>CANNZV010000483.1:0-276008 GCA_947561585.1 Caprella mutica | reverse complement strand
GTACATCATCACAGTGACTCTTTTCTCTGATAGTACATCATCACAGTGACTCTTTTCTCTGATAGTACATCATCACAGTGACTCTTTTCTCTGATAGTACATCATCACAGTGACTCTATTCTCTGATAGTACATCATCACAGTGACTCTTTTCTCTGATAGTACATCATAACAGTGACTCTTTTCTCTGATAGTACATCATCACAGTGACTCTTTTCTCTGATAGTACATCATCACAGTGACTCTTTTCTCTGATAGTACATCATCACAGTGACTCTTTTCTCTGATAGTACATCATCACAGTGACTCTTTTCTTTGATAGTACATCATCACAATGACTCTTTTCTCTTATAGTACATCATCACAGTGACTCTTTTCTCTGATAGTACATCATCACAGTGACTCTTTTCTCTGATAGTACATCATCACAGTGACTCTTTTCTCTGATAGTACATCATCACAGTGACTCTTTTCTCTGATAGTACATCATCACAGTGACTCTTTTCTCTGATAGTACATCATCACAGTGACTCTTTTCTCTGATAGTACATCATCACAGTGACTCTTTTCTCTGATAGTACATCATAACAGTGACTCTTTTCTCTGATAGTACATCATCACAGTGACTCTTTTCTCTGATAGTACATCATCACAGTGACTCTTTTCTCTGATAGTACATCATCACAGTGACTCTTTTCTCTGATAGTACATCATCACAGTGACTCTTTACTCTGATAGTACATCATCACAGTGACTCACTGTACACGTCCACACGCTTATAATTCGTCAATGTGTTTGGTAAATATTGGTTGTGATATCTAGGTATCATAAAATAATTATATTCAATGTACTTAAATTGGTCAATATGACTCATAGTCTCTATACATGATTGTATGTCAGAATATATAAATATTCACAGTCACATAAAAGTATACAATGTCTTGCAGTTTTAGTTTTCGATTCTATTGTTTGACAAAGTTTTCAATTTTACAGCGATTGACAAACAATTTTCCAACATGTTGGACCTCTTCAAACTCTAGTTTTTAACCAGTTGCTGTAAATACAGTTTTGATGAGAAAAAGAATTAATTTTGTAGAGATTTTAGAACTAATCTTTTAAAATCTCTTGACTGAAAGGAAAAATGTATTTTGCAAAGTACTTTTTACTTGGAAACTAACAAGTACTTGTAAAAAGTACTTTTAAGTAATTATTCAAAGTACTTTTTAGAAAGTACTTCAAGTAGTACTTGAAGTACTTACTTGTTACTTAGTACTTTTACTTGGTACTTGGGAAGTACTTTCCCGCCCATCTCTGCACATAGGATAAGGTTTTTAACTTTTTTTATTATTATTACTACAAGAATATCTAAGCTCTCTTTTTCACATCATTAAATCTTTAATTATTCCGCAGGAAAAATTCATATCTCTCTAGGCAGGTAGAAACATATTAATATTTTATGACCTTTCACAATGTAGCAGACTAAAATATTTAGCTAATTCCAAACTGCTTCAACTATATAAATTTAAATTTAATATAAATTTACCTAGAACGTGAATTAGAACATACAAACAAACAGAACAACATTTTCTGGGAAAATATTCTAGACATAGTACAGTAGAGCTCCTCTACTATGAACCTTTGGCTCGTTCAATGTTCATATCAAAGGATTGTTCGTATTTGATCGAGGATGGTATGTTTACAATAGTTACACTTGAAAATTTTCTTTTGTAATTAAACATAGAAAACGGTAACAGATTGGATAAACTATAGGTAATGAAACAACTACAGATAAATTTAATTATTAGCGTTAGTGCTGAAATGATAATTATGTTAATAAGAAGACAAGAACAATTGAAAAACTTTAAAGTCCAGGACCTGTTTCTAATTCACTTACTCTTAAAAAGTTATAATTAAAAGCTCTACCTACATAGAAAATATAAAATCAGTTCAGAACTCAGAAGTTCGTAACTCTAGAAATTCACATCTCAGAAAGTTCGTAGTAGAGAAGTTCTACTGTATATAAGACGTATAGTTTATAACCAAATCATTGATCTCCGTCAGTTCCGACAGACAGCTACTACACTACTAACTAATAAATTAAAAATTATAATACCCAATGTTATAAATATACATGAGCCATAAACAGATAATAAATAAATACGAGGTATAAATAAATAAATGCATAATGCCTATAAAAATGATATCAATGGAATAAACATATATAATGAAATTAAATACTTGATTAATATACCTATAGGTTATAATTAAATCAAATACATAAATAATTATTAAATATTAGATAATTGAGAAAGAGCTTCATGACATACAGTTATTTTTAATATATTAACTCAAATCTAACACATAAGAAATTTCCGACAATTAGATATTTAATCATATTTGCTATAGAAATATAAATCTAAGGCAATGAGATGAAGACATGATATGAGTAAAATAATTATCAGATAGTTTTTCAAAGTAATATCTTTGTTGCGTCATATTTGCCAAATTTGATCGATTGATCATTATATTTAAGAGATAAATCAACTAAAATTCCTATAGATAAGAAATTTTCAATAGATGATAAATAAGAATTGAACTATATCGTCCCAAGTGAAAATAGGAGCAGGTTCGAGGCAATGGTTAAGCCGATCGAAGTAGTCACCAAGGCAGCCAGGGAGCAGCGAGAGCACAGCGTGGGGGCCAAACTGACCGCTTTGGGGGCTAATTCTACTCCGGCGTAATTGCGTAGAACTACTTTGTGCAGCTGCTCCTATTTGCCTAGCGCGCTACCTAATTGCGGATGCGCAGCCCCCTAGCCATGACTGTAATATTATATTACTAATAAAGCAGTTTTGGCTAAAGGCCGCGTATCCACAGTTAGGCAGCGCACTAGGCAAATAGGAGCAGCTGCACAGAGTAGTTCTGCTCAGTTACGCCAGAGTCTAAATAGCCCCCATAGCGGTCAGTTTGACTCACACGCTGCGGTCTCGCTGCTCCCTGGCTTCCGTGGTGATTACCCCGATCGGCGTAACAGCTGCCTCGAACCTGCTCCTATTTTCAATTGGGGTAGATATGTTGAAAAGAATTTTTTACCTTTTTTGTAATATTTTTTCATTTACGAAAGATATTTTTCATCACTAATTTGAACTCCCTTGATGCTCGTCCCAAATATTACAACAATTTGAGGTCTCAAAATTCATATATAACTTTCACGATGAAATTTAAAGAGGTCATCATTTTCCCAAGCCATAATTGAACAAAAAGGGCTCCCAAGAGAAAGAATTCCTGTGTTAATAGTTATTAACTAGTGTTCAATTACATTCTCCAAACGTTGTACAGCTGTAGAGAAAGAGTAGCGCTGATCATCATTATAATTTGTGCTGGAAAATGATCTTCCGTGGAATAATTCGTCACCCATTTTGGATCCTACATCAAGCCCGAAACCATATAAATGTGAAAGAACAGGAGTCAAAAGGAACACCTTGAAGAAAAGCCCGATGCCGATGACAGTTGCTACTAAAACGTAGGATTTATCTGGAAGAGAGTCTGATGTTTTTATTTTGTTTGGAAAGGGCTTGAATACGGTTTGAGTTCTGACAACTGTGGTCAAAGTTGTCACTGTTGGAGTGCTGATGATAACTGTGGTACTTCGGGCCACAATCACTGACTCGGTGATAATAGGAGATGGTCTTGAGATTGTTGTTGTTGTAGTTTCTCTTGGTTCAGTAGTAGTTAACGTAGAAGTAGAGATGACAGCATAAGTTGTAACTATTACAAGAACTGCAGTGGTGCTTGTTAGTTGACGGCCAACCACCTGATGGAAAATCAAATGAATTAATTAATATATTTCAGTAGAACTTTTCTTATCGAATTATTAATTTGATTAAAACTCTTATTGGTTGTTCTATCTTATTACTGAAATAATATTTTATCATCAGAGTGTAGATGGGATGTGAATTACCTTCTTTTGTCTCTGCGGTTCATCAAAATTGAAGAGCTCATCAAAGTTGAAGTAGTTAATTGTATAAGTTTCCTATTACATCGTAATTTTCTGTTTTTGTTTCTGCCAAATATTTCACATCTGCCGTAGTAGAGAAATGGGAATTTCCATGGAAAGATGGATATAAAGCCATTCTACATAGTTTATAAAGGAGTACGTAAGTCTGTAAAGTACAAAAGAATGTTTTGTTTAATTCATAATCAGAACTTTAAATTGTTAATGAAATCTTCCCTATCTGACTTATAAAGTATTTATTTAATAATTTTGCTGAAGATTCTCTCTAATTTCGGCTCGAGTGCTAAATCAAGTGGAACGTAAGACGATTCACTTCCAATTCCAACAGGAGAGAGAGATCTCCTCTTCTTCTTGAGCGACTTTGCAGTTCCTTCAAGACTCCTTCCAAATCCTGTGGAGGCTAGCGGGAACAACAAGAATGATCCGAAGAGAATCGCTATGAACAGGAAGCCTATAACCAGAGTCGAATTCGAATCCAAAGCTGATGCTCGAGTGTCAGGGGCAGTATTTTTAATATTGGCCGTGACTAATGAAGATGAGACGACAGTAATCGGTACTGTTACGGTACCCGCTGTGATGGTCTCTGTGTCAGTTAAAGTCACTAATACTTGCGTTGTGCTTGGAGTGAACGAGGTTGAAGTACTCGTAAAGGTGCCAGATGTTTTTGAAGTTGAGAAAACCACCACAGTGGTTGTTAGATATGTTGTGGTAGTCGATGTAACCAAATCACGACCTTCCCGTTTATTGAACTGTAATGAAAAAACTTGCAATTGGTATTTTTCATAAGTTGTAAGGGTATAATACCTGATTTTCATTTCGTCAATATACTTACTTTCTTATTCAAATCATTTTTCTTGAAGCTTCTCAAGTTAGCAATCTTTTTATTCATTGTAAATAATGTACAGTCAAACAAAGTGTATCTGTAATAATTTTTGACAGTATACGAATTTTACATTTTACAAAAGAAGAAACATTACTACTTGTAATGCTTGTAGGTATTTTAAGATTGGTCCGGTTAGGGGAAGATGGTCATCAATATGACACTGGGAACAATGAGACATGCCGAATAACTTTTTTATTTAAGGGTAACTTTTAACAACATCTAAGTGATAATTTAGAGGCACAGTTCAGTGCATTCACTCGCATTGCATTCAGCGGTTGGGGTGCAGTCAGCTCTACCTAAAAGCGAAAACGTGCATGTTTTAGAGTTGGGGAAACTAAATTTTTCGTACTTTGCTTCAATTGTTATAAATATTTAATTAAAATATACTGCTTACGGCATTTTACTGTGATATTAAGTAATATGTATAATATGATCGTATAAAAGGATTTCCTTTATACTTTTGTAGTTGAGTCATGATACACATGTATGTTTTCAAAATGGTGTCATGGTGATCATTGGGACGGCATATTTGGATAGTGCCTCATTGTCTACCAAACTGTCTTCATGGCTTCTTGTAGAAACAGAACTTCCTAGTGAAGAGGTACTTTCGACCATGTTCAAGGGCTTTAGCAATATGAGGTCATCACAAAGCACAGCATAGAAAACAAATTTCACTTATAAAAGAAATAAACCCAGCATGATTGCAATGGATACACCAGAAAAAGAAGAGCTTTTTGCCAGTGCCACTAAAAAGATGAGGCCTTCGGTATCACGTCTTAAAGTATCCGTAAACTCTTGTTCTTGGTCTGGTACATAACTCTTAGTCTAACTGATTTATTCGTCTGAAGAAGTGGATGCAGATATGCTCACTTTACGAACTTAAACCTTTACGGAAAACGTTAGAAATGAAGGTTTATGCTCCTGTAGAGTTTGATGTGACTTCTAAAACGTATTCTGTTATCCAAAAGGATGAGAAAGACATATACGAAATATTGATGTTAGGAGAAGATTCAAGTGCAATGAGTTTCATTTTCCAAATGTTCGTGACAGTGTGGGCCAACATAATGAGATAATTCGAACTTGAAATTCGACAATAATCTCAACAATATATAAATTTGATAAACTTTCCCATCGTTCACCGGTGACCGGTCCTTTCGCCGAACACACTCGCCAAAAACACATTCGCCACACGATACTTTCGCCGAAAACTTTAGAAACACTATACGTTATAAATATAAAGAGATATTGTTCACCTAATAAAGGGCAGGTTAGCGGTCTGGGTGGGGGAGGGGACCTGCCCCACAAAGCCAGGTTTGATTTTATAAATAAGTATATCTTATTTAGGTAAATAATGTCATTTTTTCGAAGTGTCATTCGGCGAAAGTGTTTTCGTCGAAAGTACCTAGAACCCGTTAGTTTCATTTTATGAAGGAATATCTATAATTTACATGAATATCTTATTTTTCATATTTTGCCCTGAGTAAATGGAATATTAGATCAATTTTTCTGTGTCTTTTGTCCCATTGATGACCATCTTCCCCTACACGACAACATATTTCTAAAATTTATTAGAAAACTGTGATTATTGATATTAGCATAATGCAGTGACTCTTATTCACCTGCTAGTACATCATCACAGTGACTCTTTTCACTGCTAGTACATCATCACAATGACTCTTTTCACTGCTAGTACATCATCACAGTGACTCTTTTCTCTGATAGTACATCATCACAGTGACTCTTTTCACTGATAGTACATCATCACAGTGACTCTTTTCTCTGATAGTACATCATCACAGTGACTCTTTTCTCTGAGAGTACATCATTACAGTGACTCTTTTCTCTGTTAGTACATCATCACAGTGACTCTTTTCTCTGATAGTACATCATCACAGTGACTCTTTTCTCTGATAGTACATCATCACAGTGACTCTTTTCACTGCTAGTACATCATCACAGTGACTCTTTTCTCTGATAGTACATCCTCACAGTGACTCTTTTCACTGATAGTACATCATCACAGTGACTCTTTTCTCTGATAGTACATCATCACAGTGACTCTTTTCTCTGGTAGTACATCATCACAGTGACTCTTTTCTCTGATAGTACATCATTACAGTGACTCTTTTCTCTGATAGTACATCATTACAGTGACTCTTTTCTCTGATAGTACATCATCACAGTGACTCTTTTCTCTGATAGTACATCATCACAGTGACTCTTTTCTCTGATAGTTCATCATCACAGTGACTCTTTTCTCTGGTAGTACATCATCACAGTGACTCTTTTCTCTGATAGTACATCATCACAGTGACTCTTTTCTCTGATAGTACATCATCACAGTGACTCTTTTCTCTGATAGTTCATCATCACAGTGACTCTTTTCTCTGGTAGTACATCATCACAGTGACTCTTTAAATCAATCTTTAGCTGAAGTAAATTAGTAGTACAGACTATAATTTTGACTCTCATGCACTCATTTTGTCACGTGTAATTGGTACCAGGACTTTTCCCCGCGAACATTATCCCACCGAACTTTTCCCTGCTGGTATTTTCCCGCCTTGACTCTTCTTCTTAAGATTTGTCCCCGCAGAACGAATCTCTGCGTACTTTTCCCCACCAGCTTTTAAAAATTCATTCTATAGAAGACATTTTAAGATGGCGAATTTTTATTCAAAGAGCGAAAAGAATTATTTTGACCAGAAAATCTGCTGCCATGAAATTGTTAGAAGTTTTTTCAAAATGTTAACTTCAAAATGAATGATCATAAGACCTCAAACTTATTTTCCATTCTTTTAAATAGTATTGTTGACTGAATATTGGTCACCAGCTGTCTATGTAAAAAGAGCTTTTATCTGTTTTATAATCGAGTTATTATATCATTCCACATTATTACCTATTTCGGTACTAATTATCCAAATCATCAAATATCAGTAATGCTTCCAGTGATCTGACCCAATTCTCTTCTACGAATGTGCAAAGTTACGAACACTGAAACATTATGTAAATGAAAATTTAAATAATTTGGATACAATGGAAATCTGACAGGTGGAAAAGTGTTCATTTCATAATTAAATATGCCTATCACAAAAAGAAGAGGTCAATATTAAGCGTAATAATATATTGTACGTTTATCAATTCTGAAGAACTGTATATTTCTTTTCAAATTTATAAAATACAATTAAATTTATTAGTGCTATGGAAAAGCATAATTTGAACAATTGGTAAAAGACATTTATCTGTTTACGATAGCTGGCAGAGAATTATTTCTATGAAAGTGGGGTAAACCTAATAAATAGAAAACCTAGTGACATTTGTTGATCCCAAATTAGTATTTCCATAATGTTTGTAATTTGAAGCATCCCCGAATATGTGAATTTAGAAGAGCACAATTTTGAAATTAGAACACCTAATGAACACTTATGGGATTGTGTAAATCTTTTAATAAAATTTGTCTTCTATTGAGAAATTGTTTTTTAGCCTAAAATACTGATATTTTATTCGGCGGGGAAAGTCCGGTGGGGATCTGTCCGGTTGGGGAAAATTCCTTTCCCCCTAAATTGTGATCCTAAAACCTACTAACCCCTCCCCCCCAAAAAAAAATGGAACCCCAATTCAAATCATTATATTTTAACAACTATTGAAGGTAAAGTTTTCATTTTAGTATCATTCGGTTTTTTGAACTAATTTCCATTCATAGTTGAATTTTCATGAGGTTTATTCTTTTTTGTGAATATTATAACGATTTTATTGATGGGTGGTGAAAATGGCTTCTCCTAAATGACCATAAAACGAACAATGAAATAAGTTCATACACTAAAAATATCTTTATTAGACAACAAACCCATCGAAAAAACGAATTGATATTTAGGTTTTAACCCTAATGAGGTTGACTGTCAAAATCAACGGGAAGCTTTGACTATTTGTTAAAAAAAACACAAGTCTTATTTATAAACCTACGGTACTGTATTTTTACAAGTTATTAGTATATGTACTAAACTAATGTGTACCAAATTTCAAGTAAAAATATTGAATATATTAGGAGAAATAAATGCATAGGTATATGAGATATTAGCAATTGAGAGAGCACAGCTGTGATTGGGTGGAGTGTGACCCAATCACAGCTCGCGCATGTATCTGTACTTGATGAAAACGTGGACAAATTCGTGCGTATTGGCTAACCAAGCTGTATTTCTACGTTGCCATACGTTACCAAAGTACAATTAATTCCACAATTTACTTGACTTACGCTTATTCACGCCGATAAATAATTATTTTTAAACTTTTAGATATAAAAATACATTTGCTATTCAAGTAGGAACAATGTCAAGCTAGGCCCGTATATTTAAAGAAATGTCATGAAAGATATATAGTAATTTAACAAAGATGTGCCTAGAAAACACATGTCAAAATCATTAGGGTTAAGAGTATTCATGCAAATAACTATTATTTTTTTTATTTAAAAAAATCGGCAGAAATGTGTTCAACTACAAAAAGGAAGGCATAAGTTTAAATTTTAACAAGGGTCGTTCAGGTCGCAAGAAGATAGTACAATCTGAAGACAAAATCAAATTTTTTCAGCAATGCCTTTTCGAAAATATTAATACTTTATTAAAAATCAATATTAAATATTTCAAATTTTCAATCAATAGAATTTCAAAACATGACCTACAAGGCCATTCCTACAAAAGGAAAGTCAGACATTAACTTCTTGAAAGGAATTGCTGAAAACTGGTTCTTGCAACGACATGTTCGTTTTGTGATGGAAGATATGTATTATCATGAGGGAAGAAGCTGTATTTAACATGAACGGAGATGTAATTAATCTTAACATTTTGCAAAATACTCCACAGAATAACCGTCTTGAGTTCAATTTTGATCAGCTTTATCACTGTTGAAATTAATATCATCACTCTGACTCTCATTTTTTAGGGGTGGCCTGAACGATCCATGTTAAAATTCAAACTTGTGCCTTCTTTTTTGTACCTAAACATATTTCTCCATATTGTCAATAATTTATAAAAAGGAATAGTTATTTGAATACTCCTAAAACCTGTAAATAAATTTTACAGGTTTTAATAAAGATATTATTAGTATTTGAACTTACATATGCACAAAGCTATTTTCACCACCCATCAATAAAATAGTTAAAATATTCATAAAAATGAATTAAATCTCATGAAACTAAAGCGGTGAATGGAGAACAGTACGATAAACAAAATTTTGATAAAAAGAAACCTGTTCCTTCGATAGTTGTTGAAATATACTAATTTAAATTTGGGTTCCGTTTTTTGGGGACACCCTGTAGCGTGTATTGTGTTGTGCTTGATAAATTAGTAATCTGCACACAGCGTTCTTAACGGACTTCCACCCGTTAACGCGTCAACTGTGCGAATGCCTGCAATATTATCTATTTAAGAAGCTGTATCCGTGCCCTAAATCTCTTGTGCCACTTGATTTTCCTGTTTAATGTCCCAAGTGGAACTGTGTAAAATATGTATCATCGTTCTTATTCAATTGTAACATCAGTCTATTACTTTGTATAGATATAAAAAGTGAAGTTATATAGAGGTAATTGCGAATTACTTGACGGTCCCAAATTACGAACATGTAAGAATAATTTTTATTTGTACCTACCCATGATATTTGGAGGTATCATGGATTACAATGAAATATTGAATTATATTATAACTAGTACATCTTTTCGCTAAAACAATAGGGTTTCAATTGTTTTTATATTAGATTGCTGGTGACTTCAAATTAAAATATTAATTGATTAATGATTATTATATTACTTGTGTATAACCCGTCAAAAATATCGGGACTGTTTTTTTCCGGTTATCCATTATTTTCTGTTTTCTATTTTTTTCTGTAATTCCGAATTATCCGGGTTTTTGCTATTCTGGATTTTGGTTTTCCCGATTATTGGTATTCCAAATTTTCAGTCTTTCAGGACTTTGGATTTTAAAGATTATTGTATTTTCCGAATTTTTATTAATCCATATTTTTTCGAAATTCTATTTTTTTCTCTATTTTTAGGTTTTTCCGAAACTTTTGCATTTCGAATGTTCTGTTTTAATTTTTTTTTTAGATTTCCGAATCTCTTTTTCCGATTAACCGTTTCTCCGGTTTTCTGTGGAACAGATTTGCTATTTCCTGGATTTTCATTTTTGCTGATTTTCTGGTTTTCCCGATTTTCGGGTTTCCAATTTTTGTTCTTAATTTCTGTTCTTCTTTTTTCCGTATTTATCAGTTTCAGCATCTACCTGTTTTATATTTATTTCGGATTTCCGTTTTTCCGGATTTTCGGGTTATCTGTTTTTCTGGATTTTGTCTACCGTATTTTCTTTTCATTCCGAATTTTCATTTTTTTGGTTTCTCAATTTTTTCTGAATTTTTCTAATTTTCTGATTCTTCGAATATTATCTTTAAACTTTTAAAGCGAGGACATTCGACAGACAGACAAATAAATTTAAAAATTTGCATATATCTTATTTTTTTAATTTCATTGAAGCTTATTTATCATTTATGATAGAAAATAACAGAACAAAAAATATCTTTTTGTATCGAAATTCTGTTTGAAAAAATTTGATAAAAAAAATTAAATAGAAAGAAAAATATTTTAATACGTAGTTACTGATTTACTGATAAATTTGATTTTTATGTAATTATCGTTGTGTCATACTTATTGCATATATGTACATATATGTTATTTATGATTTAAAATGTTTAGAAGAAGACAGAATCATAGAATTTCAATTCTATTTAAATTTCTTAATTTTTGAAAAGTATAGATTTTAACAATTAATGCTTAAAAACTTTAAAAAAATATATATAATTATATACAGAATCAAATTTAATGTCATTTTCAGATTACTGATACTAGACCTTATAGTTCTACAATATAATAAAAAATACTTATTTCTTTCCTGCTTCCTCGAGAAGACCTTTTACACGATCGCACAGCACGGACATCTATTTTGCGGACCAGATAGATTAGATAAAAATAAATTGTTATATCCAAATGATAACTGTTCAGAACCTATGATAAATAGCCATATTAATTCAAAACAAGTTCATAAATCTCGGCACGTGTCATATTTCTAAAAATACTACAAACGAGAATTTGAGCACAACCAAAATTATAAAACTCGAAAAAATAAGTGCAGTGAATATAGGTCAAATATTGGGTTCAATCTCCTTTGTAGTATTTTGAATTGCAATTAAAGATAATAGTAGCGTTAGTTATTTGAACTAGTTTTTAGTTTTAAAATAGGCACACGTTTTGAAGAGGTTTGGTTTATAAGTATTATTATAATGTATATAAGCAAAAGAATATTGGGCATAAGATACTTCCTTGTGGAACATTAAAGTTATCATCATCATTGAGGATATATTTCACCATTATATAAATGCAATAAACATAATGTTGTGTTTTCTACTAGTGTATAGACTAGTAATTGTGCAGACTTACTGATAACGATTCATTATTTAAACCTGTTTCAAAATTTTCTTTCTTTATTATATCAGTGATCTAAATTATTCGTGCTTTTTCCAACCTACCAGTTTCTTTCAAGTTGGCAGAGGGGATCATTATTGAACTGGTTTGATAGATTATAATTTTAGTAAGAAAAGCGGATCTCTGAAATTCAAGACAAAGCGAGATAAGTTTTAGAAATTTGAAGAATGTTTTATGAAAGTTCCGCGCCATTATTTTTTGTAGCTCAGCGATTTTTTTAAAACAATTTAATTGACCCCTTTATAGCCCGAATTTATTTGTGTTTGAGGGAAAACGAGTTCCAATGATGCCTAACTGATGAAAGCGAACACTTGTGTTCTAACTGGTCAGAAAAAAAACTAATAAATTATTATCGCGCAATAAAAAGGGTACCTACAGAAGTTGGGTATTGACTTTTTTATCAGGTAAGGTGAGGAGAATCACAATCAATTGAAAACTAATAGATTTCAAACTCTTTATACGAAAAATTTACGATTCTCAATTGTTCGAAATTATTTCACTATCTTTAATTTTTCCCAAATTTGAATCTAGTTCAGTAACCCAATTCGCTTTAAAAAAATGAACATTTCAATTATGAAAGTGTTTTCCTTTCTTTCAAACTATATAACTTTTCATTAAATGAAATGTGTTAAATAATGTGTTTATAGGTAGAAAATAGGATGATGCAGGGATTTCAATTCCATCGCCCACCATGCACGATTGAGTTCAGTAACAAGTAACGTGCTATTATTAACCGGTTTGCCGTTTGTTTGATCAAAGCACCATTATCAAGAATATTAGTGTCTGGGGATGATTTTATACCTATATCAATAAGCAGGTAAAAACTATACACACTCCACCTAGGTACCTAACCAGTTAAATTGGGGATAGGTGATTAAAAATACATTTTCTATTGTGGTTTATACAGGTGAATCAGAATATTGAATAGTGTATTTTATTTTGTTCAACATAAGAATGATATTAAAGAGGCAGAAACATATGTAAAATATTAAAAAATATACAAGAAAATGCTGTTAGTAATTAGTTATATAATAATTTGAATCAGATTTTTAGAAATGAAGAGACATCATTTTATACCATTTAAAATGTACCCTATCGATTTAACAGGAAAAGAGGAAAATCTTGTAAAATGATTTACTGGTCGTAAATGAAAGTTGAATTTTAAATCAATCAAGTTTTTTACAAGTCTAGTTACCGGGTTGTACTCTCTCAAAAATCGTGCGAAGAATCTCTATGTATAGGACTGTGACATAAATAACAATAATGCTAGATGTAGTTGCCTGGTAAGTATAGACTCAGCAGTGGTCGGCAACCTTTTTATCGGCTAGGACCGGTAAACGGGCAACGACATTCTCGGGGCCCGTAGGGATGGGTGGAACTGCGATCAGAAGAATTAGTCGGAAGCAATTTATCGAAAGAAATTTATCGAAAGAAATTTATCGAAAGAAATTTATCGAAAGCAATTTATCGAAAGAAATTTATCGAAAATAATTTATCGAAAGCAATTTATCGAAAGAAATTTATCGAAAGCAATTTATCGAAAGAAATTTATCGAAAATAATTTATCGAAAGCAATTTATCTATAATAATTGATCTAATGGAAAATTGATGGAATGGAAAATTGATGGAATGGAAAATTGATGGAATGGAAAATTGATGGAATGGAAAGTTGAGCGAATGGAAGATTGAGCGAATGGAAAACTGACCGAATGGAAAGTTAAGCGAATGGAAAATTGAGCGAATGGAAAATTGACCGAATTGAAAATTGATCGATTGGAAAATTGATCGAATGAAATGTTGAGCGAATGGAAAAATGAGCGAATGGAAAAATGAGCGAATGGAAAAATTGAGCGAATAGAAAAATGAGCGAATGGAGAAATTGATCAAATGGAAAATTGATCGAATGGAAAATTGATCGAATTGGAAGTTGATCAAATGGAAAATTGATCGAATGGAAAATTGAGCGAATGGAAAACTGAGCGAATTGAAAAACTATATCGCTATTCGATTACTTGGCATAAAAAGAACACACATATCTTATCTTTTTTTTCAGTTCAAGATGTCATTAAATGGTAATTGTGGTTGGCGATTCCCTCTCCCCCCCCCCAGCCTGCTACGATAGTTGTTAAGATACTAAGATACAACTTATTAAGCTCATAATTATGTATGTATAGAAAATTAACAGGAAGCATCTGCATCAGCCTGTGTACACACTGTTCAAGCACTCCCATGACATGCATTGCATTGAAATAGATTTAAAGGCTAAAATTATAATTGATTTGGTGACTATGATGCAAGATTTTAAAATGAAATAATAGAGTAAAATTAATGTTTTATATACCTAATTTACAAACCTATTTTTGCAAGAACCGAACTAATAAGTAACATATAAAACAGCAATTCCAGGCAACCCCTATAAACAATTCAGTTATTATATCTAATAACTCTAATTTGTAAGGTGAATTATCAGTAACAAAGTACAGATCACGTAATATGACAGCAATGAGGGATACCTATTAATCCATCATTCATCGGGCGATATCCAAGTTCAACAATCAACGTTGATAATTTTGACAAAGAGCTAAAGGTTTCATGTAATTTAATACCTAATTAGTTTTCATCCGCCATTGCCATTCAATCATTAAGAGATTTAGTATCAAGGTTTATGATTGTTTTGTTAAAATCTCTTTTTGATTTGTATCCATTCATTTTCGAACTATCGTAAGATTTCAATTCACAATTGATTAATTGATATTTATTTCATTCTTGTATCATCTTCAACTTAAATGGGCAATCAACTGAGAGAAAACAAACAATTAATTAGTGATAAAATAAAAGTATAAATAATAATTATTCAAATGAATTAATTTGGAAATATGCGTTTAAACAGTAAAAATAAATTAATTTCAATCACAATTAAATTATGGTTTAAATAGGTAGTTTACGATATAACCAAAAAAGGGTCACATAATAGTGACAAAATATATACTTCAAGTTATGTATTGTTTAATAAATGCAATATAATAAGTTATCAATATCATAATGGATTGGACAGGGGTAAACTCCATAGGTCCCCAAACCTCTTTGATTTTCATTGATGTTGCTGTGAAAATTAACTAACATGTTTATCTGAAGATGTTAAAGGATAAAGTTGTTTTTTTGGTTTCAGAGGTTCAATTGAAATGAAAAATTAACGCTTCAGCGTATGGAACAACCTCTCACAAAGCCAGACTGTTCCAGTACTGGTGAAACACTACTTTTGGTCAAATGAGTTGTGGCCTCGATCTTCCCTCAATTTGAATCCAATGCTTTGGGAGCATTGTCCATCTTAGAGCAAAAAACCTGCCCTTTTTCCTGTTCAAGCGTGCTTGCTCTCAAGCAAAAACTGACCAACTAATGGATGGAATTAGACGGTGAAGCTGTAAGTGGCACATGTGATCATGTGATCCTTCGTCTCTGCAAGACATGTTGAATAACTATTTTATATTATTAAATAAATCTCTTTCATTTAACTTCAGAGTTTTTTAATTTACCATCATATAACTGAGTAACCGTAAATTTTATTTTTCCACACTTGGTTGGGCCACCCTGTACTTCACATTAAATTCAATTCATGAAAAGTTAACTTTACAAAAGCATTAGAAATCACCCATTACAAAATCATAATATATAGCATGGCATTTTGTCGAATGGCAAGTGGCCGCTATGGCAGTTGTCCGCTATGGCAGGCAATCATTGCATAAATAAATTCATACTATGTATAATCGCTATTATTGAATGAATTCATTTTATGATCGCTATCATGAAATAATTCACTCTATGATGTAATTAGCTATCTAGTTTGACGCATTATGACGTGACGCAATTAGCAGCTCTAGATTTCAATTTCATCCGGGCTGTGAAGGCACGCTTGGTAACTATTGTTATAAAATGAAATAGAACAAAACATGTTGCATCATTTTCATTTATAATTATACGATATATAAATAGATCATAGAGTTTTAAAATCACGGAGTTTCGGCAATCACGGAGTTTCACGGAGGGTTCATCAAATATAATTCCATTTAGTATTTAAATAGTGTCCAGCTCTGTATATCGGGTAAAATTCATTTTATATGTTCAAGTTCACTAAACACAACCAAATTGACCATATAATTAATATATGTGATATCTCATCAAAGAAAAAAAACGCTAATATGAACGATACAATTCTGCAAAAGTTCTTGCGATTAAAACGCAGCAAGTATTTTAGCAGGAGCCTGAGGTATGTTACGGAGGGTTCCGTTTGAAACAATTGTACCTAATTTTTTTGGCGATGAGCTTTTTTTAACACCGCATAAAAAATCTCATCTTGAGATGTGTTCACACTTGCGTTTTTTTCAATGCTGCAAGAAAAATCACGCAATCTTCCTTGTCTCATTTAGTACATTCTTCTTAATCTTTCTTTCCTCACAAATCTTTCTTATCTCATTTAGTATAATAACAGTTATAAAGATATCAACGAAGATAAATTTACCAACGGAACATCCTCCATTTTCAATACCTACCTATCAACTATGGCAAGAACATTCAAGCATCACGCACATGTACAGGGAACTAAGAATGAGGAAAAAAGTATAATTTTGCCTGATCATAGGGTTTCTTCTGATTTACCTGACAGTTCCACATTTTCAATCATCATCAAATAACAAGGTAAAATGTCATACTATATTTTTTTCTTACGTGTCGATAATGTGCAACTGTCCAATAAGTCATAACTAGGGCTGGGACAATATGCTCTAAAAACTATAGATCCCGAAATTATCATAGATGAAACTAAATGAAATGGTATCTAATACTATATACCGCTGGTGTAGAACTATTCAATACTCTTTAATTCTCTACGTCTATAATATTTTTGGGATCTATAGTTTTTAGAGCATATTGTCCCAGCCCTGGTCATAACTTACCTACCTATTACAACTCTATCACTTGTGTTCATGCCCTGAAAGGCCAAAGACCCTTGTTACGTGGGTAGAAAATGATAGTTAACCATTGTACCCTATTATTGATCATTTTCTATTTTTATCATATTTTCGTCATAAGAACTTTCTATGCTATCCCAGCATATCGTTCACGCTTATGTGAACGATACAATAGACATTCGTATCCTACAAAAGTTCTTGCGTTTAAAATCCTGCAAGTTTCCTAGCAAGAGATTTCTGAGTTATGGTGCGTAAAAAAGGACACTGGTGGGAAAATAACGCACGTGTGAAGGGGACCTCAGTGTGATCAAGCCACCACTTATTGAGACTAAGTTAATTAACAATACGGGTATTATTAGGTTAAATTATAGTTTGAGTTATGGGCGTCATTCTGGGAAATTTTAATACATTTATAAACTGAAGAAAAAGTGAAAAAATGTAAAATATGATCATCCATCTATATTTTTCTTAAGAGCTTTCGAATAATAAAGTATTCAGTGTATTCTAATTTTGACTTATTTTAAATAAAATTTATAGAACAAAGAAGTATAATGGATAACAAAATTCATAAAGTCGCCTAAAAAGTTAATATATAGTTAAAGAAAAAGAAAATAATAGAAATCTAATAAGTTATTAATTAACCTAAAATAGTTAAATTAGAAGAGTTCGTTTAAGGTTTCCTTCACACTTTCGTTTCTCGAACAGTTCCACATTTTCGAGCATCAATAAATAGCGCAAATCTATTTTGTATGTAACCAGCGGTGAAAAAAAAACGCTAATGTGGACGGGACTGAGCTATAGTGCGTTAAAAAACACTCCTGAAAAAAGACTAAATTGTGAAGGTCTCCATTAAAATCCATTGTTGCTAAACTTTTTGCGATGAGCATTTTTTCTAACATGGCGTTTCAGAAATGCAAGGGGCTTAATTGTTCATTGAGCGATGGTGACTGTATATGAATGTATATAGATTTCAATATACCAATTTCACAATGATTCGACGTTTACGCAAAATTTTGAAATTTTCTTCCTTAATATCTTTTAGAACTAATAACTCCCATAGCTCCCAGTCATTAAGTTCAATTCGTAACCATTCTTTCGATTCGAATCACCCAATTAATCCAAATGAGTTTGACGTGTGTTTTCTAAGCACATCCTTTTTAAATAACATTATATTCTTTTAAATTTATCGGTCTTTCTGGACTTTGTTCCTACATATGTAAATACCAAATATATTTTTGTATTTAAAGGTTGAAAATATTTACGTATCGGCGTAAATCAGCGTAAATTACGTAAATTAGGAAATTAATTGTACTGTGGTGACGTTTGGCAAACGTAGAAATACAACTTGGTAGCCTCTAAACACACTTCAGTCCTCGTTTTCATGGAGTAAAAACACATGGGCGAGCTGTGATTGGGTCACACTCCACCCAATCACTGCTCTGCTCTCTCAGTTGCCAATATCTTATTTATATATTCTTATATGTTCAATTATTTTACTTAAAAAGAGGTACTCATTAGTTAAGTATATATACTAACAACTTTTAAAAAATACAGTGCCGTAGGTTTTTAAAATAAGATATGTGTGATATTTTTAACTTATTATTTTTTTATTATTTCCTTTTTCTTTCATGATTTATTATATTTTTAGGCGCCATTATTATTTAGGTAATGATATGTTGATGAATATAGAAATTCACCATTCAAAGAAAAATAGAAGGATGAACATTTTCTACGTTGTTTCACTTGGTCTGTAGGTTAGATTAAATTATTAACATGGAGAATGTAACCATGATTCACACGGAAATAAATTGATATGATATTTTAATTCTTATGCTTTTATTTAAATTTATATGTAATTTATCCCTGAAATATTTCAGTCTATGCAGAAAAAAAAAATTAATTCGGAAAAAGATTTCAAACACTGCAGGATTTATTATATTGGTCACAGAGTATGTATTGTCAAGTTACACCAATATAAATATTATTAAAAAGCCATTATTTTTAATGATGTACACTAGAAATATAGTACTGTAGAGTTCCTCTACTATGAAATTAATTGAATTTTTCATATCAGAGGATTGTTGTTTACAATAGTTACACTTGAAAATTTTCTTTTGTAATTAGACATAGAAAACGGTAACAGCCTGGATAAACTATAGCATCTCCTTATAAGGTAATGAAACAACTACAGATAAATTTAATTATTAGCGTTAGTGCTGAAATGATAATTATGTTAATAAGAAGACAAGAACAATTAAAATACTTTAAAGTCCAGGACCTGTTTCTAATTCACTTGTAAAAAGATTTAATTGAAAGCGCTACATTAAAAGTTTAATTTAAAATAGTTCATAACTCGTAGCTTGTGGTAGAAATTAAATTATGATATATAATACCCAATAACATAAATAATTAAATATATAGGAGGTATAAATAAATTAATTTATAATGCATATACAAAAAATGAATCAATGATTAAATAAATAATAAAATTGTATACATGATAATTGTACTTATAGATTATAATTAAATCAAATACATAAATAATAGAGAACTTTTTTTTGAATTAGTCATAACTAAAAAGTTTCTAAGACATAAAGGAGTTACTTTTAATTAACTTAAATCTAACAAATAAAACAAATTCCGATTTTTACAATCTATATAAATTTAGAAAAATAAGTTGAATGCGTGATGGATATAAACAAAACATTTATTAGGATGTTTTGAAAAATATTTGACAAACGAAGTCATATTCACCAAACTAATTTCGATCGATAAAATTATGGTTAGAGATAATTCAACTAAAATTACTGAAAATAAGAAATTTTAAGTAGATAATAAAATAGAATTATTTTATATATAGGTTGAGGAAAGTTTTCATTTATTAGGTTAATCTTTGTAAATTTACGAAAAACCTATATCTTCCTTTAATTTCGAATACCTGGTTGCTATTCCCTAATATTACAAAAACTTGAGAATTCATTATCCGAAAACTGATCATCTTTTCGACGAAATTTGAAGGGAAACCCATTTTTTAAAGCATTAACTGATCGAAATGATTCCTAAGAGAAATAATATAAATAAATAACTAGTGTTCAATCACCTTCTCCAAACGTTGTAAAGCTGTTGACAAAGAGTAGCTATGATCATCAGTGTGACCTACTCTTCTGCTGAATTTTCCTTCCCCTATTATAGATCCTATATTAACCCCGAAACTATACAAATATGAAAGAACAGGAGTCAAAAGAAACAACTTAAAGAAAAGACCGATACCGATGAAAGTTGCTACTAAAACGTAAGATTTGTCTAGAAGAGAGTCCGATGTTTTTATTTTGTTTGGAAAGGGCTTCAATACGGTTTGAGTTCTGACAACTGTGGTCAAAGTCGTCACTGTTGGAGTGCTGATAATAACTGTGGTACTTCGGGCCACAATCACTGACTCGGTGATAATAGGAGACGGTCTTGAGATTGTTGTTGTTGTAGTTTCTCTTGGTTCAGTAGTAGTTAACGTAGAAGTAGAGATGACAGCATAAGATGTAACTATAACCAGAATTGCTGTGGTGCTTGTTAGTTGACGGGCAACCTCCTGATGGAAAATTAAGAGAATTAATACTTTTGAATAGAGTTCTTTTTTATTGAATTATTAATTTGACTGAATAAAATATAACGCTCATTTGTAGCTCTATCTACATTACTGGAATACTATTATTTTGATGTGAGTAGTTAAAATATGAATTACCTGGTTTCGTCCATACGGTTCATTAAAATTGAAGATCTCATCAAAGTTGAAGTAGTTGTATAAGTTTCCTATTACATCGTAACTCTCTGTTTTTGTGTCTGCCAAATATTTCACATCTGCCGTAGTAGAGAAATAGGAATTTCCATGGAAAGATGGATATAAAGCCATTCTACATAGTTTATAAAGGAGTACGTAAGTCTGTAAAATACAAAAAAATGTTTTGTTTAATTCATAATCAGAACTTTACACTGTTAATGAAATCTTCCCTATACCTGACTTATAAGGTATCTATTTAGTAATTTTGCTGAAGATTCTCTCTAATTTCGCCTCGAGTGCTAAATCAAGTGGAATGTAAGACGATTCACTTCCAATTCCAACAGGAGAGAGAGACCTCCTCTTCTTCTTGAGCGACTTTGCAGTTCCTTCAAGACTCCTTCCAAAACCTGTGGAGGCTAGCGGGAACAACAAGAATGATCCGAAGAGAATCGCTACGAACAGGAAGCCTATAACCAGAGTCGACTTCGAATCCAAAGCTGAGGTTAGATTGTCGGTGGTGGAAGCACTTTTAATATCGGCAATTTTCGTGAATAAGGAAGATGAGACGACAGTAATCGGTATTGTTACGGTGTCCGCTGTGACAGTCTGAGTGTCCGTTATCGTGACGGATGTTTGTGTGGTGCTTGGTGTGAAAGACGTTGAAGTAGCCTCGAAGGTGCCATCTGTGAATGTAGTTGAGAAAGTGAAGACAGTGCTTGTTAGATATGTTGTAGTAGTCGATGTAACCAAATGGCGAGCTTCTCGTTCATTGAACTGAAATTTAGAAACAAGTAATAGTTATTTTTTATACGTTGTATGTGCATAATATTTAATTCTTATTTTTCAATAGACTTACCTTCTCATTCAAATGTTTCCTATTGGAGCTTTTCAAATTGACCATCTTTGATAGTATAAATGAATTCACAAAATATATGAAAAAGGTATAGGTACAGTCATAGAAAATTCCATCTGTAAGATTTTTTGATAGTTTTCTATTTTCAAATTTATATAATTTTTTTACTGAAGCCCCGGTCTAACAGTCCGAACTATGTTGGGGCGTTCTTTGAGCGATGACCGCTCTTTTTGTTCTCTGAAATTGGTCCCTACTACCGTTTGGAAAGTTTCTAGCTGTACAAAATAGAAGAGTGGGATCGCGCAATTTTCTGCTCCGGCAAAGTTCACCACCGCTCCAATAACGTTCAGTCAAAGTTGGACACCGCTAGACGCAAGTTCGTGGACGCTGGCATCACAGCTAAAACAATGATGGCTACTGTTAAGCAAATGCTATGGTAACGCAGGCTTCAACGGTGCACCGCTATAACAACGCCCGTGCTTTCGATTTTTATCCCAATTTTTAACAAAAAAAATTTCACGCACAAAATAAGGACAAAATCAAACACATGCAGTCTGCCATTTCGGTACACTGCTGGAGTCAGTGTTGCTATAGCGTTGGCTTAACGAAGGCGATGATTAGTTTAGCGTTATGGTGCTGTGAAACCACCAAACCAACGCCAAACCCCTATTCATCATCATCACCGCAACGTATCGCTGCTCCTGTGTCAGCGAGTAAAACGCTTTTAATCGTTCCACTAAAGTTTGTGCAACGTTTACTTCCGAAACAGCGTGGGGTCGAGCTTTCAAGCTTTTTGCGTTGGCCTAGCTGAAAAAGACGTTCAAGAATTTACGTCTAATGGTGACAAGCTTTGGTGAGGCGTTATTTGGGATTGGTTAACTTTTGCCGGAGTGGAAAATTAACTCGTTACATGAAACCTCCGCCAAGCCTACGCCACATGCGTAGAACGCCACTATATCAACGGTCATTTCCTCGCAGTTGTTAACCCCTTTGTTTGCAGTGAGGAGCGTGGTCGAAATTAGGTTCAATCGCCTTCCTTTCAAGGAACGCCCCAACAAAGTTCGGGTGGTACCTGGGTATTTTTTGAGTAAGAAATAAGAAAACAGTGATTAGTAAAACTGATTTTATGTACATAATTGCAGTAACTCTTTTCTCTGATAGTACATCATCACAGTGACTCTTTTCCCTGTTAGTACATCATCACAGTGACTCTTTTCTCTGATAGTACGTCATCACAGTGACTCTTTTTTCTGATAGTACATCATCACAGTGACTCTTTTCCCTGTTAGTACATCATCACAGTGACTCTTTTCTCTGATAGTACGTCATCACAGTGACTCTTTTCTCTGATAGTACATCATCACAGTGACTCTTTTCCCTGTTAGTACATCATCACAGTGACTCTTTTCTCTGATAGTACGTCATCACAGTGACTCTTTTCTCTGATAGTACATCATCACAGTGACTCTTTTCCCTGTTAGTACATCATCATTGTGACTCTTTCTCTGATAGTACATCATCACAGTGACTCTTTTCCCTGTTAGTACATCATCAATGTGACTCTTTTCTCTGATAGTACGTCATCACAGTGACTCTTTTCTCTGATAGTACATCATCATAGTGACTCTTTCTCTGATAGTACATCATCACAGTGACTCTTTTCTCCAATAGTACGTCATCACAGTGACTCTTTTCTCTGATAGTACATCATTACAGTGACTCTTTTCTCTGATAGTACATCATCACAGTGACTCTTTTCTCTGATAGTACGTCATCACAGTGACTCTTTTCTCTGATAGTACATCATCACAGTGACTCTTTTCTCTGGTAGTACATCATCACAGTGACTCTTTTCCCTGTTAGTACATCATAAATGTGACTCTTTTCTCTGATAGTACGTCATCACAGTGACTCTTTTTTCTGATAGTACATCATCATTGTGACTCTTTCTCTGATAGTACATCATCACAGTGACTCTTTTCTCCGATAGTTCATCATCACAGTGACTCTTTTCTCTGGTAGTACATCATCACAGTGACTCTTTTCTCTGATAGTACATCATCACAGTGACTCTTTTCTCTGATAGTACATCATCACAGTGACTCTTTTCTCTGATAGTACATCATCACAATGACTCTTTTCTCTGATAGTACATCATCACAGTGACTCTTTTCTCGGATAGTACATCATCACAGTGACTCTTTTCTCGGATAGTACATCATCACAGTGACTAGCTCTTTTCTCGGATAGTACATCATCACAGTGACTCTTTTCTCTGATAGTACATCATCACAGTGACTCTTTTCTCGGATAGTACATCATCACAGTGACTAGCTCTTTTCTCGGATAGTACATCATCACAGTGACTCTTTTCTCTGATAGTACATCATCACAATGACTCTTTTCTCTGATAGTACATCATCACAGTGACTCTTTTCTCTGATAGTACATCATCACAGTGACTCTTTTCTCTGATAGTACATCATCACAGTAACTCTTTTCTCTGATAGTACATCATCACAGTGACTCTTTTCTCTGATAGTACATCATCACAGTGACTCTTTTCTCTGATAGTACATCATCACAGTGACTCTTTTCTCTGATAGTACATCATCACAGTGACTCTTTTCTCGGATAGTACATCATCACAGTGACTCTTTTCTCTGATAGTACATCATCACAGTGACTCTTTTCTCTGATAGTACATCATCACAGTGACTCTTTTCTCTGATAGTACATCATCACAGTGACTCTTTCTCTGATAGTACATCATCGCAGTGACTAGCTCTTTTCTCGGATAGTACATCATCACAGTGACTCTTTTCTCGGATAGTACATCATCACAGTGACTCTTTCTCTGATAGTACATCATCGCAGTGACTAGCTCTTTTCTCTGATAGTACATCATCACAGTGACTCTTTTCTCTGATAGTACATCATCACAGTGACTCTTTCTCTGATAGTACATCATCGCAGTGACTAGCTCTTTTCTCTGATAGTACATCATCACAGTGACTCTTTTCTCGGATAGTACATCATCACAGTGACTAGCTCTTTTCTCGGATAGTACACCAAAACTTTATAAGAGTAAAAGAGTAGCACAGGCTATCACTTTTGACTGACTGTCAACATTTTATAGGTTAAAATAGTTCATAAATACCTACTTCAATTCCTGTTTCTAACACCAAAACTGCACACGAGTTGTACCAAGTCAGTTTAAAATTCAACTATAAATTAATGTTACGTCGGTTAAGGTAAAAAGTAGGTTTAATTTTCAGTTCTATGTACATTAGTAACACCACATAATTATCGAGTAAACTAATGATATGAATCATTTACTTCCCACAGAGACCATTTTGAATAGGCAAAGTTTCGAGTTATTGGTCAAGTTCACATTTTCGAGCATATAAGAATTTTTTAAACATTTTTACCTCGTTATTTTAATTGTTACATACTTTATTCTTATATGCTCCTAAATGTGAAAAAATGAAAAAAACAATTTCAAAATCCTGATGTGCGTCCTTCTCTGTTCCTTATATTAACATCCACTTTCAATTTCCTGTGATTGTATGCGTAGTACAAGATTCCCCTGTCATCAATGAGCGGATATTATGTTGGAATTAGTAATCTGATCACAGTCTCCTTCACGGACTTCTACCCGTTACCGCGTCCACTGTACGAATGCGCTTGGTTCGCTACTACCTATTTAAGTAGTTATAACGGTGCCCTAAATCCATTCTCTCTCTTGATTTTCCTGTTTTGTGTCCTAAATTGAGCTGTGTAATAATGCTATTCTATCATAACCTCTGTTTATTATTTTGTATTGATGGAGAGGCTAAAAAGGGTAAGCTCCGTGTTACGGACTGTCCCACAGTTTCGGTTTTCATGACACTTGCAGGTTTCATGAATTTCAATTCAAAAAAAAAAAAAAAAAAAAAAAAATCTGAATTCAATTATATATTTTTTCTTATTCATTTGACGCCCAAGACAAATTTAAGCCATATTCATTTTTTCTGTTAAATTAATATTTGATAGATAACCATTTTAAAGGCAATGTAACTCGAGAGTTTTTTCACAGTGTCTTCACAGCGTTTTTGACGATGAAGAATTTCATACGTAAACCCATTTCATACGTATCCATGTTATGCGACGCTTTTGGAGCTTTTAAAACGCTTCAAAAACGTTCGTATGCCATGACCCTAAGAAAGAATATGTTTAAAAAAATAACTTTAAATTTATATTTTTTTATTAAGTCTAATGTCACTAGGGAAGAACTTTGGACGGTTCGAAATCTATAATCAGTATGGTGGCACAACATTAATTTAATAATACGCCTCTTATTACTAGAATGTGTGATTATAAGGACTAAAAAATTATACTTTATTTGTTGTTTTTCCAATGTTCTCCCCAAATTACCTTGGGTGTTAAAAGTTTATATGAATGGAAAACGTAAATGTTAGATATTTTTTCATCTCATTTTTTGAAATTATCGATGATAAGATTATAATTCAATTTAAATTTCAAATTTTTCAATTTTCGAGAGGTATAGACGAGTACATCTTAAAAACTTCAAAAAATACACATACTGTATATACAATTTCTATAACATTTTTTAGATTACTGACACTAGACCTTAGTTCTACAATATAATGTAATAAACTTATTCATTTATCGCTGTCTGGAGAAGTCCTTTGACTTATCACTAAGGTACAAACGAAATGATGTTGGGCGTAATATGTTCCTTGTGGAACACTAAAAGTTATTCAGATCAAAGAGCAGAGTTCACCTTATTGATATAATGTTGTCTATGGCTAACTGTGGGAAAATTGCCACTCGGAAAATTGCCACCCGGTCAAGTGCCACCCAGCCAAGTGCCACAATATTTATATTATTCAATAGAGTCTACATTTTGTCAATATCACACTATAGGTAATTTCTTAATTTTCGGATTATCGGTTTTTTTAATTATTATTATATCTTTTTTTCTTACGTGTCCGAAAATGGGGAACTGACCGATAATTAAGAAATTAACCTAGGTTCCAAACCCCTAATCGGACCGCTGACCTAACATTAGGTAAAATGGTGAGTAGTGTATTTAGTATTTATTTCGATTTAATATTTTTAGGATTTTAATTATAAGATAATAATCAATATATGAAAGAAAAAAATAATAATGAATTGTATGATGGAAAATTACATTTTTAAAGTTGAAAACCCTGATAATAATTATATGGGTGACAATTTTTGCAATTTTTCCTCAATGGCAATCTTCCCGGTGGCAGTTTTCCCCGTTGCAGTTTTCTTCAATGTAGTTCTCCGCGCACGCTTCTAACCGATAACGATTCATTATTCAAACCTGATTCAAAGTTTATTTATTGTGTCAATGCTCTAAATTCTTGTGCTTTATCCAACCCACCATTTTCTTCTGAGCGGAGGGGAGGTCATTATTGAACTGGTTTTATTTAATTAGTATTTTGGTAAGAATAGCAGAAGTATTTTGAGACTGCTCTGCAAGAGGCACCTTTTAGAAAGTTATAGAATTTTTTGTGAAAGTTTTACAAAATTGAATTTTTTAGTAGGTCACCAATATTTTTGCAGACTTTAATTTAACTTTTTTATGGCCTAACTGTGAACAGGAGGACAAACGAACCGTAATAGAGCTTATCTAGTTAAAGCGTACACATATGTTCTAATAAATGAAAACGTACATGTATTCTAACCAACCATTTAAGGAAAATGTCTCTAAATAATCGCGCAATTTATATATTTGAAGGGGGACATGTACATGCTTTTGGGGGAATGAAGAGTTAAGAAGTTGGGTTTTGAAAGTTAAAAAATGAACTGTAATCAATTATAACTTAACCACTTATCTCTCTGGGACACACACGCGATACACAGACGTTCCTGTCGACACGTTTGTGAACCGCATGTTGTACTCAGATCACGATTTATAAAAAATATTTGTCATTCGTAAGTTTTGTAATGATTGGATAATGTCATATGTTATAGCCTTATCTTTAAGGTGTGAAATTACACAATGCAAATGCTGAACTAATTTATTGCCAATGGTTGAGTGTTAATTTATGCAAAGGAGCTTCCAGAAGAAGCGGTACAAAAAGTGGTGTAATACAAGAGGGGGTTAGAAGGTGCAAATTCTATATCTGATGCCACAATTCAAATCTAATGCAATGAATAAGTTATAGAATGACATTACGATCATGGAACCTAAAAAAACTGAGGACACATGTTGTACCCAGACGTAGACTAATAAAATATGCTTGACACGTCTTGGACCCACATGTGGGCTTCCTTCTTTTATAACCGATATACTCTTTTATGGTAAATAAAACCTCTTCACCGAAGGAAGACATATATTAATGGTAGTTTTATTGTAATTGTATAATAGTCGTGTGGCCATTATCAACAAATTTTCCTAGGTAGGAGAAGGGTTAATTGTCAAAATTTTAAATTATCTATAAGTGAAATATTACGACTATAATTGCCGGTACAGTTTAACGATATTGAAACGATAACTTTACTCCAGCTTAAATACACGTTGATGATTATGATTATTTTTTTCAGAGTCAATATAATATATAATATGCTAAGCCGAATAAAATCATCCAAACGAATACTTAATGCCAGATAAGAATTTCCAAAGTAGGGCAGTGCTACCGTTGTGAACTAATTAAGGGGACCGTCCCCGAAGAAATCTCAAAATTTTATCTTTTTTTTTTATTGTGTAAATAGTTGCTTTATAACCTCCTTATAGAGTGTGCAAAATACCAGAGGTATCGTGTAAGGGTGCGTTCACACTACAAGCGGAGCGGCGCGGAGCGCTCGAAAAATTAATGTATATATTTGACGCTAGCGGTGCTGCTAGCGTCAAATATACATTAATTTTTCGAGCGCGCCGCGCCGCTCCGCTTGTAGTGTGAACGCACCCTAACTCTAACCCCCCTTGGGAGAGGGATAAAGGGAAAAGAGGGCTGGGGGTTAGGGAGTCAATATGTACTCTAAAAACAATCTCTCAGCCAATTATAATTCGTAATAATTAATTATATCGCTATATCTGGTATCTAACCTACCACTAATAAATAACCATTGAGAAAACAACATTTTCTGTCTTCCTTATTGAATATCTCTTAAACGGTAGATTAAACTTGCGCGTGAGTCAGGATAGAATTCTTTAGAATTTAATAACCTATCGAATGGTATAAAAAATATTTTAATGAAATGGTTATTATCACTGCAAAACCAACAAAAACTAACTGCTATTCACTACGACAATTAGCAATGGAAGGAACAATTTCTGTCTTTCTTCTTGAATATCTCTTAAACGATAGATTAAACTCGGGCGTGAGTCAGAATAGAATTCTTTAGAATTTAATAATCTATCGAATGGTATAAAAAATATTTCAAAGAAATGGTTATTACCACTGTTAAAAGAACAAAAACTAACTACTATTCACGTCGTTGTCCGTTGATTAATGGGCACTGGTCAACATTTTCATCCACTTTAATTAATGTAGCTAAAAGCCTAAAATAAGAACAAACCTAATATTGCAATAATAAAATAAGAAATAAATAATGTAAAATGTCAATTATTTGTAACATAGGTTTCATAGGTTTTAATCTAAAGAATAGGTTTTCATATAAAGAATTTGTAGACTCAGCTCTTAGTAACATTTCGTACTATTTCTATTCGTTTAACCTGTTATAGTCTATGAACCTTGAACACGCCCACTAAGGTTTGCAAAGAAATATTCCTCAGTTACCCGCAGACCTTCGCGAGAGTAGTATGCTGCGTGCCAGATTATCGAAATTTGAATGGGAGATTACTCGTAACTTCAGATATCTACAAATCATGTAATTTAAAAGCCTAAGGCTTTTTTTGGTAGAAGCTACGGGGCTTTGCAGTTTTTTGGATTCGATTCTCCCCAGAATTCTCTACAAACTCTAGAAGAGTTTTATTTAATTTTCGAATTATTTTTCAAAATATTGAATTTTGAAATTTATATTTTTTCAATTTTTTTGGTTTCACTGAAAATTTCAATAATTCGAAAACCAATTCGAAAAATAAAAAAAACGCTTCCATAGTTTGTAGAGAATCTTGTGGAGAATCGAATGCAAAAAACCATATTGTCATAGCTACAAAATTGTAGTATCCATTTATAAATTAACACACTGTTCGAAATTTGTTCGAAATTCGAATAACTCGTTTTCTATGGGTCGAATCGAAAAAATGTCAGGACACAAAAACATCTTAGAATTCATTTTATGTATGTGAACAAAGTTTCACAACCGTAGCTTTTTTTTTTCAAAATATGGGAACGGTGCCCTTAAATATATAACTTTGATCCGGATGTTTTAAAGTAAAAAGGTAACATTTTTGTTATTAAATTTGTACCCTATCGCTATCAGGAAGAGCAGAAAATTTTGTACCCAGTTTTACTACCTGGAACAGAAAGATGATAACCAGTTTCAGTTGCATGGTTGTTGTACTCTCTACAGTTGCAAGTTAAGATTGCATTTATGACTGTTACCTGCCTAATTATAAAGATAGGGTTACTTTATAAGTAAGTTAGGGTACAGAAATTCCAAATTCGATTAACTATTTCTTATTTACGAAGATATGAAGAAGATATTTTGTGAATTTCAATAGAAATTCAGGGTCATTTGTCGCGAAAAAAGGTTACAATGTATATAACCTCATATATAGCGAATGATTGGGTATAGGGTATATAAAACAAATTTTCTTTAAATAAGTATATTTCTTTTACCAAAAAATTTCATAGTTTAGAAATATTATGTTATGAAAATTAGGCGATACTCCCTTAATTTTTTATGTCTCGAATTATTTCGAGCATGTAAAAACGATAATTTTTAAGAAAATAAGCTTTGATTCCCGTATTTGTCCAAATTTGTTATTTGACTTAAAAACTGTGCCTTCGTATTTTCTCATAAAATTCAGGGATACTACACAAAGTACAAACATTTTGGCAATACATACTAACAACTAAGTGATTGTCAAATGTCGCAAGGTAAACTAATCAGGTACGGTTATTTCAATTATTCCAACTCTATAGTTAAACACATCGTGAATTTATTATATTCTATGCCAGATATTATAAAAAAAGGATTTATAACAACTACTCGTTCAAATTTATTCTTCTCCAGAGCACTAATAAATTTAATTGTATCTTTTTAACGTGACAATTAATATACCGCAAAACTAATAAACCTAGATGTTTATTACTCTTAATATTGGCTCCTTATTTTCTAATATGTGAATTTAATATTTATTGTACCTTAAAGAACTTACAATGGTTTAACCATTATCATGAAAATACCTACTTAAGTTAAAGTGTAGAAATATTTAATTCAAGATTTTTCAAGCAGTCAGGTTTTAGAACGATTTGGAATGCCGTGCACTTTCTCTAAAATTCTCCAATGAAAATCGGGGGATAAGCAATAAAAACGGGTTCAATTCAAGGAGTTGGTGGTGACCCATTTCCAGTCAACTAGTGACCTATTCACATGCATCAATAATACAGGCATCCCCCGCTTTAATTAACAAATCACGACTCAGTTTAATTACCAAACTAAAGCGAAGAAGAGTAACAAGAGATATATACAGAGTGTTCCGCAAAAATGTTCCCCATTTTTCTATGAATTATATTTTCAGTTAAAATAGAATATTTTAAAATCTTTTTGTTTTATACCGTGGGAATGTTTTTTCATAAGAATAAAGATTCTTAAGAATATCTACTGAATTATGAGTTGACAGTAATAAGTTGAATAAACAGGGGTAAATTATGCTTGTACAACCCAATTCCAACAATAACACAGAAAATGAACATGAACTTTAAGAAAATACTAATCAACCCTCAACTGTTATTAATAATATTTCATATAATTTTAAAGAAATAGTAACGGTCTTATTTGCATTTTGTACGAATTTGAATCTTGTGAGGATTTACAAAATGCAAATAAAAAATCATTTAGTTACTGTCCCCAGACTACGCAAGTCGAAGAGAGTTTTGCGATTGAATTACCGCTCAAAAACCTAGGTTCATCGAATGGTTAGTAGTCGCTGATGAGGCTACTGACATTACCGTGAATATTCAAAATACAAGAATGTGGTTAATTAATCCACCAGAAGAAAATGTTTTTGAAAACAGCATACGCAGAGAAATGCTTTCTGTGTTTGGGAGTCTTTAAGTTAATGTGTCTGTCCTTCTTTTATGATGTAAATTAGACTGAACTTTATTTATAAATTTTACATGCGTTAATAATACCATATTTGGAGCTGGCTTGAAACTGCAATGAATTCAGACATATTTGATTTCAGCAAGAGTAATCACCAGCTCATCGACACATCACACTATCACAGTCAAAGACAAATTTTACGAGAAGTATTTGGACAGCGGGTGCTAGCACTAGGATTTGATGTTCAGTGGCCACCAAGCAGCAAAGACCTAACCTCATGTGATTTTATGTTTAAGGTTTGTAAAGGTTTATTTACATTTTATGTTTATTAAAGTTTTTTGGTGGTTATATTGTCGAAATTGGATTTCGTTCTTTTGTTGAAGAAACTGAGATGAAGATAAAATTCCTTGGTACAAGTATAATTTATCCCTGTTCATTCAACTTCTTACTGTAAACTCATAATTCAATAAATATTCACAATTTTTTTATTCTTGTGATAAGCAGAATTCCCTACATTATGAAATAAACAGATTTAAAATATCTGTATTTCAACTGGAGATATAATTATTACAAAAATGGGGTAATTAATTATATCTCCGGAACACACTGTATAATGATCACTCCTTGATTATTTATCTCATTTTCTATGAGTTATAGAAATGAAATTTGTTTAAGAGTTACAGTATTATAAGCATATTAATAATAATATACAGTCTTTCAGTGTTTGTGACTGTGATGAAAGTTATAGTCGTGCATTTATTAAATGTTTTAAAATACATCTACAGCTTAACTCTCACTCAGTATAGGTGAGTAATTAAAAGATACTTAGATTTCTATAATTATTGTGCTGCATTTAACAAACAGCAATTTTATGCTCTATAAAATGTTTTTGGTTGTAGGGTACTAAGTTCCAATCAGAACTAATTTCTACAATTTCGGACACGTAGTCAGAAAAGAAAATATTATAATTATTATTGAACTTCTATTCTAATTGGTATCATGGATACCAATTGAAATAAAAGTTAAATAATGATTATTATATAAAGATTTTCACGTGTTTGAAAATATGGAACCGTGCAATAGCACGGAACTAACCCTAAAACAGGACATGTTGGATTTCTGAACCAATTGCTTCTAATAACCTTTCTGGATTATAATTTTAATGTTTGTTTTAGTTACCGTGAAATAATCACAAAAAAATTGTCTCTGATTTCTATATCTAGGAACGGTTCTTATTTCGAAACATGACTCGAAATAAGTACCACTTTTATTAAAGCGAGGTGTACTTAAAGCGAGGCCTGCCTGTATTAAAAGAAATAGGTGAAAAAAAGATCTCTTATATGCAACAGCAGACTTCGGCATACAATTTCGAGGCAACTGATTTTTCTGTCGATAACAATTTATTTTTTGAAAAGTAAATAAAAAATCGCAATATTAATTGACTTCCAGAGTTCAAATTTTAATAAAAAAATACGGCGAGTAAAAGTCCAACGGGAAAAAATCCGACGAGAAAAAGACCAGTGGGGAAAAGTCTGACAGGGATAAGTACAGGCGGGGAAAAATCCGGCGGGGAATAGTCCATTTCCCCTTGCAAGTTTGGTATAGCAACATGAACAACAGAATAATTGTAAAACAACTGCAAGGTATTGAATTCGTCCCTCCTACTGATGTTCACCATGTGTTAGGCATCATTCAAAGGGGGAAAAAGAAAGCTAAAATTTGATATTCAGTAGTGGTCAGTGTATGAAAGAGCAGCTAGAGATTTGCCACGTACGAACAATACTTATTCAGTTGAAGAATGGCATCATGCTTTTAACAGAAGACTACAGGTTTTTCATCTTTCAAAGGACAAACTCGCGAGAAAGCTTAACTCGGAGCAAGTTAGTACAACAATGACCATAGCAAAACTGGAGAAGGGTGAGAGGCCAAAGCGAAAAATAAAACTACGTACTGACTTACAATTTTGTTTGACAAATACAACAATAGTGAACCATTAGAAATTGTAAAAGCCATCGCTAAGAAAATTTGAATATGTGTATTGCAAAATGTTTTATTGACTGGTAGTCAAATATACTTGTAGTTCTTTGAATACGATCGAGTATTAAAATGCTTAAATCTGTTGAAGATAAAATTTCAAATAAATATTATACCGTTATTGCTATATAATAATTTTTTGTGAATCTAGAATCTGTATACTTTCTCTCTGTATATTTTGTCCTTCTATACTTTGTCCTTCTATACTTTGTCCTTCTATACTTTGTCCTTCTATACTTTGTCCTTCTATACTTTGTCCTTCTATACTTTGTCCTTCTATACTTTGTCCTTCTATACTTTGTCTTTCTATACTTTGTCCTTCTATACTTTGTCCTTCTATACTTTGTCCTTCTATACTTTCTCTCTCTATATGTTGTCCTTCTATCCTTTGTCCTTCTATACTTTGTCTTTCTATATTTTGTCCTTCTATACTTTGTCCTTCTATACTTTGTCCTTCTATACTTTGTCCTTCTATACTTTGTCCTTCTATACTTTGTCCTTCTATACTATGTCCGTCTATATACTTTGTCCATCTATACTTTGTCTTTCTATACTTTGTGCTTCTATACTTTGTCTTTCTATACTTTGTCCTTCTATACTTTGTCCTTCTATACTTTGTCCTTCTATACTTTGTCCTTATATACTTTGTCCTTCTATACTTTGTCCTTCTATAATTGGTCCTTCTATACTTTGTCCTTCTATACCTTGTCCTTCTATACTTTGTCCTTCTATCCTTTGTCCTTCTATACTTTGTCCTTCTATACTTTGTCCTTCTATTCTTTGTCCTTCTATACTTTGTCCTTCTATACTTTGTCCTTCTATACTTTGTCCTTCAATACTTTGTCCTTCTATACTTTGTCTTTCTATACTTTGTCCTTCTATTCTTTGTCCTTCTATACTTTGTCCTTCTATACTTTGTCCTTCTATCCTTTGTCCTTCTATACTTTGTCCTTCTATACTTTGTCCTTCTATACTTTGTCCTTCTATACTTTGTCCTTCTATCCTTTGTCCTTCTATACTTTGTCCTTCTATACTTTGTCCTTCTATACTTTGTCTTTCTCGTGCGCGGAAACTGCCACTGGAAGATTGCCCCTGGGAAAACTGCCACTGTGGGAAAATTTCCACCCGGAAAACTTCCACTGAGGGAAATTGCCACCTGGAAAACTTCCACTGAGGGAAATTGCCAACTGGAAAACTTCCACTGAGGGAAATTGCCCCTATATAATATATTAACATTCAAACTAAAAAGAATAATAGTCCATACAAACAAAATACCAAATAGAATACAAAAAGATTGAATTTTATGGAAATAAATAATCACACTCATCGTTATTTGACAAATTAAATTACTCTTCTAGATGAAATTTACAAAACTGCTCAACCTTAGAACAAACAATGGCCCTCAGAGGCCCGTTCCGAATTGATATACTCATACATAATTTAAAAACTAATTGGCTTGAATTGCTGAAAGTCCGTATATTCCATTGTCTATAACGTATTTATCAATGTATAAATGAGAAAAAAAAATTTCACCGTCAAAATGGTCTGCGCGGGCATGATCACGGTGAAAAGTTTCCAATTTAGGGCGGGACTTTACCGTGGAAATGAGCTCTGCGAGCATTTTTCAGTGAATTTTTTTGAAAATATCAATGAAACTGATGCAATATGTTTTATTCCATCTATTTCTTTTCTTTTTTCAACATGCCTATTTTGCGACACAATCGCAACAGAAATATTAACAATTTTCGCTAAACGTAAATTAGAATCTTTTAAGCTTTATCATCAGATAGATTCTAAATTCATTTTTAATTCTTATAATTCAGTTGGCAATAGTCAAATTATAAAGAAAAAATCGCTCACTTTATTTGTTTTTCCATATCATTTCCAAATTCATTTGCAGACAGTATTCAAAGGACTATATAGACGAGACAAGGAAACAGTTCAAGATTAGAGTTGGACAACCTAAAGGGGTTTGCTCTGAAACTACTCCACTGTTTCATCCAATCGAGAAAAAAAAGATAACTTGATAATAAACTAGTATACAGTAGAGAACCTTTGAATGATTTAACCTCTTGAAAAATTGAGGGAACGAATGAACACATAAAGGGACACTGAGAAAAAAGTGCGAGTCAACCTGACTCATTGCTTGAGTCAAGGCTGCAAAACTCCAGTGTTTGAGTCTTTTTTCTTGATTGACTCTACCTGAGTCAATCTGACTACGAATTGTGAGTCAAAATGACTCTTATTTTTGAGTAAAATACTGGGATGAGTCAAATTGACTCATATTTTTGTGCTAGTTCTGGGACAAACTGAAATCTCAAATTTTCAGTCAATTTGACTCGTAATTTTTCTCAGGGTAATATTAATTGCGTATCAGCACAATCCCACCCACCGACGAAAGAATCCACTTAGATCGTTTTAGCTTATCAAAATACGATTTACTAATCTTAAATAATTATTTTAATTATATTTATAATAATTATAAAATTCAGTACCTATGATTTTTGTCCTTTTCGAAAAAAATTCAGTATGAATTTATATATATATATACAGTGGCAATTTTCCTCAGTGGCAATTTTCTGGGTGGCAATCCTCCCACACTGGCAGTTTTCTCACAGTGGCAATTTTACCAGTGGCAGTTTTCTCACAGTGGTAATTTTACCAGTGGCAGTTTTCTCACAGTGGTAATTTTACCAGTGGCAGTTTTCTCACAGTGGTAATTTTACCAGTGGCAGTTTTCTCACAGTGGCAATTTTACCAGTGGCAGTTTTCTCACAGTGGCAATTTTACCAGTGGCAGTTTTCTCACAGTGGCAATTTTACCAGTGGCAGTTTTCTCACAGTGGTAATTTTACCAGTGGCCGTTTTCCCAGTAGCAATCTTCCCAGTGGCAGTTTTACCGGTGTCAATCTTCCCAGTGGCAGTTTTACCGGTGGCAATCTTCCCAGTGGCAATTTTCCTAGTTCCAATTTTCATAGCACCGAAAATACCACGGGATGAGGAATACATATAATCAACAAATGTGTGTCTTGAAATGTGGGATTAAGAAAAGGCGACATTTAAAAAAATGTTGTGTTTAAAAAAATGCGGCATTTAAAAAAATGCGGGATATCAATAGAATGCAGGATTTCAAAAATATGTAAAGCAGGAAATATTTAATAAACAGAATTCAAAAAAATCTTCAATAACTTTTAAAGGATCTGAAGTTTCTGGAAATTTGGAATTTTGAAAAAAGTTGGAATTTTGAAAAAGATGCAATTTAAAAAAATATGCGGTATAAAAAAATGTATATATAAAATGTGCGGAAAATAATGTTTTAAAAGTCTAGGTCAATAAAAATGATTTAACATTATAGAACTCTTTACGGCCGAAATCTGAATAGCAAATCCGCTTATATAAAAAAACGGATGACATAAAATCAGAACGTTTTTTTAAAATTCGGCAGTTTCAAAAGTAACAAAAAATTTCTTGGGTTAGTAACTACATGCAGCGTGTTGATAATTATGAGCCGTAGCCATGATAAGTTTTACTTCAAATAGGTGTTTCCTAATAAGAGTGTGACACACGGACAGACAATTTAACCACATTAACTAGTTCAATTTAAAATGTAAAAATGAATGTGGTGAAATTGATTCTTAATAAATTCTATCTATCGAAATACATTCGAAATCTAGCGAAATAATAGCTAACTTTGCTTTACAACTTTAAATAATCATAACATCATTTCATACATTCGATAATACGGTAATTTAGGTAGCGGTGGGTGATTGATTAAAATCAGGTGATTGTATAAAGTCTGATGATAGAGTAGTGTTCGGTGATTGGGTAGTGTTCGGTGATTGGGTAGTGTTCGGTGATTGGCTACTGTTCGGTGATTTGCTACTATTCGGTGATTGGTTACTGTTCGGTGATTGGCTACTATTCGGTGATTGGCTACTGTTCGGTGATTGACTAGTGTTCGGTGATTGGGTAGTGTTCGGTGATTGGCTACTGTTCGGTGATTGGCTACTATTCGGTGATTGGCTACTGTTCGGTGATTGACTAGTGTTCGGTGATTGGGTAGTGTTCGGTGATTGGCTACTGCTCGGTGATTGGCTAGTGTTCGGTGATTGGGTAGTGTTCGGTGATTGGCTACTGCTCGGTGATTGGCTAGTGTTCGGTGATTGGCTACTGTTCGGTGATTGACTAGTGTTCGGTGATTGGGTAGTGTTCGGTGATTGGCTACTGCTCGGTGATTGGCTAGTGTTCGGTGATTGGGTAGTGTTCGGTGATTGGCTACTGCTCGGTGATTGGCTAGTGTTCGGTGAATGACTAGTATTCGATGATTGGCTAGTGTTCGGTGATTGGATTAGGTCCCGTGCTTTGAGTAAGGTTCGGTGATTAGGTAGAATTCGCTGATTTTGTAAAGTTTGGTGAAATAGGTACTAACTAACTAATTAAAAAGGAACAAGTAGATTTATTATATGATGATAATAAAATGATTATGCAATAATTCACACAAAATAATTGATTATCTTTTTTACTCTATTGCAGCTTGTTAAAAGTGAACAGTCGCCTATCTTCATTCATGAATAATAGTTTTCCACTATTATATGGCAAATTATATTCAATTGAGGTTACTGAAACTAATATTACATTCTTCTTTTATTTGATTAATTTAGTCTTTTTAATTTTATAAAAATTATAAATTAATGAGATAAATTAAATATATTATATATACAATAACAATATTAAATGTTTAAAATTGGCCCCAATATGACTACAGTATTGCCAATAAATTTTATAATATATATATATTCACATTGCAATTTTTCGATGTGCAACCTACGTTTTCAACAGAAATTTTAAGGAGCATATCTCAAGACTAGGGTTGTGACAATATGCGTTTAAAATCATAGATCTTAAGAATATCATAGACGAAACGAAATGAAATGGTATCGAATACTGTATTCCGCTGGTTTAGATCGATTGAATAGTCTTTAATTCTCTCCGTCTATAATATTTCCAGGATCTATGATTTTAAACGCATATTGTTACAACTCTAGTCATTAGCATTGAAGTAGCAGTTTAATGTATAATGTTTCTATACTCTAAAATATGTTAGTTTCAGATTGTAATTTGAATTACTAGTATAATTCAAACCCTTATATGATAATGGCTTTCAACTACTGTCCACATTTGTTTTCGAAACTGATTATGTAAAGATGTCTAGAGATAAAACAGTTACCCATAAAAGACCTGAAATTACTCTTCTCTCTATCGATAACACCAAAGTTATTATACTACAGTAAGATACACCAAAGTTATTATACTACAGTAAGATACACCAAAGTTATTATACTACAGTAAGATACACCAAAGTTATTATACTACAGTAAGATACACCAAAGTTATTATACTACAGTAAGATACACCAAAGTTATTATACTACAGTAAGATACACCACTCTCACGAATTTCTGTTCTAAAAAGCGCCATCTGGATTTGAAAGCGGGAACTAGAGAAACAACAACATTTGGTGTTAATTATCTCTTTTTCTCTATTTAATTTAGCTGTAACTATTCTACCGATGTAAAGCTTTTTTTCCTGTAAAATATTATTCATTTATGAATGAAATAAAAGTTAAAATATTATTAAACAACACCAAATGTTGTTGTTTCTCTAGTTCCCGCTTTCTAATCCAGATGGCGCTTTTTTAAAACAGAAATTCGTGGGAGTGGTGCATCTTACTGTAGTATAATATCTTTGATAACACCATGACTAAAGTTGGCATCAATAATACGTTGTACAGCTTTTACATTAATGTTCTTTATATAACCGTACAATTAATTAATACCTAGTATATTTATTCACTGATTAAGAGCCACAAAGAAAAATATTGAAAAATAATTAAATATGATAAAAAATCATAAAAAATAAATTATAATAGAAATTAATATATATTTACAAAAATTTTAATCAATAAATAATATAAAAGAATGGATCAACAGCATTTGCTCATTTATTAAAATTAAATAAATATCAACTAATAACTAATAAATTACAGAATAGATGAATAATGCCCAATAATATATTAAATAAGAGGAATAATAAATAAATAAATAGATATAAAATTATATCAAATACCTCATTTATATAACTATAGGTAACAATTAATCAAATACATAAATAATCAGAACTGTTATAGCATTTCATCAATGAAATAAAATTATAAAAAATAAATTAACGTAAATCTAACTAGGTAGAGAGGTTGAGAAAAGCTTTCATTTTTTATGTAATCTTATTTAAATATACAAAATATACAATCCTTCCTCTAATTTTGACAGCCATTTTGCTTGCTCTTCAAGACCCGAAAAAAAATTATATTTCCGACGAAATTTGACATTTTCCAAAGCATTAATTAAGCAAAAGGACTCACAAGAGAAAGAACTTAAAAAAGAAGAAGAAATAACTAGTGTTCAATCACCTTCTCTAAACGTTTCAAAGCTGCAGATATAGGATAACGAGGATCTTCCCTGAAATGTCTTCTTAGAAGTGGAGGTCTGCCGCTGCTGTTTCCTTCCACTAGTATGGTTCCTATGTCGATTCCGAAACTGTATAAATATGCAAGAACGGGAGCCAAGAGGAACACCTTGAAGAAAAGACCGATACCGATGACACCTGCTAATAGGACGTAGCTGTTATCCAGAAGATCATTTGGATTTGATAGTTTGGATGATGAAGCCGTTGCAGTCACGGTTGATGTTCTGACAACTGTTGTGACAGTTGTTAGTGACGGCGTGGTTGTGACATACGTACTAGTTCGTGCCACGATCACAGATTCGGTAATATAAGGCGTAGAGTTCGTGATAGTAGTTGAAGTGGTTGTGCTTGGTTCAGTAGTAGTTAACGTGGAAGTGGAGGTGGAAGTGTAAGATGTAATTATTACAAGAACCAAAGTGGTACTTGTCAATTGACGCGCAATCCTCTGCTGGAAAATCAAGAGAATTAATAAATTTCGTTAGAATTTATAATCAATATATGAAAAAAAATTATTGAGAAAAAATTAAAGTAGTAAGTTTGAATTCAAGCTCTTGTATGAGTTCAAATGAACTCTTCGAATTCGTTGGATAAAATATAACACTTATTGGTTCATCTATCTATATTACTGGAACAATATTTTTTCATCAGAGTTTAGATATGTTGTGAATTACCTGGTTTTGTCTTCGCTGTTCATCGAAATTGGAGAGTTCATCGAAGTTGAAGTAGTTGTATAAATTTCCTACTGCTTCGTAACTATCTGTTTTTGTGTCTGCCAGATAATTCACATCTGGCGTAGTAGATAAATGGGAACTTCCATAAAAAGATGGATATAAAGCCATTTTACATAGTTTAGAAAGGAGTACGTAAGTCTGTAAAGTACGATAAAAGATATTTTGTTCAATTCATTATCAAAAACTTAATGAAGAGCATCCCTACTTGACTAATAAAGTATCTATTTAGTAATCTTGCTGAAGATTCTCTCTAATTTCGGTTCGAGTGCTAAATCAAGTGGAAGGTGAGACGATTCACTTCCAATGCCGACAGGTGAGAGAGACCTCTTCTTTTTCTTGAACGACTTTGAAGGTTCTTCAAAGTTTCTTCTCAAACCTGGCACTGTGGAGGCTAGCGGGAACAGCAGGAATGATCCAAAGAGAATCGCTAAGAACACGAAGCCTAAAACCAGAGTCGAATTCAAATCCAAAGCTGAGTTTAGAGTGGTAGCGGCAGTAGCTGCAATTGTGGTCGTTGTCGTCACTAAGGAAGATGACACGACAGTAATCGGTATTGTTACGGTATTCACTGTAGTCGTCAGTGTGTCTGTTATCGTCAACGATAATTGTGTGGTGCTTGGTGTGTACTCATAGTAAGTAATCGTATGGGTGCCATCAGTCAGTTCAGTTGTGAAAGAGAACGTAGTTGTATCTAGACTTGTTGTTGTAGTCGATGTAGAGAATTGGCGACCTTCCCGCTTAAGGTACTGTAATGAAAAAAAATTGAAATGACTATTTTTCATACGTTGTAAGTATATAATATCTGATTTTTTTTTTCGAAAGACTTACCTTCTTACTCAAATCACTTCTCTTCGAGCTTTTCAAATCAACCATCTTTGTTGATATAAATGCATTTAGGTATCAAAAAATGAGTAAATGGAATATGTAAGTCAAGGAAATTTTTTATCTGTAATGATTTTTTTACAGTTCCCTAATTTCACATTTAAAAAAAAAATTTAAAGCTTGTATCTCCAATTCAAAATTTTTTGGTTGCACAAAGACCAAACTTTAAGATTTAAAAATAATATGAAATTAGAAAACTGTGATTAGTGATATTAGCATCATGCAGTTACTTTTCTCTGTGATAGTACATCATCACAGTGACTCTTTTCTCTGTGATAGTACATCATCACAGTGACTCTTTTCTCTGATAGTACATCATCACAGTGACTCTTTTCTCTGATAGTACATCATCACAGTGACTCTTTTCTCTGATAGTACATCATCACAGTGACTCTTTTCTCTGATAGTACATCATCACAGTGACTCTTTTCACTGATAGTACATCATCACAGTGCCTCTTTTCTCTGATAGTACATCATCACAGTGACTCTTTTCTCTGATAGTACATCATCACAGTGACTCTTTTCACTGATAGTACATCATCACAGTGACTCTTTTCTCTGATAGTACATCATCACAGTGACTCTTTTCACTGATAGTACATCATCACAGTGACTCTTTTCTCTGATAGTACATCATCACAGTGACTCTTTTCTCTGATAGTACATCATCACAGTGACTCTTTTCACTGATAGTACATCACCACAGTGACTCTTTTCTCTGATAGTACATCATCACAGTGACTCTTTTCTCTGATAGTACATCATCACAGTGACTCTTTTCTCTGATAGTAAATCATCACAGTGACCCTTTTCTCTGATAGTACATCATCACAGTGACACTTTTCTCTGATAGTACATCATCACAGTGACTCTTTTCTCTGATAGTACATCATCACAGTGACTCTTTTCTCTGATAGTACATCATCACAGTGACTCTTTTCTCTGATAGTACATCATCACAGTGACTCTTTTCTCTGATAGTACATCATCACAGTGACTCTTTTCTCTGATAGTACATCATCACAGTGACTCTTTTCTCTGATAGTACATCATTACAGTGACTCTTTTCTCTGATAGTACATCATCACAGTGACTCTTTTCTCTGATAGTATCCCATCACAGTGACTCTTTTCTCTGATAGTACATCATCACAGTGACTCTTTTCTCTGATAGTACATCATCACAGTGACTCTTTTCTCTGATAGTATCCCATCACAGTGACTCTTTTCAATCAATGTTTGATGCGTTAAATTTTGTTGTCAAAATCTACTTCTATTCCTGTAACTGAGTTTAGAATTCTGCTTAATTTTGCGTGGTTGAGGTAAAAAATAGGTTTTATTTTCCGCTGTCGAAAGGCTGATACTACATGTTATGCGCAATTTGCTGATTTTGCACAATCTTGAAAATGCACCGCGCGTTTTTAGGATCTTGTAATTTTACATCAAAAAGAAAGGGAAAACAAATGAGGTTAATTCCAAACATTTGGTAGAAAAGTTTGATATTTCAGTAAAATTAGAGTACCAGTTTTGTTCAAGTTTTCTTTAAGTAACTAACTGAAGTTTAATTACCAATATATTAGCAAGTTATTATGTATAGCTTTAACTATCCTATTTTGATGAAATGGACCAATTAAATGCATAAATATTTAACTATCTACTCCATCACTGTTGGTCTGCTTCATACCCTTTACCTGCCCTGTACACTCCTCGAGATTGTTGCGTATCTTACAGATCCTAAAAACGTACAGCGCATTCTCGAGATTGTACAAATCGGTAGATGCCGCGGAACATGTATAACTAACACCACTTAATTAATGATTAAAATAATGATAATGAATTTTATACTTTCGAGAGTAACAATCTGACCTATTTATGGGTCAGGTCCACATTTTTTTTACATTTTTCTCGTTTTTTTCCATTATTATATATTTTTTTATGATCGAAAATGTGAAACTGTTTGCTTACCCAATGTTAATAAACATCCACTTTCAGATTCCGGTGAGTGTCCGCGTATTACAAGTTTCCCCTGTTATTTATGAGCGGATATTGTGTTCTGTCTGCTAATCTGAACACAGCCCTTCTTTACGGACTTCCACCCGTTAAGGCGGCAACTCTACGAATGCTCTTGGTTCGCTACTACCTACTTATAAGTAGTCATTCCGCTACCCGATAATCCGTTACGTTGCTTGATTTTCCTGTTTTGTGTCCTAAATGGAACTGGGTAGTAATGTACTTCAATAATTGTATTTATTTAAATAATGTTTAAAATGAGGTGAAATGAAAAATATATAATATACATAGTTTCTGATTATCATGTAAATTCAGTTTCATAATAATGAGCCTAGATCTTAGTTCTACAATATAAAATATAATGTAAAAACATATTTTTCATGCAGTTTTGTGAGGACCTTGGTTATGTGATCAAGGTACAAACAAAAGAATGTTGGGCATAAGATGCTCCTTGTGGAACACCGAAAGTTATTCCCATCATGTGGAGTTCATCTTCATGGACTGCAATAAACATAATGTTACATTTTTTACTAGTGTACATACGTACATACTAATTGATAACGGTTATTTTTTAAACCTGATTCAATATTTTTTTATTTATCAAGTCGCTGCTCTAAATTCTCTTAATGCATTATAACTACCAGTTTTCAATTTTGGGTAGAGGTCATTATTGAGCAGGTTCTATTTAACTCCTTGTGGCCCAATTTGACACGTGAGAAGTTACATTATTGCTTAAATACTGAAAGAGTACAAATGTTTTTAGCGGTGGGATTCTATGTTCGCTTATTTACCAATAGATGCAAAATTAAATCAATTTTTGTGCTTAGTAAGCAGCTTAATTAATCATTTTATTTACCATCATTTTCCAAATATTTCCAGATTTATAAATGTATTAGAATTATTTGAAATATAGATGAATGCTAGAATTTACCTAGATGATTTTGTAGGTCTCTCTCGAAAAAGATTTTAAATATTTTTGAGAATCGGATTGTGCAAACTGGAGATCCTACCGCAAATCCTACCGCTGCATGTGTTCCATTGAATGTTAGATAGGGTACAGAGTATACACGTGATCTAACCGGTAGTTTGGGGAGAATACCAATTGTCATATCTCGTCTTTGGGCATGAAGGCTTAATAAATAGGAAGGCGAATGAGAGTTGAATGTTAACTATTAATTATGAATAATTTTTTTTAAACGTAATCTTCAAATTTCAAACTACATTTATGAGAAATAATAATAATTATAAATCATTCGAAAAAGACTTCACTTTCATAAACTCTTCAAAAATTTAAATCTTGATATGAATTGTAGTAGCATTATAGAAGCTTGTTAAAGAGCTGGTTGAACATCCAAATAGAAAATGAATGAAAGAATGGAAGTATGGCACCATTGCCCAGTTAACTGGTGAAACCACTGAACGCTGACCAACTAAATGCATTGAGTCGCATTCAAAAGTTTAATCCACTAACCGCTGAACAAATATTGATATTAATTCAAATTATAAAGTATAATTCGCTGACTGCTGACCAACTAAAAGTATTGAGTCATATTGTGAAGGAATATATATTCACCATGATCAAAAAATCCTAGACAATTGACCAAGGGTATAATCTCTTGACCCCTGACCAGAGAACTGTTATCAGTTCAGTGGTCAGTTACTTCACTTTTAAATATGACTCTGTACATTTAGTTGGTCAGCGGTCAGGGGATTCTACTTTGAAACATTCTATGAATGTATTCAACCTTATTTCTTTATTTCACATTATATAGTATGTAATATAGCTTCCATTGAATAAAACGCGTTTAGATAATCGTGATTTCAGTTACCCACGGCTAACGACGATCGAGTTCAGTACCTATCAATTTACTAGTTACTATTTTAACGGTGTAACGATTACATGATCAAAAGTATCATCATCATGGTTTTTAGAGTCGTAATTACTACCTAAATTATTAACCGTGCAAGAACTTTCAAAATAGTTATTGTAGGTACGTGTTCTTAAAATTTTGGTTGGGTCAAACCCAAGTGGTTAGATTAGTTAGTTTCAGAGGTTCGGTGGTTTTTCGAATATTGTTTTTGTTGTAATTCATGTTCTTTTGGTTTTATTCTTTGAACAAAGTGATTATGCGTTCAAATTATGCATGGAACAGTTGGTGCACTCATGGACAACTCTAGGTATGGACTGATTTGTTGCCTTTTACAGCTCTCAAAACAAGGCCTAACCAAAACAAGACCTAACCAATATTTTATTTGTTGTGAATAAGTAAATTATTTTGAATCATGGAAAAATATTTTTAAAATAATTATTTTATCATACTACTTAAATATAGGTACATACAATTAACATTACAAATTAATCAATAACGCAATGTATTAAATAATTATACACTTTACTACAGTTTTTGCATGATAATGAATCAAGAATTATCTTGGTTACGCTTTGGCTTTTTGAAGTGCTGACTGCACCTAGAGTTGTACATGGTGCACTAATAGTTATATACATACTAGTGTACTTGCCCATCAAAATTAATGGGGTATCAATACTAAAGGAAAAATATGTATACTAAAATACATACATAAGAAAAAAAAGTTATGTAAAAAAATGTATGTATAAAAAAATGCACGTAAAAAATTATGTATAAAAAATGTATGTGAAAAAATATACTTATAAAAATTATATATATGAAAGATGTTTGTGAAAAAATGTACGTAAAAAAATTATGTATAAAAAAATGAATGTAAAAAAATTAGGCGAAAAAAATGTGTAAAAAAAATTTATGTAAGAAAAAAATATTTAAACAAATTATGTAAAATAATTAAGTAAAAACAGTTATTTGAAAAAAAATCATGTAAAAAAATATGCAAATAAATATATGTAGAAAAAATATACAGAGCAAAATTAAACATATTCTTTAATATAATATAAAACATTTGCTAATATAGTTTCTTTAGGGATTCTTCATAATAATAACCATTACTTTACCTACTGTGTTCAGCTAAGTAATATTTATTGAAGGGATGGTAAACTGAATTAGTTCTATATGTACTTGTGAGAATTCATTCATCTTAAATACAAATAACTATAAAAAATGTATAATGTTACTGCATTTTTACGAAATTGAAACAATAACTGTACTCGAATCTAAATATATATCTATATTATGATTAATTTTTCAATATAATTATAAATATTATTTAATATATAGTTAATTAGAACCAGAATGAAAACATACTAACAGCGATAACGTCTATGCGCCTTATCATTTGTACTAACTGTCTTCTGGACTCCAGACGCCATTTTACTCTATCGATATAGCAGAAACAGCGGAAAATTTTGTCCAAAGCTTTACTGTCAAGAAAAGAAAGTTACAGAAATATCTTGCTCTAACGGGACCCATACACGAATAATTATATTGAGCAGCTCTTGTTACACAATGTAAAACATTCGCAAATTGCGGAAGATTTTATTTTGGACGGCATTTATTTATTTGCAATCTTGTTATTTGTGTAACTCAAAAATAATTTCACCAAATTTTCCTGAAATTTGGTGCGACAATTGGCCATTATCCTGGAACCTTGTAGTTTGATTTTGGGAGTGATTGGGTCAAAGGTCAAGGTCAAAGTCTCTTATAATTCAGCAGCTCAAAAAGTATACAACCAAATTGCCTGGAATTTGGTAGGACGAATGAACATTATCCAGGAACCATTTGATAAAAAATTTCGGAACGACCGGTTCAAAGGTCAAGCAAGATCAAGGTCATTTATAAATCAATGATTATTGGCGGCGAAGGTATGCGCTCTACAAAGGCCCGTCATTAGTTGATATGCAGTTGTGCAAACTTTCAATATCGAACATAAGCAGTCAATTTAATAGACTAATAGTTTCAACATAACTGAAAGAGTTATTTTTGTGATTTGATCAAGTTTTGGTTGTATTATTGCATATACTGTATATGTATTATATTTGTAACCTAGGAAACAATCTTGTTATAAATACCTGGGTACCTAATTTAATTCCATGAGGATCGTAGAAGGCCAAGGTAGATGTAAACTTTTTAAATTATACAGTAGCAGCAATTTGAAATGCCTACCTAGATTTTTTATGTAAACCTATCATAGATATGGTATCGGTACATCTCTAATCATGAGAAAAATAAATTAATATATATCATCACTGCATTGAAACAAAGCTATAAGCACGGAATATTAAAAGCAAAAGAAGCTAAACACTGAAATGTAAACAAATCCCGAAGCTGACTGACTAACCTCGAATAAAGTAGCTTGAACGTCTTTAATATAAGAAGATAGACAAAGGATCATATAGTGGGATCAAGATTAACAGTTACAATGATTAACGAAGAGACAGATTAAAGGATCATTCAGTGTAACTACGGGTTATGGTTTTGCTATTTCGTTTCATTTTTGTAACTTTTGTGTAATTTTTCATTTAGTTACATCTTGTTTCAAATACGTCTTCGGTCTTTCGCAAATTTGCTTTTGACAAATCCATATATCGGCAAATCCGTTTTTGGAACAACAAGAGAAGAAAATTCTAAGTGAAGGTTGCGATAGTGCGAATGAGCATAGGGAATCCAGTCTTTAGAGTTTAGACTAACAATTCTTCCCAAATGAGAAGAAATCTCTTTTAAAGTTTGCTTTTAACCCTTATGAGTTTGATATGTGTTTTTTAAGCACATCCTTTTTAAATTACTTTATATCTTTCATGTCATTCCTTTAAATTTATCGGCCTTTATTGACTTTGATCCTGCATAAATATTAAATATATTTTTTGTATTTAAAAGTTGAAAAATATTTACGGATCGGCGTAAATCATGAAAATTTGGAAATTAATTGCAATATGGTGACATGTGGCAACGTAGAAATACACGTAGACTCTCACTAAACAAACTACAGTTCACGTTATCATGGAGAACAGACACATGCGCGAGCTGTGATTTGGTCACAATCCACCCAGTCACAGCTCTGCTCTTTCAGTTGCCAATGTCTTATATATCTATGTATTTATTTCTCCTTATATGTTAAATATTTTTACTTGAAATTTGGTACACATTAGTTTAGTGTATATACTAACAACATGTATAAAATACAGTACCGTAGGTTTATAAATAATACACTCGTTTTTTAAACACATAGTCAAACCTTCCGATACATTCTGATAGTCAAACTCAATAGGGTTTAGGGTTGGACTGAATTTTCCTAGCTTGGTTATGAATATTGGTAATTTTTACAGAAGAAACAAAAATGGACATGGTGACTGAGTTCCAAATTGAAGCAAGGTGTTGCATAGACTTGTCAGAAATAACATAAATTGTCTTAACAAAATGTGCAGTAAAACCAAGAGCAGTTATAAGTTTCAAGTTAATCGTTTCCTTTTTAAACAATTCACATCAAGATTTCTCTTTCTCCTTAATTCACAGTCTTCCTAGAAAAAAATTCCTTTTTTTAACAATTTAGCCTGATTTTCTATACGCACAAAAACATGTATATTTGAATGAATAAGAAGAAATTTCTTTTTCTAATTCTTCCAACTAACGAGTGTTTTCTTCCTGTGCGCTTCAATTATCTATTCAATTACCCTATATATTGAAATGAGACAGTCTACCTTGACACGATTACACATGTTGTATAATTGATAACCCCTTTTTATTTCTGCATTAATTCTATTTCTTAATTGTGCATTATTTCTGTTTTCATTGATAAAATCACATTTAATTTTCCCTTAGTTTTGACGCTCAAAAATGATTAAATAAATTATTATTATAAATTTTTTTCTAACCTTTATATCTGATCGAAATTTCAATATGCTAATATGGGTGATAACGACTGTCAGTTGATAAAATTTCAGCCTTCTAATGCTTATAAATATTAAGATAGAAAGTTTTGATTTTCTTAGTACATGAGTGCTACTGCATGAGTGTGATATTAAATAATTATAATTCTAGAAATATTTTAATAGGAAGTTTAGTGAATGTACGTACACATCTCAAATTCGATTACCTATTTCTTAATTACGAAGATTAGCCGATGTATTCTAAACGATAATGAAGATTCTACTGTAGGTCGTTCTAAGGTAAAATAATGTGAATAACGCCATCTATCGAATGATCGACCAAACTCATGTTAACTTATAAATAAAATCATTGTATCTAAAATAGTACAATTATTTCAGTCAAAATATTTCATAGCTATATATCCAGATATGAATTTTCTATGCGGGGTTTGGACAAAATAATTGGAAGATTCTTAAAAACTTCATTCATTTTCATTCACTGAGTTTCATGGTATATATTCGCTGTGAATAGAATCTTCTTGCTACACAATTTGTATATTTTTTAATGTATTCCAGATTTGTATGATATTCATGTAAAATGCGTGACTTTTCCGATTTTGAAAAAGGAAAATTGTTGATGCTCGCATGGCAGGAGCTACTGTCACAAAAACCACTGGGCTTTTCATTTTTTCATAGTTAACATATCGAGAATGATGAAACAATCATCAGAATAAAATGTAAAACAAGAGAAATAATAAAAACTGCCATTTTCTTTTCAAGCTTTCGATTTATTCAAAAATCATCCTCAGGAAACCTAATTTTAACCTAAAAGATACACAATTTATATACTCTATTCTCCTATCTAGGATACAGACTATTTATAAATAAAACTTAATTCTATCTTTAATTACAATATAAATAAATACATAACGAAATGAAAATAAATTACAAAAATAAATCATTTTAAAATAAATAATTCCGTAGAAGCCCCGTGTGAATTGAGTTGGGGCTTTTGATCATAAATAAAAATTGATTCCAATGTCCTCAAATCTAAAGTATTGCAGGTAGTTAAAATTTTGAATATTTTTTCTGAAAATGGATGATTATGGTCGAAAGAATGTTCTAAAATTTTACTATTTTCAGGGTTAGATAAAACGGTAAAGGGTTAGATTTTATCTAACCCTGAAAATAGTAAAATTTTAGAACATTCTTTCGACCATAATCATCCATTTTCAGAAAAAGATTTCAAAATTTTATTTTTTGTCTCGGGACTTGTATCTCTAGCAGATGGGCTCTAGACTTTGTTTCGCCAATAACCCTCATAGCGATCTACATTCACCCTCTTTTCGATTATCCGCATTAAGTCCATACTTGTTGAAACTGGGTATTTTATATTTGGGCCAAATAAAGTGAACCGGTCATTACCCGCTTTCATTTATTGTGTATTTGATAAGGCATTAGGACTTTTTCCAGCCGGACTTTTCCCAGCCTAGTTTTTTCCCTACGAATAAAATATTAATATTTTTGGTTATTAAGGTATAATTTTGATAAAAACAAAGAATTTATCAATAGAAGACACATTTTATTAACAGAATTACACAGTAATAAATTATTGTTTTTAGCTTTGATTTCCGTATGTGTCCATATTGGTCGTTTAGATTTTAAGGCTGTGCCTTCGTAAATTTGCATAGAATTAAGATATGCTACAAAGTTCCAAAATTATGGCAATACTGGAGAATTGCCAAATGTAGCAATTTAGTCTAAACATCTGCGATTAATTCAGTTTATCCTAGATCTATAGTTATACATATCGTGAACACATTATTTATTTTGCCTGCTATGATAAAGAAATAGTGGTCAGTATACTAATTTTTATAATTTTTGCTTATTTGACATAAATTTTTACACTAGCAAAATTAAGTGAATTTTATTGATTTGGTAATTATTAATCTATAGATTTTTTTACAATTAATAATGGCCTCATTATAGTACAATGCATATTTAAAAGTTCTATCTTAATTAAAGAACTTACAATGGTTTAACCTTTATTATTAAAATGCATACACAAGGTAGACTGTAGACATCCTTAAATCAAGACTTTTCAGGTAGTCAGGTTTCAGAACGATTTAGATTGAATGCTGTACATTTTATAAAATCTCAAATGAAAACTAGTTCGGTTCAAAGAGCTGGTGGTGACCTATTTACAGTCAACTAATGACCTATTCCCACGCAACGATATTATTAAAAAAGGAAAAAAAATCCAAAAAAGGTATGTTATTTACGACTGCAGACTTCTGTATACAATTTCACAGTAACGGATTTTTTGGTCAAAACGATTTTTTTCTAAAATTAAATAATAATATATTATTGAATTGTCTTCCAGAATTTTAATTTAAAAAAATCTTGCGGGTAAAATTCCGACGGGGAAAAGACCGGTGGCGAAAAGTCCGACGCGGAAAAGTCCAGCGGGGAATAGTTCGTTACCCAATTTATAGACATTATTGAGATCAGTTGCTGAATTATAATAAATAATAGTGATAAATTTTATTGAACAAAATTATACATTTACATATTATATTTATTAAACCATTCTGAAGCTCTGAATTGAACTTTTCTAGCAAAATTAAGTTGAAGAATAAACAATTAACTATAAAGAATTAATTTTCTATTTGATCCCATAACAATTTGAAAGTCTAGTTCCTATTCTCAAAACCCATAAGTAATACTCAAAAAATATATTACATTTGAACCGGATTCATAAAAAAAACTTTATTCTCTTGATCCAGTAGCGGAAAATTTTTTCCAAAGATTTACAGCCAAGGAAAGAAAGTTGAACTCTAAATAGAACAAGTTTTTATCCAGTTTAAATTGTCTGGTTGTTGTACTCTTTGAAACTTTGTGTAAATAATTTGTAAGTTATGCTAGGGTTAGGTGAGATCAATTTAAGAACACGGCGCAGCTGATGCTGCTATTATCGCACGAAGATCTGTCAGATGTCCGTCGTCTTTTACCTATGAAGAAAATAAATAATAGTATGTTAGGTTAGTAATAAGACAGTGGTATATTCCTAGATTCTTCAGTGTTATTTTTAAGATAATAATGTTGAGATTAGGAGGTGGGTTAAAATCAAGTGGTGAACCAGTGGTCAAATTTATATCGCGTCTTGCTGAATGGTTAATTCCTTATTTAGGGGTCACGTGATTTGCAATCTGGTATTAGTTCCATGGAGTAATAATATAACTGAAACAAAATAAGGTTTTATACCGTCACTTTCACTGTCCTGCAATTGCTGCATCACTACTTCTCTCTAGTGTATATCATAACTCTATGGTTGGCATACACCCCTTTCTTGGCGCAGATCTTTGGACAAATTTTTCCGCTCTTGCTGATAAATCGATAGAGTAAAATGTGTTACAATTTTCTTTAAATCCGGTTTAATGTAACATATTTAATTCATTCTAAAGGACAGTGAAACCTAATGAGGAAATTAAACTGGCGTTTTCAAATTGTTGTTATTCTTCAGAACAGGTTAGTCACTTAACCCTAGCCTAACTTACAATTTATAAACTCTTAGCGTAGCTGATGTTTCTATAAGAATGAAAATCTGAATATCTACATTTGAATGGAATTAAGAATGAGTCAACCAAAATATCAAAATCAATGAAATGGTTAGGCTAAATGTTATAATAATAATGATATTGTGGGTAACAATACTTTCTACTCACTTCCATTGGAGAGGCTTAAGGGCCGTACACACGTAGGGTTTTCTAAGTCTTTCCACCAGACTATTTGCTAAGCTCCTCCTACTTTTTCCTTGAGAATATGGGGAAAAGGATATAATTGTTATTTATTTTAGTTGGTATCCATGATACCTGCAGCAGTGCAGGTATCATGGATACCAACTAAAATAATACAATATTATATGGTTTTTTCTTATGTTCTCGTGGAAAAAGTAGGAGGAGCTTAGCAAAAAGGTCTGGTGGAAAGACTTAAAAAACCTTACGTGTGTACGGCCCTTTAGAATTATTTTTCCTACAGGAGTAGCCTCACAAGGGGCAGCATGTAGTGATGGAGTGCCATGTTTCTGCATTTGCCAATCTCTACGAGATAAAATCTTAATGGTAAGACCAGCTCCACAATATAAATGGACAGAAAACTGATTTTTATCAATGCTAGCTAAGCCAAAGAAGATTTCAGCCAACGTTTGTTTGGTTACAGGCATCTATGAAGTCCGGTGACAGGACAAAAAAAAAACGAGCAAAAATAAAAAACACGCAGTTAAATCCCTCCATGCAAAATACCCCCCGGTGCAAAAAAAAAAAGTCGTTATAAATAACTCTATTAATTTTTATTAATATATTTAACATTAAATTAAAAAATACTACAAGTTATAAATATATAGAGAGATATAGCGCACCTAGGTTAGCGTTCCGGTTGGGGGGTTGGGGCTAGCCTTCACACGGCCAGGTTTGTATACTTTACTCTGTTTACTATCAAGTTGGTATGCCTTAATTTGCTAAAAAAAATCATATTTTCGGCGAAAGTGTAATAATTATTGGTATTGAATAATGTTAAATATATCAATAAAAATTAATAATGCTATTTATATCAACATGGTTTTTTTTTGCGCGTGGGGTTATTTGCATAGTTTTTTTTGTCCGGAGGTATTTTACCGTGAGTATTGGACATGGTTTTTTTCCGGGGATATTTTGAACGGGGGTTTTTGTCCTGTAATCTTGTAGTCCAAGACAGGAAAATTTGTTGGGCTTTTTGTTTTATGTTTGTAAAACTGTAAAAGAAATGAATACTGCTATAGGGTGATTGGAGTAATTAACGGTAATGCGAGTTTTATTTCAAATGAGTTATCGCACGAAGTTTTCGAACGGTTCCATATTTTTGGACATGTAAGAAAAAATTACATAATGTAACATTTTAACTCGTTTTTTAATTGGTATATATTATTCATGCAGGTATATGTGCTGTTGATCCACTTTAAGATAGAGATAAGACATTGCCTCTTTAGAAGAAGCCCAAATTCCGGAGACATAAGAAGGTTTAAACAGGTTAATTTCCTGTACTAATTATTAAAACAATGACAAATCATGATAAAGCTTAATTGTATTTAGGCTTCACGAACAATGTAATCTGTTCGGTATAAGAGATCCTATAGTGATCGAGGAAAAAAATTGTGAATGCACTTGAAATATTAGAAGGAAAAACCGTGGAGTTTCCGTACTAAATTTTGAGATTTGACAACATATCGCTGTTCATAACGAAACTATCCTTTTTGCTGCTTCTTTCTGTCTCTTGTATTCAAGGGACGGAATACATTTGCAAGGTACGTCGTGTTCTAGTGTAATATAAAATATGCACGGGAAAGTAGCTATACTCTGATTCTCATACATCCTCTGGATAAATTAGACAATAGTTCTTTGATTTTGAAATCCAAATATGAAACGAAGTGACAATTACTTAACATCTTATCAGAGAACAGGATTTTATAAAATCTGAATTACTTTGAATCGAAATGTTAGGCTTATAGGAAACACATACTATTTGATCGCCACCAACTTTGACTATTCAAAGATAATTCCCCAGTTGGCATATTTTAGTTACTTCAATTAATTAATATGCATCCTTTTTATTCCACATAAATGAGGATCCTATGCTTAACAATGTTGTTAAATCTCAAAATATTATAAAATACTCCACGGTGTTTGCTTCTTAGATTTCAAGTGTCTTCACGATAATACACTGCAAGTTCTGTATGCAGTTAAAGTCAGTCCTTACCTGTCAAAGTCAGTTCGGAGCCTTTTTCTATCATCGACTATGAAGAAGATAACTGTGAAGATAATAGTCACAAGCAAATTTGGTTTTTAATATATTAGTGTTATATATAAAACTATTTTTCTTCAGACAGTATATTTTGACATATCACAGGTATACTTTTTCCATAAAATTGTCATAATATGAGTGTGTTTATAGGTAAACGACATTGTTGCAATTTTTTTAACTGCATTAATTCATTTTAATTTAGAAATAATGGTACAAAATAAATATTAAACTTATATGAAAAAGGAGAGTTTATAATTGATATTTCTGCTATCTATCGATATCTGTGCAGTCTATCGTTGTCTGTGCAGATCGGGTGACGACACATAACATTTATAAAACTAAATCAATTGTTGTATTTCCCTAGTTTAATTCGATATTACTTAATTTTAATTATCGCGCGAAAAAAATTGTGAATACACTCGAAATTTAGGAGCAAAACCCGTGGAGTTTCAGTCAATATTTTGATTTTTTGCACCCTTACTTAGGATAAGTTCCTTCTATACGTATTTAAAGAAAAATATGTCAATTAGTTAATGGTAAGTAACCAAAGATACCAATTAGTGAATTATCATTGATTATTGAAAGTTGGTGACTGTTAAATAGTATGTTTTTATCAACTATACACCTAACATTTCGATTAAAAGTAATTCAAACTATATCAAGTCCTGTTTCCCAGTAAAAATCAGTAAGTATTTATTCTATTAGGTATTCGTTACTTCGTTATTTTAATATCAAGGAAATATTCGTTAATTTTCCTAAACTATAGTTAAAGAGTTAAGACATTTCGGTATACAATATCGGAACATCCTTAAGTGTGTGTTCAAATTGAATCACGCGTACGGCATTACATTTATTCTCGCTTAATTCACCACTCCCAACCATCCTTTTTTGATCTCTGTTATTTAGTAGAATGAAGTAAGTTCTGAATTTTCAGTCTGTTCCATATCTTCGATCATATTTGTAAGAAAAATATATAATATTTATTATTGGAATATTATTTCACTTGGTATCCATGGTACCTGGAGGTTTCTTGGATATATCTATTAAAATAAAATTTAAATAATTAATATCTTGAGAATCCTTCGAAAATTTTGTTTTATGGAATTATTATAGAGAATGGGGATAAGTAGTGCACAGACTCTAGTGTTTTGACGCTTTAGATGTGTGTGAGATGAAACCACTTCCATTGACAATCATTTCCAATATTGAGAATTCAATCCAATGACAAAAATTCGGTGAGCTCTTGGCATCTGTGCAACTTGGACGGTTTAAGCTTTAAATAATGATATTTGTAGTAGGAAAAAATGCTTAATGAATTGAAGTTTGCAAGTTTTGGTCCACTTTTTGCTGGATTAGCGCTTGTGCAGTTTGGCGAAGTTTTGGTCATCCTGTTTTCAAAGTGTTTGAAATTCCATTTCATTCAAATGCTTCTAATAGCCTGGTGAAGTGATACAATTGATAGTGGGTGTTTTTTCTGTCTGTTATTCCATACGTCAATAGAAATTTCTGTCTCACTACTGCAGGCGATACTTTGCTTCCCTATTCAAGTACAATGAACTCTTTTGATTTCGAGAGATTTTTTCATAGATTTTTTTCTTCGAAAGTTGAAATATGTATATTATAAAAACACCCGTGTTATAATAATTATAAATTCTACTATTATAACTACTAGAAAATAGATATTCTTTATGAAACATTTTTATTTAAGAGTTATCTTACAGTTTATTAGATAAATTAGTTATCAATCACCCTGCAAATTCAAACTGCGGAAGGAAACTATAGGCACATCAATTCGAGAACCAGCTTCTCCAGGAACGAAGACGGAGTTGAGAGAAGATTTATAAGAAGATAGGAAGGAGGGAGGGTATAGTTGGGTTATCTGACCATTAAGTACGAAGTTATGCTCCAATAAAGAGAAATCAACGTTTAACGTCAGTTACTGATTATAAAGAAGTCACACTAGGCTCTAATACATATGGGACCCAGATAACGTATATGGTCATGTGCCAAGCTCTATAGGTCTCCTGGATATAGAGCTGCTAACCCATATGATGGTATCAGGTACCTGGGTTGTAGTAAAGTGTTTTGGAAGCTACTAGTTGAGCTTCACAGTGATGACGCACCTCTATAGACTCGTCAGTATAAACAGGAATGGGTCAATCAACTGATGGAGACGTAGTGATGCAACAGGAGATTCGACTGCTCCGGTGGTGAAGGAGATCTCGCATTAATGGCCTATATAAATAGATTTAATTTATCACTTCTTGAATTTCTTGTTACGGTCCATCAATCTTGTTACTTCTCGACACATTACTTGTCAAGTGACCTAATTTAATCACACGGAGTAGGATTCTGTATCAATAAGCTAAGGTGGTAGGTGAATTAAAATCATTCGCAAACTTTCCAGTCATAACCTTAATACAATTTGCGTAAACTGAAGGAACTATAATTTGATCAAATTCGACAGAAATGTAAATCAGTTCAAAAAACGGTTTTCTAATTAGAATTACTATAAAATAAATAAATTTAATAATAAGACGAATAAAAAGAAACTGCAAGTTATACTTGATATGCGTTTTCCTTTTTTTGAGAAGTACAAGAAATCAGAATAAGTAAAAGATATACTGGAATGATTTTTTTTATATTTGAATATGAAAATTTATTCATAGCACAGATAGAATATCACGAATAGTATTTATTAATACTCAAATATTCATGCTTTTTATCAAGATTATGTTATGAATTTGAAATGGCATGAAAAGATATATAGCAAAGTTTATCAACAAAGCATCAGAATGATTTATTTTATTTTCAATTACTAATTTACTACAAACCTTTATATGGAGTCCCCATAGACTATTTGGGAAAGAGAGGTTAGCAGATTAGATCGAAACGTAGATACGATCTTTCGGTCCCAATTGCAGCAATTCTGATTACCAATTGCCTCTACTTATATCTTCACTTGAAAATATTAATTTTGCTACTTTCAGTTTTGGAAGATGGTACTAGGGATGTAATGTAATTGCAAGATATTAGTTCTATGTATGTTAAGCTAACTATTATTTTGAGTAAGTACTTCAGCGACGAAGTCCCTTGTATCTATTTTATGGACAATGCAAATGAATGAGTTATTAAAAAATGAATATATAAGATAATTCAGGGAGTTAGTAGAAATCTATTTGGCAATGCATCACTACTCTGGGTTAGCCTGACTTTTTCCTTTAGTATACAGTCTAGTGTTTTATCCTTTTTGTTAAAGCTAATATATTGAATGTTGAATAATTGCCAATTATATAAAACTACACCATTTTAGCCTCAAATTAAAAGAAGTCAAGCTCAAATTAAAATTAGTCAACTTTAAATTAAAGAAAGTGAATTTCGAAAAAAAAATTAGTGAGCTTCAAATTAAAATTAGTCAAGTTCAAATTAAAAAAGATCAACTTCAAATTAAATAAAGTATAGTTCAAATTAAAATGAATCAATTTCAAATAAAAATAACTCAAGTACAATTAAAATTTTCATTCTTATTTTATAAAATATCATAAATTATAAAAGATGAACTCAAGTGAAAATCAATTCAACCATCTGATAAATCTTTGGTTAGATAATAATGTTCTATTGTATCCATTATACATGAACTTACTATTATGAATTGGACAAGTAAATTAATATATGATGAAATAAAACTGCTTTGCCCATTATTCAATATATGTAGAAATTTCCTAATTGTGAATTAACTTTATTTATTTCAGAATTGAGAGTTTAACGGAGAAAAAATACGATACTTTAATTTGAAATTGAACTTTTTAAATTTGAAGTTGACCTGTTTTAATTTGAAAGAGAACTGTTTTAACTAATTTAGTTTACTTTTTTTAATTTGAACTTGACTAATTCTAATTTGAAGTTCACTAATTTTAATTTGAAATTCACTTCCTTTAATTTGAAGTTGACTAATTTTAATTTGAAATTCACTTCCTTCAATTTGAAGTTCACTTCCTTTAATTTGAAGTTCACTAATTTTAATTTGAAATTCACTTCCTTCAATTTGAAGTTCACTTCCTTTAATTTGAAGTTCACTTCCTTTAATTTGAAGTTCACTAATTTTAATTTGAAATTCACTTCCTTTAATTTGAAGTTCAATAATTTTAATTTGAAATTAACTTCCTTCAATTTGAAGTTCACTTCCTTTAATTTGAAGTTCACTTCCTTTAATTTGAAGTTGACTAATTTTAATTTGAAATTCACTTCCTTCAATTTGAAGTTCACTTCCTTTAATTTGAAGTTCACTAATTTTAATTTGAAATTCACTTCCTTCAATTTGAAGTTCACTTCCTTTAATTTGAAGTTCACTAATTTTAATTTGAAATTCACTTCCTTTAATTTGAAGTTCAATAATTTTAATTTGAAATTCACTTCCTTCAATTTGAAGTTCACTTCCTTTAATTTGAAGTTCACTTCCTTTAATTTGAAGTTCACTTCCTTTAATTTGAAGTTCAATAATTTTAATTTGAAATTCACTTCCTTTAATTTGTAGTTCAATAATTTTAATTTGAAATTCACTTCCTTTATTTTGAAGTTCACTAATTTTAATTTGAAATTGGACTTTTATTAATTTGAGGCTAAAATGGTAAAGCCCTTACAATAATCGAAATAGGTACTCAAGATATATAATATAGTAGTACATATACATATGAGCAATGTGCATAATGGATTAATTATAGGCATTATAGATAGTAGAAGTAGGGTGAGTACACAGTAACCTATATCTATATGACACAGTAGCCGATATGACACAGTAGCCCTTATGACACAGTGCCCGATTGCAAGTTACAGTATATGTGCATTTGCCCTAGTTCTCGCCCATCCAAAATATAATGTGTATATCGAAATCATTGAAACTCGTTCTTACAACTACCTTAATGAGTGCAAAAAACAACAACTGATGTTTTGATCTGTCTAAATAATTGGGTAAATTTCTACATTCCTGCATATTGCAGTAATATAGAAATGGGGGTAAAACAAATCATTTTATTGAATGTGTAGAAAAATTACAAAAATAAAAATGACATTAATAATAATAATTTTTTGTATTAATAATATATTCATTTATATCTTTGTATCTGTACTACACATTGAATTTACGTATATATTGATTTAGTTCAGATTTCAATGATTAAGAAATTTCATGGACACTTCGAAATGGAACAACACAGCTGCACTATTGTGAAGATAGCATCTTTTTGTAAGGAAATAGAAAACGAAGAACAGATTTTTTTCTTTATATCAAAATCATGGAATAAAATATATTAGTTATTATTCCCCTATTCCTATATTTCTGCAACGTTGCACTAATATAGGAATGGGGTCATATACCCCTATTCCTATATTATTGCAACGTTGCAGTAATATAGGAATTCACCGATGATCGTATTGAACGGCTGGTTAATGTGTCAAATTGGAGAATCCAAGAATACCAATCAATTTTTCGAGTCTTGCTAAACGCAGTAATTATATGATAACATATTTATTTACTATTAGATCAAAGAAAGCTGTGAATCGAAAACAATAAGAAGAAATTAAATAAATGAACACGTACATATAGATCCATTTCATTGCGTCAAAATTTGATATACAGGCATCCCCCGCTTTAGTTACCAAATCACAACTCAGTTTAGTTACCAAACGGTCACTAAAGCGAATAAAAGTAACAAGAGATCTATAATTGTCACTTCTTCATTATTTACCTCATTTTCTATGAGTTATAAAAAGAAAATTTGTGTAAGAGTTATTAAAGTACTACTTATATTCATTGTTTGTGACTGTGATGAAAAAGTTTAAAGTCGAGTATTTATTAGAGATTTTAAAAGCCATCCATAGCTTAACTCTCACTCAGTATAGGAGAGTAATTAATAGATACTTAGACTTCTATAATTATTGTGCTACTTTTAACAAACAGCAATTTTATGCTCTATGAAATGTTTTTGGTAGTAGGGTACTAAGTTCCAAGTTATTGGTTGGTTCTACAATTTCGGACACGTCAGAAAAGAAAATACTATAATTATTATTTAACTTCTATTCTAATATAGGTATCATGGATACCAATTGAAGTAAAAGTTAAATAATGATTATTATATAAAGATTTTCACGGGTTCGAAAATATGGAACCGTGCAATAACACGGAACTTACCCTAAAACAGGACATGTTGAATTTCTGAACCAATTGCTTCTAATAACCTTATCTGGATTATAATTTTGACGTTTTTTTTAGTTACCGTGAAATAATCACAAAAAATTGTCTCCGTTTTCTATGTCTACGAACGGTTCTTATTTCGAAACATGACTCGAAATTAGTACCACTTTTATTAAAGTGAGTTGTATTTAATGCGAGGCCTGCCTGTAGTGTAAAATTTGTATAGTTACACTAAAGTAGCTCTAGGTACCAACTCTATTATCAATTATACATGAATTCACTGTTTAGGTAGGTACACCCATATAAAAAAATAAAATCTAGCGGAATCGTTACGATAAATATGTATATATATATTTTGTCGAAAAGATAATATTTCGAATGAACTTTAACCGAAAAGTAAAGTTTATATTAATTCGATCTAATTTAATTGGCACTACCTTTGAATATTCAATGAAATTCACTGATTGATAGATCTTTACATTTTACTAATTGACATACGAAAAGGAGGAGCTTATCTTAAGTCTTGATATAAAAAGATACTGACTGAAAACTCCACGGGTTTTGCTTCTAAGATTTAAAGTGTATTCAAAAAAATTTTCCACTATAATACATATAAATACTGAAGTAGAAATTATTTACTAATTATTAAGCAACACTAAAGTTACATAACTATAAATATGTGCCAAGTGATTTTCTAGTGTAATATGAAAAAACATATTCGGGAAAATAGCGGTACTCTGATTAATGGGAAAGTGCATGTAAAAATAGGTCATGTACCAATCTGACCTTTACAACTTACTGACTGACCTAACATGACCTTTGTTAAACCCCCACTTTCCGATTACTGTGAGTGTCCGAGTGCCGTTACGGTCCCCTTCAGACATTGTTGATACCTATTAAAATAAAAGTTAACTACGTATTATTATATAATTTTTATAATATAAACTTATAAGCATTATATTGCGATTCAAATTGTGATATATCTTCACAAACTTTCTTTATGATGACAAGGGTTGTGACAATATGTTTTTAAAATCATAGATCCAAGAAATATTATAGACGGAGAGAATTAAAGGCTATTGAATCGTTCTAAACCAACGGTATATAGTATTAGATACCATTTCATTTGGTCTGTGATATTCTTAAGATATATGATTTTAAATGCATATTGTCACAAACTTTCCTAATGATAACACAGACACTCTCCGATTCTTAAAGAGATTAAAATATATCATATGAAATTGAAATTTATGTTTTTTTTTCAAGTTTACAAATAGGAAGTTGTTTTCAGATAATCATAATTGGTTGAATATTTTTTAATAGAAATTGAATGTACCCCATTGGTATAATAAATTGGGGAAGTTCCGAGTTATAGACTGATTCCATATTTTCTCTCATTTAAGAAAAGATAAGAATAAGAATTATTATTATTCAACTTTCATTTCAGTAATTTTTTTATTATTTTATCAAAGATCGAGGCTATAATGTTTCTTATCATTTTCCCACTTACCCCAACCTATTTGATAGTTTATAATTAATTTTATATACTTTAAAAAAAATCTAATCAAAACTCAACAATTGCCTTTTAATTTTCCACTTGCTAATTTTCAGTCATAAGAAAAAGAATGTACACCGTCTGTATTGATTAAACGCTAGTTAGGTACCTATAATCAACACAATATTAAATATTCGTGTAAAGTTATGAGCAATGAGAAGATCAAATCTTAAACAAAGGCAGAAAATGTATTATTGGTTTATAATATTCACTTTTAAAATCAAAACAAAGAGTGTACAATCTTTTTCTACAGCATTAATGTTTCGTATAATTGTAGTAGGTACACATAGAATTGAAAACTTTAAAAGTATAGAAACTGAACCTAATGTGCCGATTATTGATTCTAAACTTTATAGTTCTATAATATGTAATAAACTCTATTTTTCCTGGAGTCTTGAGGGGACCTTTAAATTCGTATCCATGATACGGTTGATAAGGTGGTATACCTGCAGGTATCATGGATACCAATCAAATTAACAAGTAAAAATGATGAAATTCAGTTTTTTTTTATTATCGAAAATGTGGAACTGTCCAATAATTCAGAACTCACCCCCATTCAAACACCATATTTCATATTGTGCCAGAAAGTATCCCAATAATTACTACAAAACCTTCTTACAATAACTTTTTTACAAATAGAGAAGTACCTGCAATACTATATAACATAGTTTTCTATGACAGAATATAGAAAATACAGAAAAGGATTAATTCAATGGGTAACTGCACAAGTTCTTTGTGTTTGATGGTAAAAAATGTATTATTTTTCAAATAGTTTGGTAAGTTGATTTATATGAATATAACAAAAAGGAATTATTTTACCTCTATAAATATTTGCAGCATAATAGTTTTCTACAATTATTTTACACTTAACTCTAATTAACTCTAATTATAATATTTATAAACTCATAATTCGATAAATATGGGAATATTGCTGTCCTCAGACACTTACCGTTTACGGAAAGTGGGTGTTAACATAAGTGGACAAAATTATGAATAATTCATATTTACTTAACATACTTTATTAATTAGATTAAATTTTTACCGTGTTAAAATATGATAGAATCTAATATGGCCAATTTCCAAGTTATTGAACGGTTTCTTATTTTCGATCATATCAGAAAAACTCTTTAAAATATCATTTAAATACTCTATTTTGATTGGTATCCATGATACCAGTAAGCATCGTGAATACCTGTAGGTATCATGGATACCCATCAAAAGGCTAATAACTGATATACAGCCAAAAAAAGTGTACCTGTGATGATTTTTTGACACTTTACTATTTTCCAAAAAGATACTTTACTAATTTTAATGTTTGTTGATATTTCAAAGATTTAAAAAATCTAAGTACACGACGACAATTTTGTATGATTTGAAAATAATAGAAAATTAGAAAACTGTAATTTATGATTAATTAAATTAATTTATCATCCCATAGCACCTTATGGCACCATCCCTATTTCATTCTATACTAACGGTTGGAAGACTGTCCATTGTCCTTTTTCTTTAGGGTTTCTTGTGCGCGTTAATAGTCATTTTGACCGTTAGATGGCGCTCGAGTTACACTCCACAGGTATCGTTATTGATTACCTTTCAAGCCACTTCCATTAGATTAACAGTTTCCATTAATAAAATTGCAAGTCATTATAGGTGTGAAATAAAGCACAGATATTTCAGGTCGTCACTTCAGGTAATTGCGGTGTCAGTATCGCCATCTTATTTTGTTGCTTTTTATCAAACTGCTAAGTTACGGTTATAATTAGGGTTGTGACAATATGCGTTTAAAATAATAGATCTTATGAACATCATAGACGAAACGAAATACAATGGTATTGAATACTATATAATATTATCAGGATCCATGATTTTAAACGTATATTGTTACAACCCTAATTATAATGCTTTCTTATATATAATTATCAATTAAAAGCGAGATAAAAATAATATGATATCAAATTAGGTTAGTTCCGAGTTATCGGACGGTTCCGCATCTTCGATCTTATATAACAGGAAATGTATAATTAAACATTTTATATCATTATTTTTATTTTTTTATAGAATTAAAATTAAAGTTAGATAATAATTATTATGTAATTTTTCTCTGATCGTTGATGCGGAACCGTCCAATAACTAGGAACTTATTCAATATGAATAAACTATTTTCTATTTTGTTTATATATTTATGAACTAAATGTTATAGTACAAAATGATACTTAAAACCATAAACCAAAACTGTATTCAAGTTTAAAAATTTAAGAACCCTCCTCCAAATAAGTGATGATTAGATCTCTCTAAGGTATCTACGCCATATGGACTACAACAACAGCACAGGCTAACTGTTCTACCCTATCTACCGCCTCATCTACATCTACAGGTCACCTGTAGGTAGAGTAGGTAGATGTAGATAGAGGTTACGGGGTCGCAGAGCGTGACGCTGCAACGACTGCTAATTGACGTACTGTCTTCTAGCGAGAACGTAAATCACTCTCTGCCAGATTGAACTTACCTGGCCATCATTTTTAAGCTTTTTCTTTATTAAGGATATTCCCGAGTAAAATAGTTAGTTCTCATCCATCATGAATTCTTTTTTTCTTTTTATTTTATTGATGGTATCTCCTCACGCCCCGAAGCTAAGGAGTGCGACTCCGTGAAATTTACAATCGGCAGATCGTCTTTTAAGTCCATTACGGTATATATCGATAGTATTTTTAGACTATAGCATCAGCATTTCAACGGGAATGTCCGACGACAGACTGTGTTTTAAAATTATTATAAGTTGCCATTGAATTTTTTTGTCTAATCATTTATTGTCGTAATTAGATGATCTTTTTATCATCGATATAATCACCAATCATAAACCGATTGCAAATTTTCGACTGAGTTGGCAATTTTACTCTCCAGCCTCGAGAATTGAAATAAAGCAAGAAATTTTAAAATAATTAATGGAAAACACAATTATTTTTGAAAATTGGTAGCAATGATTTAATTAATCGAGTAATTCATTCATACATTAAAAAAAGGTGAAATATATGCAAGAAAGTAATATTAATCCATTCATTAAGTTAAAATATGAATAACTTAAAAATGTGAAATTTGTCCTTCTGCATAAATCAAAGAATTCTATTTATAAATTTATTATAGAACTCACTATATAATCTTTTTACTGAAATTAATTATTTATGAATCAGTTTTTGAGAAAGCATTATATTTTTGAGATTCAGTCTTCTTTACAATGGGAATATATAAAACTCGGAAATGAACATACCTCAAATAAACTTAAAGTAGGTGTACATTGTTTTCTGTAGGTGTACATTGAATTGTACACTTATTTTAGTAGTCTTGTTCTTGCGATTTTCTCTAACGATTCAATTTTGATTACGAAGGTTTCTCTCAGATAATTTTCACTTTTGGCCAGACCTGTGCCTTGCTGAGGACGTTTTTCCTTCTCTTTCAAAGGAAGTCATTACTTTAGAGACAGTACCTCTTGTCACCAAACATTCGGACAGTTTCTGTGAGAGCATCAACAATTTGGCTTCTTTGAAAGACCGAATCGTTTTTTTTTTTATTTCTACTGCATTATGAAATTTTTTCAAATGACTTTTTTAATTAAACATGACATTTTATTTTTTGTTAAAAAAGACAACATTACTCCTTTAAAAGCAAGCATTTAACAGTTCAAATAAACAAAAAACATCAGAATATGTTAATCTTTGCTTGTATATAATATGACCCAAGATTAAATGCTAAAATAATAGGTGTTCCTATTTTTCTGTCTACTTCCTCTATGTTATTCATCTCCATTAGAACTCATTAATACGGAAGATAAATAAGGATTAATATCCTCACACTAAAGTGACCCTTAAGCACAGGGCCATAAGAGTGTAAACAGCTTGCTTTCTCACGGTAAACCATCCGTGCACGGAAGGAATGACTGCAAATGGAGTTATTACAGCAAAAGGAATGCATTCACGGTAAACAACCAGAAATTGTTACGTTACACTGCAGTAACGTCCAGTCACACCACTCTGCAGTTAGTAACGCAACTGTACAGTTATATAAAGTTGTAAAGCTTGGTACAGTTAGCCACACGATTGTATAGTTAAGTAAAACTGTACACTGTACAGTTAGTAACGCAACTGTACAGTTAGATGAAATTGTACAACTTGGTACAACTGTATGAAGTTTGAAATTCACTAGTAAAGTTATATAGTATAACTTCTGTACATTGAGTACAGTTAACTATTGACTGTAGACTGTACATTGTGTACAGTTAACTATAGACTGTAGACTGTACACTGTGTACAGTTAACTATAGACTGTAGACTGTACACTGTGTACAGTTAACTATAGACTGTAGACTGTACACTGTGTACAGTTAACTATATACTGTAGACTGTACACTGTGTACAGTTAACTATAGACTGTAGACTGTGTACAGTTAACTATAGACTGTAGACTGTACACTGCTCTTTACATCCATTACAGATTTTTCTTTACATTTCATAACAAATTAGATGAAAGCATAACAAGTTGCTCTCTTTGTTATGCTGTTGCTAATCAATTCAATAAATAACTGTTATGATTGCCTGACACAATTTAAAAAAACGTAGAAATGATTTTTTATGGAAAAGGCATTTATTCGTGGTTCTATTGAACAAATAAGTACTTTTTAGTACAACTCAGGCGACAATTTTTCAGGATTGTGACAAAACAAAATATATTAGATCCATGTTTTAGATCTTATAATTTTTTTTATAAATTAATTATCAACTCGTTATTTTAATTTGTATCCGTGATGCCTGCAGGTATCACGGATACCAATTAAAATGACGAGATAAAATGATAAATTATATACTTCTTTTTGTAATTAAGATCGAACTATAACTCAGAACTTACGTAATCATTCTAACAATCTATATTTATGTATGATTATCCTCTACATATAATCAAATCACTTACAATTATATTGAACTTTTCTTGCACTATAATATTATTAGGGTTGTGACAATATGCATTTACAATCATAGATTTTAAAAATATCATAGACGAAACGAAATGTAATGGTATCGAATACTATATACCGCTGGTTTAGAACGATTCAATAGTCTTTAATTCAATCAGTCTATAATATTTTCAGGATCTATGATTTAAAATGCATATTGTCACAACCCTAAATAGATTATAAATATATTAATAAAAATATGTTATTTAATTGACTACTTTCATACTTTCCTTAAATGTTCTTTTCCCAGTGTTTTTCCCAATAATATGACGTCACACTATTATTGCAGATCCGGAGACTTCAATGCACCTTAGGTAGTGATCTTAGTAGGTAATAATTAATGGAAATTATTGCCATCATTTGAATAGAAAATAATAGGCATTTAGTTAAATAAAATTAATTAGGCTAAAGAAAAAAATAATATTCAAATTAGGTTCAAGGAATTAATTATTTTTCAACAAATGAGACACCTTGTAATATAAATTATATTAAATTATTTTTAAAATAAAAATCCTTTCATCTGTACCAACACTGTTTGCAATCCGCATGTTTATTTGTTTAACTCAAGTGCAACTTTGTTAAATAATAAAGAAATAAGTAAATGAAAAAAGTAGCGTTCAAGTTTCCAGTTTTTGTTTATATTTCAATCAGTGTGAACAGAAGCAAATCTTGTCAGAATCAATTATAAATGATGGCTACAGGGGAAAAAATAAACACAAACTATTAAAAAAAGAGGTATAAATAACAAAAAACAAAAACAGTCTTAAAGTTAGTTAAATCAACAAAAAGTAACAAGCTGCTTAATGTGTAATTATAAAACACCTCTCCAATATCCTAACCAAATAAATAAATTTGATACTCAGACAACTATAGATCACTTAATGTCTAAAAACATCTCTCTTATCATCTCATATGAACTTAAATATTCAAAACGAAATGTAACGGTATTAATATATCACAAATAATAGCCTATAAGTTATAACTAATAATTGAAATGCCTAAAGGCCGGATGCTTATATTTCTTATAGGTCTTCACAATAGGCTTGCTCTTGTAAATATAAAGACCAGTTGGTTTGCCATTTGCAGAGAACTGTTTGATGAATGACGCCCAAGGCTTCTTGGTGGTGACCTTGCTGGGGTGGGGCGGCCAGGAGGTGGATATAGAGGGCACGGTTACTGGGGTGTAGGTCGTTGTTCTGGTTGTAATGGTACTAGGTCTGGTTGTAGTGGTACTAGTTGTGGTAGTTGGTTTTGGAGTAGTGGTCTTTTTCGTATTCATGAATTCTTTGTGGCTGATACTTTCAATTGGTCGACTCCAGTGATAAACCTGATGCGGTCTGCCATTATTTGTGAACTGAATTGGTATCTGCGGAAAAGAAAATCTTTATTTACCAAGTTTTGGGAAACCCAATTAATAACGTCAATTATTTTAGCTAACTAACCTTATGGAAAGGATATTCCGTAGTAGTTTTTTCTGTTTCGAAACCATAGTGGGAGTCCAAAGCCCCACCAACCTCTTCAAAGCCGACAATGCCGGGGTAAGATGACTCCTCTTGGTAGTCTTCAAGACCGTAAAGGGAGTTTTCATGGTAGTCATTTGACTGCGCATTGTAGTCATTTGACTGCGGTTTGTAGTCACTTGACAGGGGATTGTAGTCACCTGACGTGGGATTGTAGTCATTTGACTGCGGTTTGTAGTCACTTGACTGGGGATTGTAGTCACTTGACTGGTGATTGTAGTCACTTGACTGGGAATTATTGTAATTCTGTTCATAGTAGTCATTCTGGCCGTAGTCATTCGGTGCATTGTACTTATTTTGCGTGTTATATTCATTTTGTTGGAAGATATCATTTTCAGCATTGAAGTTAGATGTGGGTGGAATGTTTATGTAGTAGATATCGGAGTCATCTTCTCGAATCTTCTCCCCCTTACGAATGTTGTTCATGGAGAACGATGGCAACCCCATGGACTGGAGCAGCTGAGGAATAACAATAGCATTAATAACAATAACATTAATATCAATAACAATAAAACAATAGCATTTTATATTGAGTGAATTAGCAATATTAATTTTCATGTTATGATCATAAGTGACAATATTTATGTAAGGATTATAAATAACTATATTTATGTTACGATTTTAAATAATATTTTTCTTCATTGATAACATTAAATGTATTTCTTATTATTAATAACCTTTTTCATACCAATTAGTATATTTTTATGTTTAACTATAGAATTATGATATATTCTCAGTAGGATGAAGTACAATCATATTTTTTTTAATTTAAAAATATAGACAAAAAAGGCCCACAAGGAAAAAAAAACACATGTAAAAAGCCCACAATGAGGGTGAAACGTAAATTATACAATTAGCTACAGATATACGTTTAAATGGGACGTGCCAACCCCTAAACTCCCTTGCCAAATCTTCAAAAAATCATGAAGTGTGCAGTACAACCTACTGGTGGATACAAAAAACTACATAAACTCAATATTATGGAGTTTTTTTTAGTGACGTTTTATAGCTGTTGGGGTATTTCCTTGTAGGTATTTTTCCTTGTGGACAATTTTTTTTACGGTGGGCTTCTTCCCTGAGGGCATCTTAGCTATCACCTACTTTTTTCTTACATGATCTAAAATTTAGAACTGTTCGCTAACTCTGAATTAAACCTATACTTAATATTACAATTTGTCATTACTTCTATTGCAGGCTGAGAAAGTGTTGCAGATCTTGCAGAAGTTGAGACTGCAAGTAGAAGAAGATTTCCCAGGAGAAAATTCATGATTGGTACTGACTGGATTCTGTGGGGAAAAAGTTATTATTAGGTATGCTATAAATAAATTACATATTTTCATGAATCATCATAATTTATTATTTTTAGAAAAAAAAATTAGGTACCTATCTCTTTTTTGATATGTAGTCTTTTTAGATTTTTTTGAAATGTAGTTCGTTGTATGAGCTAGTTTGTAGTAATTCTCACTTTATGATTGTTTAATGACCTGGCAGCAGGGTTCCCTTATATACATCTATCAGTATATTTATCAGAAATATGAATATATGAGGGCGTGCCCTAATGTGCAGTACAACAAACTAGAGTACACAATAAACTGCATATCAAGAAATCTAAAATACTATATTTCAAAAAAATGGCGACAGATGTAATCCAGAAGTACCGAAAATGACTGTTACATATTTTATTACAAAAAAAACGATTATCACAAAAAAAGAATTAAAGAATGATAACAAGTTTTCAATAAAAACCTCTATTTCGGAAAAGCACAGCCATTTAAAAGGGAATTTCCCCATATAATTACATTTTAATTCCCGCTTAATTTCCCAATAATTTCTTCCCCAAATAGTTTGCTTCAGATCAACACTATAGTGGAAAAGATAATATTGGCATATTAGAAGGATGAGCAACAATGAACCTTATGGAGTAGGTGCGTAAGGTCTACAATAGCCTGCACAGAGTCTTTGAAGACAACTGCATGTTACGAATAGACCGGGCACTCTTAAAGCGCATACCTTCGCAACCGCTCATAAATGGCCTTGACCATTCATAATATTTTTATTTTAAAGGACCTTGACCTTTTTCCCGATCGCTCCCAAAATCTAATGAATAAATAAACAATTATTGAATAATAACCTATCGTCCCACCAAATTTAAGGTCATTTGGTTGAATAATTTTTTGAGATAAGCTAATATATATCAAGATTATTAATTATACCGACCACAACATAACCTTCCACTATTCATTGAGGATAATAGACCCTTTATGTGCATAAGATCTAAAATGATCTAAACAGATCCTTTAAACCATACTGCATGTCACAATGAACCTAATGCAGTTGGTGCATAAGGTCGTCAATAGCCTACAGAGATCTTTTTAGCAGGTATCTATCTTTCATTAGGTACAATGTGTGATTTTAAACTATTTAACAATCAGTGACGTTTGTCTAAGACATTCTTTCACTAATAAAAAACTCTAGACTGTTAATTCAACTCTAACAACTATGGGAAATGTAAACACAGCACGAGGTACTGGAACTGAACCATCGCACTTTACGGTACCCATGTAGGGTACGTTCCGAGTTATCGGACGGTTTCACAATTTCAATCATAAACGAAAAACATTTAATGATTTAAAAAAAAATTATTTTATAAAAATTATGTTTTTTTTATAAGATTTTTTTTATAATTGGTATCCACGATACCTACTACTAATTAGAATTAAAAATAAAATGTATCATACATTTTTTTCTTAAGGATGATGTCACACAATCGTTTTCAACGCTCCAAAAGCGTCGCGTTGCATGGATACATACGAAATGGGTTTAAAAATAATTTCTTCAGAGTTAAAAACGCTGTGAAAAAACGCTCGTGTGTGAAAATAACGCTATATGAACGAAAGAATGGAACTGTTCGATAATTCGTGACTTATTTTATTCTATATTTCTGTTAAATATTATTCAATCAAACTATGGTATATCACCGTAAATGAAATGCAATTTACAATAACTCGTGGAATTCTTCAATTAATTTTAAAAAATAAAACACACGTGACGTTATTGTGTATGGAGTGCCTCAAGGGCCGTACACACGTAGGGTTTTTTAAGTCTTTCCACCAGACTTTTTGCTAAGCTCCTCCTACTTTTTCAACAATATCGTTTTTTCTTATATACTAGTGGTAAAAGTAGGAGGAGCTTAGCAAAAAGACTGGTGGAAAGACTTTAAAAAAACTCTACGTGTGTACGGCCCTTCAAAGTGCTTCCTTGTAATTAATGGCCACTCAAATCATTAATTTGTATGGTTATAATGGATTATGAATTTATAACAAAAGAAAAGTTAGTATTACAGTAAATATTGTTTATCCTTAATCGATAGTGTTTTAAAGAACTTTGATATAATGGGTTTAAGTACGTATTGTCATTGTCACCCTGTATACAGAAGCTGCTCGAAAAAGTCACTCTTTAACATTTAACATATGATATAATTCCATGTCCAAATAATTGATTGTCTGGATAACAGAAATCCGGAAAACACAATTCCGGATAATAGAAATCTTCATAACATAAAAATCCGGAAAACTGAAAAATCAGTAAGAGTCAGAAAATCCAGAAAGAGAAACACGGGAAAACAGAAAAATCCGTAACAGATATGAAGAATAAATGAGAAACAGCTAGATTTAACTGCTAGAAGAATTAGGAAAAGACGGAAAATCAGAAAAATCCGGGAAAAGGAAAAAAATCTCCTGTAATTTTTTTTTTTTCAGATTTTTTAGAAAAAAATTTCCTATATCGTGTATAAATCTGTTCATGATATGTGACAAGAAAAACATATAGTCAAAACATAACTATTAAATTACTCTCAAAAGTGAAAACTATATTTTTAACATCAGCGACCATGAATTGTTAGTTTTTCCTTTATAATTAATAAAAGACTTATTAGAATATATTTTAATATATGTTAGAGCTATTGAAGTTAATAATAATTAACCCACAAATCATTAGTTTTTCTTTTTTCTTTATAAATTAAAACCAAGATTTGTTCAAATTTGATATCATTTCATAATGAATTGTAGGAATCTAATTTTAAAATATTAATAATCTAGCTATTAATTAATTATTACTGTGGAAGGAAATGGATTAAAATGACAACAACCAAAATGAGTTCAAAAAAGTCATCCCAATTTTAAAAGTAATTCCAATAATGATATAATCGAAAGGAAATCAATATACCAATACCCATGTAAGAGTAGGGTAAGTTACGAATTATCGGTCAGTACTACATCTTCGGTCATATAAGAAAAAACAACATAAAAATTGTTTTTATTACACAGTGCTATCTAATACTTCTGCAAACCCGGGTTTGCAGAAGTATTAGATAGCACTGTGTAATAATAACAATTTTTATATCGTTTTTTCTTATATGACCGAAGATGTAGTACTGACCGATAATTCGTAACTTACCCTAGTAAAAATTAATAAAAACCACATCGCTTAGATATACAGGGTGACCCACAAAAAGTGTACCCAACTTTGAATTAATATAAATATCGTATTTATAAATAGTTGAAAAAATGAGTTGAAGTAAATTTAAAAATTATATTTTTTTCATGTACCCATTCTACCACAGTCAATGCTTAAGATTGTACGTGTACGCTATTTATATTAATTCAAACTTGTAACACTTTCTTGTGGGTCACCCTGTATATCATCAATATAGTTTGATCAAATAACGATTCAAATTTAAACAGTTTATGCTTATCTTCTCTTTCCTTTAATGTTTATTTCTTCATTATCTTCTATTTTATACCCAATTGTTTTCATTGTAATCAATATATTAAAATTAAAATAAAAGATTCAATTAATTTAAAAAAAATAGTTATATCCCATATATGTTTTCCCTTTCAATGTTTATTTCTTCATTATGTTCTAATTTATACCCAATTGTATTCCTTTTAAGGTTTTCTATATTGTACCATTTTTGGAGTCAAAATTAGGAGTCTACTTCTTTCACTCGTGTTAGCTATTTAACTCTCTATTACTATGTACCTATTTATTATCTTTCTTTAGCTCATTTATTATATGTTCTTTCATTTTCTTAATTAATTATATGTTCATTCTCTTTCTTCCTATGATAGCTGTTAGAAGGAAGTCATGAGATGCGATTAAAAGACTATAAAATAAAACCTGTGAGTTAGAGACAGCAGACTTGAGTGTCTTCAATTTTCTTTAGTGCTAATGGTTAGTAATTGTTCGTATTGTTGGTAATTGCTAATAATTGCTAGGAATTGTTTGTAATTGTTAAGAAATGTTAGTAATTGTTCGTAATTTTTACTGCAAGTGTCTAGTTATACGGCAATTGTTTAGTTATACTGCAACTGTCTAGTTATACTGCAACTGTCTAGGAATACTGCAACTGTCTAGTTGTACTGCAACTGTCTAGTTATACTGCAACTGTCTAGTTATACTGCAACTATCTAGTTATATTGCAACTGTCTAGTTATACTGCAACTGTCTATTTGTACTGTAACTGTCTGGTTATACTGCAACTGTCTAGTTATACTGCAACTGTCTATTTGTACTGTAACTGTCTGGTTATACTGCAACTGTCTAGTTATACTGCAACTGTCTAGTTATACTGCAACTATCTAGTTATATTGCAACTGTCTAGTTATACTGCAACTGTCTATTTGTACTGTAACTGTCTGGTTATACTGCAACTGTCTAGTTATACTGCAACTGTCTATTTGTACTGTAACTGTCTGGTTATACTGCAACTGTCTAGTTATACTGCAACTGTCTAGTTATACTGCAACTATCTAGTTATATTGCAACTGTCTAGTTATACTGCAACTGTCTAGTTATACTGCAACTATCTAGTTATATTGCAACTGTCTAGTTATACTGCAACTGTCTATTTGTACTGTAACTGTCTGGTTATACTGCAACTGTCTAGTTATACTGCAACTGTCTATTTGTACTGTAACTGTCTGGTTATACTGCAACTGTCTAGTTATACTGCAACTGTCTAGTTATACTGCAACTGTCTAGTTATACTGCAACTATCTAGTTATATTGCAACTGTCTAGTTATACTGCAACTGTCTATTTGTACTGTAACTGTCTGGTTATACTGCAACTGTCTAGTTATACTGCAACTGTCTATTTGTACTGTAACTGTCTGGTTATACTGCAACTGTCTAGTTATACTGCAACTGTCTAGTTATACTGCAACTGTCTAGTTATACTGCAACTATCTAGTTATATTGCAACTGTCTAGTTATACTGCAACTGTCTATTTGTACTGTAACTGTCTGGTTATACTGCAACTGTCTAGTTATACTGCAACTGTCTATTTGTACTGTAACTGTCTGGTTATACTGCAACTGTCTAGTTATACTGCAACTGTCTAGTTATACTGCAACTGTCTAGTTATACTGCAACTGTCTAGTTATACTGCAACTGTCTAGTTATACTGCAACTGTCTAGTTATACTGCAACTGTCTAGTTATACTGCAACTTTCTAGTTATACTGCAACTTTCTAGTTATACTGCAACTGTCTAGTTGTACTGCAACTGTCTAGTTATATTGCAACTGTCTAGTTATACTGCAACTGTCTAGTTATACTGCAACTTTCTAGTTATACTGCAATTGTCTAGTTATACTGCAACTGTCTAGTTATACTGCAACTGTCTAGTTATACTGCAACTGTCTAGTTATACTGCAACTGTCTAGTTATACTGCAACTGTCTAGTTATACTGCAACTGTCTAGTTATACTGCAACTGTCTAGTTATACTGCAACTATCTAGTTATATTGCAACTGTCTAGTTATACTGTAACTGTCTAGTTATACTGCAACTGTCTAGTTATACTGCAACTGTCTAGTTATACTGCAACTTTCTAGTTATACTGCAATTGTCTAGTTATACTGCAACTGTCTAGTTATACTGCAACTGTCTAGTTATACTGCAACTGTCTAGTTATACTGCAACTGTCTAGTTATACTGTAACTGTCTAGTTATACTGCAACTGTCTAGTTATACTGCAACTTTCTAGTTATACTGCAATTGTCTAGTTATACTGCAACTGTCTAGTTATACTGCAACTGTCTAGTTATACTGCAACTGTCTAGTTATACTGCAACTGTCTAGTTATACTGTAACTGTCTAGTTATACTGCAACTGTCTAGTTATACTGCAACTGTCTAGTTATACTGTAACTGTCTAGTTATACTGCAACTGTCTAGTTATACTGCAACTGTCTAGTTATACTGTAACTGTCTAGTTATACTGCAACTGTCTAGTTATACTGCAACTGTCTAGTTATACTGTAACTGTCTAGTTATACTGCAACTGTCTAGTTATACTGCAACTGTCTAGTTATACTGCAACTGTCTAGTTATACTGCAACTGTCTAGTTATACTGCAACTGTCTAGTTATACTGCAACTGTCTAGTTATACTGCAACTATCTAGTTATATTGCAACTGTCTAGTTATACTGCAACTGTCTATTTGTACTGTAACTGTCTGGTTATACTGCAACTGTCTAGTTATACTGCAACTGTCTAGTTATACTGCAACTGTCTAGTTATACTGCAACTATCTAGTTATATTGCAACTGTCTAGTTATACTGCAACTGTCTATTTGTACTGTAACTGTCTAGTTATACTGCAACTGTCTATTTGTACTGTAACTGTCTGGTTATACTGCAACTGTCTAGTTATACTGCAACTGTCTAGTTATACTGCAACTGTCTAGTTATACTGCAACTGTCTAGTTATACTGCAACTGTCTAGTTATACTGCAACTGTCTAGTTGTACTGCAACTGTCTAGTTATACTGCAACTGTCTAGTTATACTGCAACTGTCTAGTTATACTGCAACTGTCTAGTTGTTTAATTGTCTAGTTATACTGCAACTGTCTAGTTATACTGCAACTGTCTAGTTATACTGTAACTGTCTAGTTGTTTAATTGTCTAGTTATACTGCAACTGTCTAGTTATACTGCAACTGTCTAGTTATACTGTAACTGTCTAGTTGTTTAATTGTCTAGTTATACTGCAACTGTCTAGTTATACTGTAACTGTCTAGTTATATTGCAACTGTCTAGTTATACTGCAACTATCTAGTTATATTGCAACTGTCTAGTTATACTGTAACTGTCTAGTTGTTTAATTGTCTAGTTATACTGCAACTGTCTAGTTATACTGCAACTATCTAGTTATACTGCAACTGTCTAGTTATACTGTAACTGTCTAGTTATACTGCAACTATCTAGTTATATTGCAACTGTCTAGTTATACTGCAACTGTCTAGTTGTTTAATTGTCTAGTTGCTCTAAATAATTTCTTTATAATTTAACTTTCCAAACCTCAAAAATAGTCACAAATTTTTATGTGAATTAAAAGACAAAAAGACTAAAGAGTTTCTACTGTTGCATTAACTTACAAAAGAAACAAATGATACTTTAGAGAAACTGTGAATGGAAACAGAAAGTAAACAGTAATAACACAGAAAGAATATACGAGTCAAATTGACTCTAAATTTTAGTTTTCAGATGGTCCCAATATGGGTCAATTTGACCTTTGAGTATTTTACTCAAAAACGAGAGTCATTTTGACTACTAATTCAAATAGTCATATTGACTACTAATTCAAATAGTCATATTGACTACTAATTCAAATAGTCATATTGACTACTAATTCATATAGTCATATTGACTACTAATTCATATAGTCATATTGACTACTAATTCATATAGTCATATTGACTACTAATTCATATAGTCATATTGACTACTAATTCAAATAGTCATATTGACTACTAATTCATATAGTCATATTGACTACTAATTCATATAGTCATATTGACTACTAATTCATATAGTCATATTGACTACTAATTCATATAGTCATATTGACTACTAATTCATATAGTCATATTGACTACTAATTCAAATAGTCATATTGACTACTAATTCATATAGTCATATTGACTACTAATTCATATAGTCATATTGACTACTAATTCATATAGTCATATTGACTACTAATTCATATAGTCATATTGACTACTAATTCATATAGTCATATTGACTACTAATTCATATAGTCAGATTGACTACTAATTCAAATAGTCATATTGACTACTAATTCATATAGTCATATTGACTACTAATTCAAATAGTCATATTGACTACTAATTCATATAGTCAGATTGACTACTAATTCATATAGTCATATTGACTACTAATTCATATAGTCATATTGACTACTAATTCATATAGTCAGATTGAGTCATGTAGACTGTAGAGCAATCTAGAAAAAGACTCCAATATTCGATTTTTGTCAGCCTTGACTCAAACGATGAGTCAGGTTGACTCGCAAATGTTTTTCAGTGAACAGTTAAGCAGACGATGAACAGAAACAATAGCAACAGGTGCTTTTCACTAACAGTCACTGCTAAAGGGCCGTACACACGTAGGGTTTATTAAGTCTTTCCGCCAGACTTTTTGCTAAGCTCCTCCTACTTTTTCCACGAGAATATAAGAAAAAGGGATATAATAATTATTTATTTCAGTTGGTAATCAACTCAAATAAGTAATAATTATATCGTTTTTTCTAATATTCTTGGATGAAAAGTAGGAGGAGCTTAGCAAAAAGTCTGGTGGAAAGACTTAAAAAACCCTACGTGTGTACGGCCCTTAACAGTGCTCCATGTAGTCACTGTTCACTGTTCACGGTCAATAAGGCTCATTGTAGCGTGTTCAATTAGAGCTAAATGAGCCACAATGACATGGAGGCGTTAATTGAGACTTCGTGACGCTATTTAAGAGATAAAGAGACGTGCCAATCGAGACACAGGTCTCTAACTGTCTCTCGAGATCACCAGTCCATGTCTCTGGGAAATGTGAATGCGTATGTGGGAAAAATGAACTCTATGGGAAAAAACTGAAAAACAATCCATATAAGAACAGGTGGAGATGAGTATGGGGGATATATTGAGATATATCTTGTAGATATGCTCCTAGTGAATAGATATCTAAGAATATCTTGAGATATATCGGGTAGATATGCTCCATATGAATAGATATCTAGGAATATCTTTGATATCTCGGGTATATATGTTTCTAGTGAATAGATATATAAGAATATCTATAGATATATCGGGTAGATAGGCTCTAAAATGATGTAAATAGATAATTAGGAATATCTTGTAATAGATATATCAAGTAGATATGCTCTAAAATGATGTAAATAGATAATTAGGACTATCTTGTAATAGATATATCTATCCTTAATTGTTCAGACTGTTTCATATATCCTAAGACTAATTAATTTAAGTATATGGGACATTATGTCTATTTAAAGAGGTTTAATGTATTTCTGCCCCATTATAATATTTTAAACTAGTGTTGGTCGTGACTTCTAGATGCTGTACTATCAAATCGAAAACTTTTAATTGGTATCCATGATACCTGCAGGTATCATGGATACCAATTTAGTCTAAAGATATATAGTAATTATTAAATACATATGGGTGTATGAACTATATATTATATATGTGGAACCGTACGATAATTAAAAAAATATCCAATTGAGATTTTTTTAAATCTGCGATAATCAGCTTCTCAGCTGTCGATTATAATTCTGAATAAAGATCATCTTTCTACACGATAAAAATTACGACAAATATACAGTCGTAATTTATCATAAATTTAAAACATTTATCGTCTCGCGTCAAAAAAAAACAAATCTGACGAATTAAATACCATTTAGAACGCTTTTATAATAGGGTCGATATTTTCCCACTCCATATGTAGCTTCTATGGTCAGTCACAATAAATGCCTGTGTGTATGAACAGCTCTGCAACTTCTATAATCTAATTAATGCTCAATGATATCACTTTCATAAAAGTGAAAATACTGTTTGTTGATACGTTAGAAAGTGAGTTAAATCAACTCACACATTATTAAACGTGATGAAAGTTATGAGAAAATCAACAGAAAGCATTTCTAAAGAATGAAGAGAAATAGCAGCATCCGAGTTATAGGGTAATTGACGAGCTATTGGTCAGTTCCACATTTCAGATTAAATAAGAAAAGTGCGGACAACAGTTTTTATTTAACTTATATTTTACAAATAAAATAAAAGTTAATTAATAATTATATATATCTTTCTTATATGATCGATAACTTGTAACCGTCCGATAACTCAGAACTTACCCAATAGAGTTGTTTAAACAGTGCATGTTTTTATAGGCATTAGAAAATAGATTAGTCTGTTCATTGCATGTATGTGTACTCAATCATTAATATTTAATTTCTACCAATTAAGTACACTTTAAGTACAGGTAAAAAAAAGTGCACCTGTGATTAAATTATAAAAGAAACTTTAGTAATTGCTATGCTTGTTCTTTACTATGCTTGTTCTTTGCTATGCTTGTTCTTTACAGTGCTTGTTCTTTGCTATGCTTGTTCTTTGCTATGCTTGTTCTTTACAGTGCTTGTTCTTTGCTATGCTTGTTCTTTACAGTGCTTGTTCTTTGCTATGCTTGTTCTTTGCTATGCTTGTTCTTTGCTATGCTTGTTCTTTGCTATGCTTGTTCTTTACAGTGCTTGTTCTTTGCTATGCTTGTTCTTTGCTATGCTTGTTCTTTGCTATGCTTGTTCTTTGCTATGCTTGTTCTTTGCTATGCTTGTTCTTTGCTATGCTTGTTCTTTGCTATGCTTGTTCTTTGCTATGCTTGTTCTTTGCTATGCTTGTTCTTTGCTATGCTTGTTCTTTACAGTGCTTGTTCTTTGCTATGCTTGTTCTTTGTTATGCTTGTTCTTTACAATGCTTGTTCTTTGCTATGCTTGTTCTTTACAGTGCTTGTTCTTTGCTATGCTTGTTCTTTGCTATGCTTGTTCTTTACAGTGCTTGTTCTTTACAATGCTTCTTCTTTACAATGCTTGTTCCTTACAATGTTTGTTCTTTGCAGTGCTTGTTCTTTACAATGCTTGTTCTTTACAATGCTTGTTCTTTACAATGCTTGTTCTTTACAGTGCTTGTTCTTTACAATGCTTGTTCTTTGCAGTGCTTGTTCTTTACAATGCTTGTTCTTTACAATGCTTGTTCTTTACAATGCTTGTTCTTTGCAGTGCTTGTAATTTATAAATTAGTCTGGGTACGGCTTCAAATTTTCAAGATTGTTATTTCTGATATTTTGTGATATTCTGTACTATCAGAACAAAATATTACTATGTACTATCAGAGCAAAATATTACTATGTACTATCATAACAAAATATTACTATGTACTATCATAACAAAATATTACTATGTACTATCAGAGCAAAATATTACTATGTACTATCAGAGCAAAATATTACTATGTACTATCAGAGCAAAATATTACTATGTACTATCAGAGCAAAATATTACTATGTACTATCAGAGCAAAATATTACTATGTACTATCAGAGCAAAATATTACTATGTACTATCAGAGCAAAATATTACTATGTACTATCAGAGCAAAATATTACTATGTACTATCAGAGCAAAATATTACTATGTACTATCAGAGCAAAATATTACTTTGTACTATCAGAACAAAAAGAAAATCTCACTTCCGGCAGGTTTCTTCATAATATTGTTATACATAATTATAATTCACTTAATTCTCACGGGGTTAAATTTCACTATAGTCATACCTAACTAGAAAATGTTAATAATGGAAGAATAGAATAAGAGAATGTGAATTTGAATATAAATTATAATTCACTGTAGACACACAGAAAGTAACCCAGTCGGAAATTATATTCGGCAGACTGTCTGTTATTGTCCATTACGGTAAATATTGATGGTATTTTATCGTAAAATATCATAATAAAGTCATCATCGTTGTGATTTTTTTTAGTAATGTCCGACGAAAGACGATAGATTAAAATTGTTTTAAACGTATGATAAATTAGAATTGTATTTTGGTCTAATCATTTATAGTTGTAGATAGATGATCTTTTTATCATCGATATATATATTCATTAATTGTTTGTTTTATCGAAACAACCTATGTACTTAACTATTGATTTTTTCTAAGAGTTGACAAACTTTTCACTTCTGTTTTTCTAGAACATAATAAAACTCTCTCGACTTTATTCACAATACCACAAATACTATTTCTAATGGAAGCACATAAAAAAACAGTCCATTTTAAAATGCTTGCCGAGAACAAATTGCAAACTCTGGAATAAAATGGTAAAAAGAACCTTTACGAATCACCGTATACGGTATTACAGGACTATACGTTGCAGAAGTAACTTATCTGACAGATAGTAGATGTTTTTTTATGACTTTACTCTTATTTACTAAGGTACGCTTCAGACTATATAGGATTTGTGTAGAAAGTAAGAAAGTTCTCAACTACCTGCAATTATATAGTCTACTCACATGGGGTAAGATTCATGTTACCAGATGGCTCCACGGTTACGATCATGTCAGAAAAAATATATTATTATGTAACTCATATTTTAATTCGTATCCATGATACTTGTAGGTATATAATAATTATTTCAATTCGTATCCATGATATATACAGGTATCTTAGATACCAATGATTATATACAATTAAAATAATAATAATATTTACACATGATCGAAAATGTTGATCTGTTCAATATCTCAGAGCGTACCCTAGTTCCATATGCACTATTTTTAAACACAGCTTTCAGACAACTTCATGTTAACTAGTTTTTGCATAAAGATTGTACAGATAAGAGAGAGAGATAGTGTAAATAAAGTGCTAGAGCCAATCTGTGATGATTGCTATATGAGTTTGAGTTATAATGAGTTATGGGAAGTAAAGATACTAACTGATAAAGGTACAGCTTATAACTGGTAAAGGTACAGCTTATAACTGGTAAAGGTACAGCTTGTAACTGGTAAAGGTAAAGCTTGTAACTGGTAAAGGTACAGCTTATAACTGATAAAGGTACAGCTTATAACTAGTAAAGGTACAGCTTATAACTGGTAAAGGTACAGCTTATAACTGGTAAAGGTACAGCTTATAACTGGTAAAGGTACAGCTTATAACTGATAAAGGTACAGCTTATAACTGGTAAAGGTACAGCTTATAACTGGTAAAGGTACAGCTTATAACTGGTAAAGGTACAGCTTATAACTGGTAAAGGTACAGCTTATAACTGGTAAAGGTACAGCTTGTAACTGATAAAGGTACAGCTTATAACTGGTAAAAGTACAGCTTATAACTAGTAAAGGTACAGCTTTTTATTACAAGAGGTAAATCACAGTAAAATGCAATAAACTCTCACATTGTATAAGATGAAAAACAGATAGAAAGTGTGTTAAAGAAAATGAGATGAAAAGAAATGTGAAGAAAGATGAAAGAAAAGAGAGAAGAAATGGTGAAATAAATAAGGTGAAATGATAAGGTAAATAAGGTGAAATGGTAAGGTAAATAAGGTGAAATGGTAAGGTAAATAAGGTGAAATGGTAAGGTAAATAAGGTGAAATGGTAAGGTAAATAAGGTGAAATGGTAAGGTAAATAAGGTGAAATGGTAAGGTAAATAAGGTGAAATGGTGAGGTAAATAAGGTGAAATGGTAAGGTAAATAAGGTGAAATGATAAGGTGAATAAGGTGAAATGGTAAGGTAAATATTATATCATTAAATTCAATTCAATTTCCTTTCAACACTAATCATATTTTTATAATTATATCAATAAAATCACATTTAATCCATAAAATGGTTCTTAGATATAAAGTATATTAAGAACTTTTGAACCATGAATTTTTACCACCTGGTGTACTTAATCAAAGTCAATAAAGTAGAGTTAGAGTACCGTGAAGTTATTATCTGGGTCACAGAAAATACACTCCCACGATCTACTCCCTAAAACTACCTACCGAAATATTCTGCAAACTTAACGGTAGATGGCGCTGAGATATTAGATGTAATATATGATAAAGTATATACTTAGATGTTATATATGATGAAGTGTATACTTAGATGTTATATATGATGAAGTGTATACTTAGATGTTATATATGATAAAGTATATACTTAGATGTTATATATGATAAAGTATAAACTTAGATGTTATATATGATAAAGTATATACTTAGATGTTATATATGATGAAGTGTATACTTAGATGTTATATATGATAAAGTATATACTTAGATGTTATATATGATGAAGTGTATACTTAGATGTTATATATGATAAAGTATATACTTAGATGTTATATATGATGAAGTGTATACTTAGATGTTATATATGATAAAGTATATACTTAGATGTTATATATGATAAAGTATATACTTAGATGTTATATATGATGATGTGTATACTTAGATGTTATATATGATAAAGTATATACTTAGATGTTATATATGATAAAGTATTATACTTAGATGTTATATATGATAAAGTATATACTTAGATGTAATATATGATAAAGTATATACTTAGATGTTATATATGATGAAGTGTATACTTAGATGTTATATATGATAAAGTATATACTTAGATGTAATATATGATAAAGTATATACTTAGATGTTATATATGATGAAGTGTATACTTAGATGTTATATATGATAAAGTATATACTTAGATGTTATATATGATAAAGTATATACTTAGATGTAATATATGATAAAGTATATACTTAGATGTTATATATGATGAAGTGTATACTTAGATGTTATATATGATAAAGTATATACTTAGATGTTATATATGATAAAGTATATACTTAGATGTAATATATGATAAAGTATATACTTAGATGTTATATATGATGAAGTGTATACCTAGATGTTATATATGATAAAGTATTATACTTAGATGTTCTATATGATAAAGTATATACCTAGATGTTATATATGATAAAGTATATACTTAGATGTTATATATGATAAAGTATATACCTAGAAGTTATATATGATAAATTATATACTTAGATGTTATATATGATAAAGTATATACTTAAATGTTATATATGATAAAGTATATACCTAGATGTTATATATGATAAAGTATATACTTAGATGTTATATATGATAAAGTATATACCTAGAAGTTATATATGATAAAGTATATACCTAGAAGTTATATATGATAAATTATATACTTAGATGTTATATATGATAAAGTATATACTTAGATGTTATATATGATAAATTATATACTTAGATGTTATATATGATAAAGTATATACCTAGAAGTTATATATGATAAAGTATATACTTAGATGTTATATATGATAAAGTATATACCTAGATGATATATATGATAAAGTATATACTTAGATGTTATATATGATAAAGTATATACCTAGATGTTATATATGATAAAGTATATACTTAGATGTTATATGTGATAAAGTATATACTTAGATGTTATATATGATAAAGTATATACTTGAATGTTATATATGATAAATTATATACTTAGATGTTATATATGATAAAGTATATACCTAGATGTTATATATGATAAAGTATATACCTTGATGTTAAATATGATAAAGTATATACCTTGATGTTATATATGATAAAGTATATACTTAGATGTTATATATGATAAAGTATAACCTAGATGTTATATATAATAAAGTATATACTTGGATATTAGAGTGATAAAGTGTTTACTTAGTGTTTTTTATAATATATTTACAATCAAAACAAGATAAGGCAATTGTTATTTTGAACTTCATTACTATGAGTAAAAAAATAAACAATCCTCATATGTCCTTACTTATATTTTCATAATGAATTTTTAACAATCTTTTGTATTTGATTTCAATTAATATTTACCCATCAATATTATCTTCTTATTATTAATGTTATACGTGCATGCAACTCAATTCAGTGCCAGTGCTAGTTCTCACCGACTAATTAAACATTCGAAACTTAGTTCAGAGTCGCAAACTTTCTACTCTAATTAAATTACTATGATTTCTATGATATTTTCTATAATACTTTCTATGATATTTTCTATGACATTTTCTATGATATTTTCTATGACATTTTCTATGATTTTTTCTATGACATTTTCTATGATATTTTCTATGACATTTTCTATGATATTTTCTATGACATTTTCTATGATTTTTTCTATGTGACTTTCCTACCTTTTATGTGATATTTATGTGATAAATTTTATGTGATATCTTTTATGTGATATCTTTTATGTGATATCTTTTATGTGACATCTTTTATGTGATATCTTTTATGTGACATATTTTATGTGATATCTTTTATGTGATATCTTTTATGTGATATCTTTTATGTGATATCTTTTATGTGATATCTTTTATGTGATATCTTTTATGTGACATCTTTTATGTGACTTTGATATATCTTCTATGACATTTTTTTTGTGATGATAAACAAAAATGAAGTTCCTAGTAAATATGAAAATGCAAGTTTTATTATGAGTAAGTTCTAATTCTATTTTAATGAGAATAAAATTAAAAGAAATGAAAAATTCATCCGAAAAATGTTTTATTGATTAATATATGAATATTTTTAATACCTATATAAATAAAACTTATATAATTTTATTTAAAATTTAAGATTAATCTCAATTGGATAATTGAATTATAATTATTTTTTATCTATGATATAAAGTATATTTACAAGTTTTCATTGAAATAATATAATAACTATATATAATAATTACTTAGAAATATTAATCATCTGCATCACATTTTACTACTATTCTGAAATTAAAAAATAAGAAGAATTTATACTGAAATCATAAATAAAAAGAAAAGCAATAAATTTAAATTTATAAAAAAATTCTCATATCAATTTCCACATTTCCAATCATACGAGAAAAAGATTATAATAATTATTATTCACCTTCTGTTTCAATTATTATATATATACTTCTTTACATGAGCGAAAATATGGAACTGTGCGATAATTTGCAACTTACCCTATTAGTTTGTAGTCTTCAACTTATTCCTCTATTTATTGATATAAACAATATTTATTTTTCTTATTCAATTTAAGAGTAGTTTGAACTTAATTTAGTCTAGAAATTATATTTTTAATCTTAAAGTTACAATTAGTAAAAAACTACATGACAGTATTCGGAAAGTGGGTGTTACGATAGGACATGAACCAGTCTCATCTTTCGACTTAACAAGACTCACGTTAACCCCCACTACCCGAGAACTGTGAGTGTCCGAGAACTAAACCTATTTCTATTTTTTTTATTTTGCCGATAAATTTTTATGTCGAATAAAAACAACCTTTTTCTCAATATAAAAAATTACTTCTTATAAAATTATTTAAAATTACTTTATTAAATTGCTATTATTTATTATATATCTTTTTTTTATCATTCGAATTGTTATAAGAAACTTTAATAAAGAGTCTAAATAAAATATTTCTCAGTTCGTTACTAGGGTATGCTCTGAGTTACCAGACAGTTCCACATTTTCGGTCATTTAAGAAAATAGTAAATCTTTATTATTTAACTTTTATACATTTTAAGATTTATCGCTACAAATTAAATTAGAACTCAAATAATAGTTTACTTTTTCCCTTATATGACCGAAAATGTACAACCGTTCAATATCTCAGCACTCAGCCCCGCTATCAGCTGCTGGTGTATCACATACAACCTTCCCTCACTAAGACGAGAACCAGACTGAGTGGTTGTGAACTGTTAGACCTATTTTACCTATTATCTTTCACACCTGTTCTATCTATTAGACCCATTAGACCTATTTTACCTATTATCTTTCCCACCTGTTCTACCTATTAGATCCATTACACCTATTACAATTATTACCTATGTTTAGCGTAGAGACTGCCATACATGATCTTCGTTAAAGTATTGATTTCTCCTATTACGTATTACACCTTAAATTGAAGTGATTTGAATTTTTTTATCCTAGGGTAATATCCGAGTTATCGGATAGTTCCACATTCCCGATCAGGTAAGAACAAAATATGTTTTTGATTTTTTTTTTAAATTTGCATTTAGAAAATTGTATTTAAAAAATTATCGTATATTAAAAATGAACCATAAAGTAAAATTAAATAAAATACATTTCAAATTTTGTTTTCAGGGATATCTATACCAATTTCGATCTTCTATAATTCGTTCCGTTACACATGAATCAGGTATGTGGAACATAAGTATTGGGAAAAGTATCAAAAATGTTATTGACCTGATGAAAATTTCCATGGGTAATTATTAAAAAAGATATTTTGTTGAGTTTTTTGATAGTAACCTGTTGACATTTTATCTGGTTATTATTATTATAATACCTGGTAATTTTCTCCAGGTAATTTTCTCCTGGTAATTTTCTCCTGGTGATTTTCACCTGGTGATTTTCTTTTTATACTATAAGATTGAAATCAAATCAAATCAAATTTGATTTTATTTATCTCATATAAATGGTTTGATTTTACGCCTACCTATACGTGGTGAGTTGCAGGTACTACTTAAAAGTAGTTAAATTGACGTTAGTTATAGAACAAAACAGTCGTTTTGACTCACTCCTAAACTTAAAAAAAGTAGCGCCAACTCTCATAGTAAGTTAATTTATACACCAGATACATTATATTAACAGTCTTTGTGAGTTACTACAATACACTCTGTCATAGTTGTTTCAACATACTTTAAAATTCTCGAAAAAGTAACTTTTAACTCTCATAGTAAGTTGATTCAATCCATAAAATGAATTGAATTAACTAATGTTTGATGACACACCATGTCATAGTTGTTTTAACACACATGAAAACATGAATAAAGTCCAACCAACTCACCTAATAAATTGATTCAAAGCATAAATTGGTGACCCATGTGATATGACCACATGGGTTGTACTTTTTTCTCTCTGTGTAAATAAAATTCCTTCAATTTGGTTAAAAGAAAAGACCAGAATACCTAAACTCTTTCGATTTATCTCCAAAACATCATCAGGGGAAACTGTAAACAGCTAGGTAGGATACTTCCCAACGTATTTGAGTAAAATTTTAAGTGACTTCTGAAAGGAAGTTTGGAAGGCCAGGTTCCCTAGCTCCAAGAATATTTTTTTATTGTTTCAGTCAATACGGCTAATGTCCCACATCATTTTACAGAGCACACCCCATGTGTTTGATAATTTATTTTGGTGTCTATATTGTATAATTAATGCAATACAATATTCGTATTACTTTCGAGTTCCTAACTTATGTCCATAAAAAATGTACGCAGATTCTGTTGAATGCCAGCTATTGCTACAGGTAAGTAAATTCGATTCAAAATAAAATATATGAATAAAGAAAGGAACTGGAAATTTATCACATTAATTTTTATATAATACAAGGAATCATAAGAAGTTTAAACGAAAAATGAGTATTGCATGCTTGCTTATAAAATTCAAATTGGAATAAAAAGCGTGTACAATCTTTTTCTTCTGTGTCAGTTTAGTGTTTTTTCTTTCTTACTCACAGAATATCAAAAAATTTAAAAGCATAGAGAAAATTATGCACTGAACCATCATATATTACGCAGTTTTCATATTAATGATACCTTCGTTCTAAAATATAATTTAATAAACTCATTATTTTACCGGAGAGGACCTTAAAGGGCCGTACACACGTAGGGTTTTTTTAACTCTTTCCACCAGACTTTTTGCTAAGCTCCTCCTACTTTTTCCACAAGAATATAAAAAAAACGATATAATTATTATTTAAAATAATAATTATATTCTTTGTGGAAAAAGTAGGAGGAGCTTAGCAAAAAGTCTGGTGGATATACTATATAATACTATATAATCAGCAGAGTTACCGGTGCAAGATCAAGTTACCTGTTCTCCAATGAAGATCCTTCTACTGCTCCAAAGTATGGGTCCATTTCCTACACTGGTAATGACAGCCTCCAAATGGTGTCAAACCTTCGGGGCGACAATGCTATGACATTATAACGGCAGGTTGACCACTTATCTAAATGTAGATTGATTTGGACATAATGTGACACTCAATACCGTGTTTGCAACTCAGTGTACAGAACATAGATGTACTGTGGTTTTCAGTAGGTTGTAGGCTAAGTTTCAATTCATCGAATAGTTTCACGTATTTTATTTTACAAAACACTATATAATAACGAAGATACCAATTAAATAAATAAAACTACAATATTAGTGTAAATAATGTATTGGTATTATTCTTGTGATAACAGTAATAACATATATATATATACGTATTGTTAATTGTTTTCTAAAATATTGTTTGCTGTTTACTATTTTCAATTTTTTTCCCGCGATACAGTGAGAAATATAAATTCGATTTATTTTCAATATTAATTATTGCATGTTTAGATATCGAATTATAGCTACAGGTCTACAACGCACCTGAACGTGGTACTTAGTTCATTTCATAGTCATTTAAATAGTATTCAAAATAACAATTACTAGATATATCGTAACAGAAAATTATTGTCACTACTCAGGATTGGCACATAAAAATACGAAGATTTTGTTGGTTATGTGGAATAAATAGAGCAAACATACACCCATAGTAAATAAATAGAGAAGTATACCAAGTACAATATTGGAACATCCGAAAATATTATGAGTGACGTCACACAAAATATTTTCCATTTGTTTTTAAATACAAATTGCGCTATTATTCAGTTAAATGTGCATTTTCATGGAAATTAACTTGCATAAAATTGTTTTTATCATGTTTTACACTCCATTCACTTAAAATATTCAACTAATAATACTTATAAAATTTGACAGCACTCTGTGTGACGTCATTTGTTTACATCGTTTCTGAAGAATGGATCAAGTTCACCGTCAACGAATTCGAAACTTAGCATACTTCACTATTTATTCACTATGTATTCACGTTGCTTCACAACAGTAGCCCTGAGGGGGCAAGTAGGCGTTACACAGGTGGTTGACTATCATCTGAGTGGCTAAGACCAGAGAGTGGTTGCTAGGATGTTTCTCATCTATGCAATTCCAAGAGGTTAGATTCTTCAAAAGAGGATGACTGGGTCTAGGAATATTGTCTGGTAGGACATAACAGTCACGAGTTGCTGCAAGACCTATCGGGTAAAAGGAGTCCCATACGGTCAGACCTGGAGGTTTCAGCTGTACTTGGGCTGAGTAAAACCATTCCAATTGCTTAGGATAGGAATTACTTGTGAGGAAATTGAAGTCGCTTTCCGAATCTGAAATGTGAAATTTTAAGGTTATTAGAATTGTTTTTATAGTGTTTGAACTACCCATAAAAGTATGGTTACCTTTCTCTATAAATACTAACGCATAAAATAGTTCTAGTTTTTTCCAACATTGGGGCAATGTTGTAAAAATATTGGGGCAATGTTGTAAATAAACATTGTTACTTGGAGGGTCCTAACTAATTATCTTTTAGATTAGTAATTGCATATTAAAATTATATCACATTAATTTATTTAATTACGGTTTTACTTTCCTACATTAAAAATTTCAACATGAACCTAACCTTCAAGTACTTTATAACTTAACTGTAAAATATTATTGGAAAACCTTATACAGTACAACTCCTCTATAATGAAATACTGTATAGTGAATGTGGTGTCCTGAGTAAGGAAGTAGCCTGTATAATGAACAAATTTTTTAATGCCCATTAGTGATGGCTATTTATGACAGACTAGAGAAAATGTGTTCACTATATAGCTCCTTACTCAGATAGCTTTTTTCACTATACAGGCTTTCATTATAGAGGAGTTCCATTTTAGCATACTCACCAATGTCATTCAGAGAGTCGGGTTTCATCCAAACGACTTCAGTTTTGTTCGAAATCTTCAAAATCCTCTGTCGTAGGTTCTTCTCGTAGTTGTAGATGTGGTTATCTAAAGCACGGACAAAAGGAACACTGTACTTCAATTCCCAGGCAGCTGTACCTGGAATGGGAATTGGTACTTTGGATCAAAATGCTTCAATTTGAAACCAAATAATTACTAGTGAAAAGGATTGTTATGTTGGTATGAATTTATTCTGTGTAACCTGTAATGTAAAAATTATTGACGTAATTTTCTGACACGCATAGACATCGGACAGTGGGTGCTGTTAACACAGGTTATGTACCAATCTGACCTTTAGAAATGACTGATTGACCTAAAATGACCTGTGTTAAACCCTCACTATCCGAGGACTGTGAGTGTCAGAATATTACAACTATCCCTTAATTAGCAGTTCATTAAAAACAGTCACTATAGGTTCGAGTGATTCAAAGATGTGAAAATCTTTGGTAAAAAGACTATTTGAAAGACTCTTATGGAGTAGGTATATTGTGTAATTATTACTTAACTATTAAGTTTAACTCAATCTGCACAGGTACAGGTACAGGAGTTAGACAGAAAAATTAAAACACACCAAAAATTTGGCATCATAATTCTTGAACACTTTACAGACAAGCAAAGCTTGACTTATTTTACATTGTTATTTTTGGTAATTCAATATTTTTAATGTTTATTTATTTGAAATAATTGTATAGAAAGTCGAATTATTTATCGTCGTAGATAAATGGTATTCGAATTTTCGAATATAATTGAAAATTGGAAGCTGAAGAATGGTGATTATAATTTATATTTTTTAACAAAACAAATCCTTACTCATAATGATCAAACTTGGGAATTCCTCCTCCTTTTTCATAATCATTTCATCCATTTTATCTAATATGTTGTCCTTGAAGATATTCAAATAATGCTCCGTTGACTCGATATCTTTCTTTTTGACGTTTTCAAAGACAGAGTAGTATATGCCGTTATCGCCGATGTTCGGAGCCGCTAACTGATTCGACCACAGGAATTCAAACTCTAAATTGGCCAACTTTGGTGTCTCAGCTTTGAAATACTTCTTTAATATTTCATGTGGGATTTTCGTGATGAAATCCTCCGCATCTATTGGAGGCTCCTGAAATAAAAAGAATTCTACAGTTTTAGGCCTTTAATCATTTAAAAACAACATAAATAGATTAGTAGCCTTGCTCTTATATGGCTTGATACATTCTTCAACTTATTCGATTGCTTTATATCGAATTATACATGTAATGGTAGCAGGGTGGTTTATTTTAGTTTGAACTACCCTTAATGTATCATCTTTATCAGTAATATTCAGTTTTAGTCTATTGAAGTTAAGGTTATCAGATGTATGAACTAAATGAATTTCAACATTTTGAATTCAAATTTGCCGTATTAAATCGGACAATTCACATATAGTTCTATAGTTCAGGTTGAATGTGATGAATTGAAGTGAACAGAAATGAAAGACGATCTCAGAATTAGTCTTATTTGTCTGAAATTTGGACTTCTATCTGATGAAAAAGTATGGGAAGCTGTTGTGTATAATAACTTAATCCTTAAGGCTGCTTCACCCATGTCAGGGATTCGTCCGGGACATCACCAGTCAGCGATTTCCTACGTCTCGGACGGATCACTGACATATGTGTGAAACAGCCTTTAAGGTGACCAAGATATATAATTCTGTAGAATTCTGAAAGATCAGATTTTCCTATCTGATTGTTTTCTTTCAAACTATAAGAACGGACGTGTTGAAACATGTTAGAATATGCTTTGACAAGTTGGAACATGTCAAAACACGTTAGAAAAGGACTACGCAAATTGTAAAATGTCTAAAAAAGTTGGTAAATGTCCAGTTTTGGAACAGCTACTTACTTGTAATATCATCGGAGTAAAGAAATTTGAACTAATGTCTCACTTTTTGTTTAGTTCTTGGGTGAAATTATGTTGAAAGTGGATGAAGAATTGTAAGTGAAGAAATGAATATATTTTAAAAATTTGGATCATGTCACTGTTTGGATGACATAAAGCATATCAGATTTATTGGATAAAGAAAAGTTACTTCATTCTACAGATTTTATGACGATTTGACATTTCTAAATTGTATCTGGTACAAAAATATCTTAAGTTATAGATACATAAAATTCATTACTTAAAACAATGGAGTCTAGTGAAGTTTATCATATATGGATTTCGAATTATATCACTATATACCTAACAAATCAGTACTTACGTCCATTGGAAAGACTTTGAATTTCAAATCACCGAAGACATCAAGAAAGGCTAATGCGATGTTTCTAATTCTAGAGTCACCAACTAGGTAGATGTGAGTTCTTTTTCCCTTTTGTTGGCGGTTGTAGACGCACTTTTCTAACATCTTAGTGTCATAAAGTCTTAGTTTGCAGGAGAGGTGAGGGAAGTAACCTCCTGTTCTTTCGTATGGCCATTCCTGAAATCGATGAAAATTTCATTATTATTTTCTAATTGTATGGCTAATGGTTACTGTACATATAATATATCATGTTGCTTTAATAGATTTATTCTTTTAATGAGAGAAAGATTAGTATTTTTAAGACATTAGTCATTGGCTAATCTTTGAAGAATAAATGATATATATATTAATTTTTTCTCTCCAGTCCTTATAAATCTGTGTGCACTAATGGGATCAACTTATCAATGTTGGTGTATTTGTTTGCTGAAAAAGGGTCTTTCGGTTATGGGCTGTCATGTCTCCAAATGAATATATTAAGCTTCGAGCCCCAGAACCCAACCCAGGATGGGTTTAAACCATGATTGCTATTTTTTTGTCAGTTTTTATGTTACAAGGAAGTTTTGGAGCCTCGACAGATTTCTATCAAACTAATTAATACACCTGAGAGATCTTTCAATATTTTATAATAATTATTAAAATAATTTTTTTTATCACAGTTCAAAAGTGATAATTTAGAAAATATTAGTTAGTCATCAAAAACAATCATCCAAAGAAAAAGGAAAATTGAATTTTATTACTTTGATAGAAATGTTCCAAGGAATCTAAAACTACCTTTCTTTTTGTTCTACCATATAACATCATTGATTTCTATTCTTTTGAAAATTAAGATTTTTATAAATATAAATCCTAATTTTCTCAGAAACTGACGCCAAAATCGGGGGAAAAAATACTCGAACAAAATTTGTTTATTTTCCAAAGTTTAATATGCTGTGCAAATTTCAGAATAATCGATCAGTCAACAAATAAAAGATTTCTGAAATGCGAGTTGATCCCCTTAATGGGTTTCGGCAAATTCGTATTCGGAGAATCCTGTTCGGCGAATTAGGGTTCTGCGAATTAGTTTTTGGAGAATTTGGTTTCGTGAAATTCGTTTTTTGAAAAACCACCGGATGCCCCCTTAATATTATGCTTCATTACTTTATTTCTAAATTTATTATAAATTTGAATCTTTTGATATAAGAATTGTTGTCTGATATTTATACAAATAATTCTAATTTCAAAATATAGAAAATTTCTAATAATTAAACTAATGAATATAAATACATATTTAGTGCACATTAATATGAACTGACTATAATTTCAAAACACACAATTAAAATAAGTTCATTAAAAAGGATTCCCTAGAATCTAACAGCTTAATTGGGCTTTATAATATCATATATGATTTTTTTTAAATGAGTACATATGCTTCTATATAAAGTAGTAATTAAAAAGTATCCCTTACTATAAGGGAACCTTTCGTTTAAATGAAATAAATATACAACTACATATGTATAAAACATACATACCTCCTCGTATTTCTCCTCTTTTCTATCAATCATAGAAGGAAAATGTTGAGCCAGAGTGCCGTACCACTCATTTTTGATAATTAGCATTTTACTCTCTTCTGACTCCACTATTTTGCCAATACTTTCCTTAACCACTTCCGACATACCAACTCTAATTTGACCAATTTTGAAGACTGAATCACACTTTTGGTCAAATCTAGGTTTAGTTAATGGCTTCGTAGTTATGTTTCTTGGTTTTTCATTGTTTATACTAAAAGTCATGATGTATAGGAAAATAACTACTAAAACATAACTGGTTCTGTGCATAATTTTACAACTTCACTAACAAACACATTCTGTACAGACCTAGTAAAACACAGTCTGTAAAGACCTAGTAAAACACAGTCTATAAAGACCTAGTAACACACAGTCTGTAAAGACCTAGTAAAACACAGTCTGTTCAGACCTAGTAAAACACAGTCTGTTCAGACCTAGTAAACCACATTCTGTAATGACCTAGTAAAACACAGTCTGTTCAGACCTAGTAACACACAGTCTGTAAAGACCTAGTAAAACACAGTCTGTTCAGACCTAATAAAGCACAGTCTGTACAGACCTAGTAAAACACAGTCTGTACAGACCTAGTAAAACACAGTCTGTACAGACCTAGTAAAACACAGTCTGTACAGACCTAGTAAAACACAGTCTGTAAAGACCTAGCAAAACACAGTCTGTTCAGACCTAGTAAAACACTGAACACAGTCTGTAAAGACCTAGTAAAACACACTATGTACCTAGGAAAACACACTATGTACCTAGTAAAACACACTATGTACCTGGGAAAAAACAATCCTATCTACTTCTAGTAACTGAATAAGGAAAAAGAAGTTCCTAAAAAGAATTTTCGTCTCAATTTTCCTCAAGTGAAGAAGCAAAAAAATCTCAAAATATGAAGTAGAATTTTAAGGAACAGTTACTGAGTATTGATTCCGAACCAAAGACTTAAATCAAGCATAAATTGAATAAATAGATATTAATGTAGGGATAGATTAGAGATATGCTTAATAGTTTATAGCCAGAAAAGTAGGTACCTAGGTACCTGCAGTGTGACTTCAAATTATTAGTATTTATGTTAAAGACATAATTTGCCTGAATTAAGACGCAGTAATTTTAATTTAAATATATAAAATGAATGAATTCAAGTTTTTTTGTAAATAGGGTAGGTTCCGAGTCTACTAAATACTTGACTTCTTATTAAAATTATAATATAGTTTTCATATATGATCGAAATGTTGTTCCTTCCGATAACTTGGAATTTACCCCCATTTAACTTACTATATTTCTTTTATTATTTAAAATATTTTATTAGCATAGTACTATTCAATTGAAAACATTTTCTGTAGCTTAAAATCAAAGAAAATAAGTTAACTCGAGGGGTGACTGATACATATTGAATGATGAAATGTTTTGGATGCTCTAAAAAAAGTGCATCCATTTTTCTATGAAATCATTTAACATAATTACCATAGGGTGAATTACGAATTATCGGTCAGTTTCACATCTTCGGTCATATGAGAAAAAACGATATAATAATTGTTATTTTATTTTTATTTTTATTGGTATCCATGATACCTGCAGGTATCATGGATACAAATCCATGATAGGTATCATGGATACCAATATTCAAGAAAGTGGGAATTACAAATAAATTCGAAATTAGGTACTAAAAAATTCAGAGTTAGCAAATGAAGTCCCAAGTGATGTTCAAAATAGTTATCCAGGAATTAAATGAATATAAATATATAAAAATATATACCTTATTAATATCTGTTTTATTTAGCCTAAACTTTTCTTAAGAATAGAATTAAGTTTCACATACCCACTATAGGTTTTCTTCTCATAATAACTGTCACCATTATTTTAAGTTTAAAAATAATTAGATACTAAAATTTAACAAAAATGGTCTTATAATAAAAGTTCTTTCTATATAACTGATTTATTAATAATAGTTATAACTTTAAATTAACGAAAGAAACAACTTAAAGTTTATATATAACAAGTTCAATGTGAGTGAAAAAAACACGTATTAATATATTTAATGAAATTATTAATTAGAATAATAGGAGATCACAGTACATACAATAAATAAAACATAATTAATAATTGATTAATATATATAAAATATTTATTCATAATTTTAAAACAAAATATTGATTACAGAATATTTTATTTAGGCTAATATTAGTTTAAGAAGGATGATATTATTATTGTACATATAATATTACAGTACAAAATATTCTTTTTAATAATGGGTAAATTTCAAGTTATTGAACGGTTTTCACATTTCGATAATACGATAAAAAGTATATACCTAAACTCTATGATAACTAATAACTAACGCATATCTTAATTGGTATCCATGATACTTGCTGGTATCAACCGCATCATGGATACTAATTAAAATAAAAGTTATTTTATTTATTTTAGTAGAGTCTTACCGTCTGCTCCGATGCCAAAGGTCATAATTATGGCTGGCGTCAAAATGAAATTAAGTACAAGGGACTGGAAAAAGCAGTCAGAAGGAAAGTGGCTCAATGAACAAAGTCACCTACCACGTCAGTGACAAAGCTCATGGATGAAGAAAAGCTACTCTGAAAAGGGACACAACTCACACTCACGGATGAAAGAGGAAAATGAAGAGGTGATAGTAAATGAAGCAAACAATTCTACCTAACACAAAATTTAAGACCGCTTAGTTGAAGAGCATAACCCTAGCGCTATCCTCTAAAACTGCAAGTAGCGTTAAATATGATAAACATGAAAAAGACCTCCATATTCCAAATTACAACAGTTCGTGGGTCCCAGGGACGCCACTCCCCCTTCTCTTCCATTCTCCACAGACAGCTTCAGGATAGAGCAACTAGGGGCAACATAAAAGTTATAATAATTAAAAATTAAATACTTTTATCTTTTACTTTCGAAAATGTATAACCGATCGATAACCTGAAACTTACCTTATCAACATTCGGTTAGTAATACTGAAGGTAGACAAGAAAGGGGCAATGGAAATATTAAGTTACAACTAATTATGATTAAATAGAGAGTAACACCTATTAATCATTAGTTGGTAGGAACTGGTAAAGAGTTCGCAGAGATATTCTATATAGGTAACTATAATACACTGTAAATATGAAAAATATTTTATTCATAAATTTATATTCCTATAATATTGACTTCATTATAATTTGATATCCATACGATGGAATAAATTGAATGCTATAAATATTGTCATTCTTTCTCAGTGATCTCACTACATTGTGCCCTAATGTTAATTATGGTGGATCGTTTGTATATTCTGACTTTGGCACATGGGCGATGAAAATTCAACCCCAATTGGGTAAAATCTTCTGCCCCGGAGGAGAAGGGGGGGGGATTATAGAAAACAAGCTGAAACACCCCTTCCCCCCCCCCCCCCCATATTCTATTGTGATATCATAGTGGGGTTTCGACATCTCCATGAACTGTTATAACGGCATACATGACAATGAAGGTTTGATTAGCTTATTTCTAGCAATAACAAAGTTCTACTATGATATTACTGTAATGGACAAAAATGTTTTTTTTTTTGGTTAAAAAATTGCGAAGATTATAAATCTATCAGGAATTTATATAGTAGGTTTTTTGACTTCACAAAAAATATGATGTTGAAGAGCACCACTAAGAGCACAACAAAAAGCGCCCCAAAGAGCACCCCAACGATCACAATGAAGAGCACCCTAAAGAGCATCCTTACAAAGCACCACTGAGAGCCCCTCAAAGAGCACCATTAATAGCACCACTAAGAGCGCCCAAAGAGCACCATAGAGAGAGCCCCAAGGAGAACCACTAAGAGCACCAGGAAGAGCGCCACAAATAGCACCAAAAAAGCGCCCTAAACACCACCACTAAGAGCATTCAGACAAGAGACTCCACGTCCCACTCTTCATCAATGGCGTCAGAGGAAAGAACAAGAGCGGAGGTGGAGCGGCGAGGACCTATGACATTGCAGTGCATCTCTTTCGACCTTTCTTTGTTGGGCTTCGACAGGGCTAGGGAATGAAGTCTGGGTCTCGGGCTTGGGGTTCTTCTCCTATTGCTGGTCATCACGTTCTGCAAAGATCGGAAATATCTCTAGTTTACAAAATTGATGATGATAAAACAACAATAAATAATTGGACGATATGTTATCGTAATTCATATTAAAATTAAAACACTTATGGTCTTACGTCAGATATTCCCGAAAACATCCACCGATAACGTCTGAAATTATGATATTTTCGATAAAATACCATCAATATTTACCGTAATGGACAATAACAGGCTATCCGAACATTATAAAATATCCCACTATAGTATGAGTCACTAGAATTTAGCAGTCCACTATAAAATCACATGCACTTTTTAAACAATACTGTAATATACTTTCCAATAAATTCTTGATCATTCCAGGTAAGCACCTATCTTACATTGCAAATTATCTTTAGATACATCTGGTAAAGTATCTACCTACCACCCTTTGTTCACAAATGTTAGATAGTTCCTATAGCCTATTTGTTACATGACTACAGTACCCTGGTTTGCCGTGGATGGCTCAGGAGTCTGCTGTCGATGGGACAAGGGGTCCTTATGGTCCCAGGCACTGGACTTGACTCTTTATACGGCTCCTGATAGGGCTCCAACATTCGTATTTTGCCCCACCTGAAAAAAGAAACATTTGATAAAAGTCATTGACAGTGTCACAGTAGAAAAAATACCGTATATTTAACAGGGAAGTAAGAACATCACCTGCTAACTAATTTGAAGAAATCAACCAGTGAAGTCAATAACTATTGCTTCCCTATAAGATGTTGTTTCTTCCCTATAAGATGTCACTTCCCTATAAGATGTTGTTACTTCCCTATAAGATGTTGTTACTTCCCTATAAGATGTCACTTCCCTATAAGATGTCACTTCCCTATAAGATGTTGTTACTTCCCTATAAGATGTCTCTTCCCTATGAGATGTTGTTACTTCCCTATAAGATGTTGTTACTTCCCTATAAGATGTCTCTTCCCTATAAGATGTTGTTACTTCCCTATAAGATGTTGTTACTTCCCTATAAGATGTTGTTACTTCCCTATAAGATGTTGTTACTTTCCTATAAGATGTTGTTACTTCCCTATAAGATGTCACTTCCCTATAAGATGTAGTTACTTCCCTATAAGATGTAGTTACTTCCCTATAAGATGTAGTTACTTCCCTATAACACACTATAAGTTCTCTATCCTCTACTCCTAACTACCATAATTCTTCATTCAAAGTTCTAATCGACACCAGAGTTTTAGGTTATCCGTTTGATAAGGAAATGGAAGGCATTTCATAAAGCTCGTAAATATCAAACATTAATATTTATGATATATATTTATTACTCCATCGCATTAAGAGCTACATACAATGATTTCAATGCAATGCATTCAATAAAATACATTCAATAAAGTGTTTTTCTCGTTAAAAGCATCCGCAGACCGGATATCTGAACACAGTTATTGCATTAGACTTATTGTTGGTGTGTTGTGAACACCAGAGGGCGCCTCATTACTCAATGGAGCGTCAATCATCAGCAGTAAAGAAAGAAAGAAGTAACAGCTAAAGTTATGGCTAGGAAGTATCTTTTTGTTTTATCATGATGGATTAAAAGAAAAAAAAATTTCATATCGACGCGAAGAACTTTCTGGTAATTTGATATTTATCAGTGAAAGTTGAAATTATTACAAGCGATAAAATGTTTAGTTAGATTAGCTTACAAGTTAGTTTAGTGAATAGCTTATTAGGTGGATCGAATCTTCTTGAAATTTCCTAACATACAACTACCACTTTGATAGCCTAAGTTATGAGTTATCGGCCATTTGCTAGTTTTCGATAATTGAAGAGGAAAGTTTACATCAATTAATATTTAACTGCTATTTTAATTGGTATCCGTGATACCTGTATTGTAGACTTTTTCTTATATGATCTAAAATATGGAACAGTCCGATAACTCGGAACTTACCCGAGCTTCATTTGGTTTTCTCATATTTTTCCACTATCCCTTCATCGTTTTTCTGATCACATTTATTTATAAGATGTCCTCACCTGTTAAAGAAGAGAGCAATCGCCACCAGCCAGTCCTCACCTGTTAAAGAAGAGAGCTATCGCCACCACCCAGTCCTCACCTGTTAAAGAAGAGAGCAATCGCCACCACCCAGTCCTCACCTGTTAAAGAAGAGAGAAATCGCCACCACCCAGTCCTCACCTGTTAAAGAAGAGAGAAATCACCACCACCCAGTCCTCACCTGTTAAAGAAGAGAGAAATCGCCACCACCCAGTCCTCACCTGTTAAAGAAGAGAGCAATCGCCACCACCCAGTCCTCACCTGTTATAGAAGAGAGAAATCGCCACCACCCAGTCCTCACCTGTTAAAGAAGAGAGCAATCGCCACCACCCAGTCCTCACCTGTTAAAGAAGAGAGAAATCGCCACCACCCAGTCCTCACCTGTTAAAGAAGAGAGCAATTGCCACCACCCAGTCCTCACCTGTTAAAGAAGAGAGCAATCGCCACCACCCAGTCCTCACCTGTTAAAGAAGAGAGCAATCGCCACCACCCAGTCCTCACCTGTTAAAGAAGAGAGAAATCGCCACCACCCAGTCCTCACCTGTTAAAGAAGAGAGCAATCGCCACCACCCAGTCCTCACCTGTTAAAGAAGAGAGCAATCGCCACCACCCAGTCCTCACCTGTTAAAGAAGAGAGCTATTGCCACCACCCAGTCCTCACCTGTTAAAGAAGAGAGCAATCGCCACCACCCAGTCCTCACCTGTTAAAGAAGAGAGCAATCGCCACCACCCAGTCCTCACCTGTTAAAGAAGAGAGCTTTTGCCACCACCCAGTCCTCACCTGTTAAAGAAGAGAGCTATCGCCACCACCCAGGAGCTCAGGACCATGGCTAGGATGAGGACCTCTTCAATCCGCGGAGACGTGACTTCTTTAGAGCTGGTCCTGGGGGCTTCACCTGAGTGAAAGGATCACATTTTAGAAACTTTTCTTTTGTTAAATTGACTTTACCTTTCTAAAATTAAATTTGTTTGTCATCATCGAAATAAAATTGAATTTTAATTGTAAAATAAAATTTTCCTAATTTAAATTTTTCCAGAAAATGAAAATGAATATAAATTTTATGTCTGAATTGGCTAACATAAGAAAATTTTATTGAGGTAATTACCGAGTTATCACACAGCTCCACAATTTCGATCATATTAAGAAAGTTAGAAACTAATTATAATTTAATATTTTACCTCTAAATTTAAATTGGTATCCGTGATACATGCCAGCATAGTACGTGCAAGTATCATGGATAAATGTCCATTTTTTATTCTTCTATGATCAATAATGTGAATTTGTTCGATAACTCGGAATTTATCCCAAGTTCACTTAATAAAAAAAAGCAATAATCCCAATAATAAAAGGCAGGGCACACGAGCGTCGTTTTGACGCAACAGAACATTAACTCAGATGTATAGGGAGTGACATGCAGCATGTACCAGTCTCATTATACCTAACTAGTCCCGCTGTAGGCTATCTAACTAATCACACTATACCTAACTAGTCACACTGTAGGCTATCTAACTAGTCACACTATACCTAACTAGTCACACTGTAGGCTATCTAACTAGTCACACTATACCTAACTAGTCACACTGTAGGCTATTCAATCAGTTACACTGTACATAAACGGATGAAAATTTTAAAGTAATTGTTATTGGTACGTATATCGGTTACCAATACGTATCGGTGCATATTCATTCAAAAAGTTTCTATAAAATCATTAGGGCTTGATCGATAAAGAAATACCTGAATTAACTCTGTTTTCTCGTTTATTATTTCTTTGTAATAACTCACAGACTGTTGAAATGTAGGGACAAAAGTTTCTTTCTCTTATGTTCAATAAAACTGTTTCAATCTCTACTATTTAATTACAATTACCATTGAAAGATGCGGCAACAAACCGTCCGTGTGCGCACCCACACGTAGATTATATAGAAATGACTGGTAATGCGGCAGTCACCATCCGACAAGGGAAAGCATTATCCTGAGTCAAGAATTGTCCGTCAGTTGACGGTGCGTTCAAGAGACGCTCGTGTGCCCATATGCCCGAGAGTTAATGCTATTTTAGGGTCATGCGTCAATCACCGCACGGCAATGAACGCTCGTGTGCGGAGGTCCTTAATCTAGCTCTTTATTTAATTATTTTCTTGTCTATTAATTATAATATCTTGATTTAAATGGTTAGTAGAATGGTGAAAAGTAGTAGTGGTCTATCTGATGATTGATAGAAATGTACTTCGAGGGAAGTCCACCAGAATATCATATCTAATTTTATAGGTATGATATTCTGTGTGATCGATTTTTTAACTTTTTATAATTCCATATGGAATCGTTTAACTTAAATCATTATAAAAAATATTTTTATTTTATATAAATTAGATCGAAACAGAAATGCAAATGGCGCTACAGTCGTCAGCGTTCGACGATGATAAACATTTTTCACATATTTATTTCTAACTATTTAACAACTTTAAAAAAAGAATCAACTAGGGTAAGTTCTTAGTTATCGGTCAGTACTTCATCTTCGGACATATACGATTAAACAATATAAAAATTATTATTATTACACAGTGCTATCTAATATTTCTGCAAACGAGGTATTAGATAGCACTGTGTAATAATAATAATTTTTATATTGTTTTTTTCTTATATGACCGAAGATGTAGTACTGACCGATAATTCGGAACTTACCCCAGTGATTCACTATACAAATATTTCACACTCTTTTTAACCCAATGTGATTAGTTTTGGTTTTAGATTCAGTTAATAAAAATTTGCTGATTTTAAATATGCTAAATATTCATTATATTTTACATTATTTTTTTAAAATTTTAAATCAATTACTGCTCTTGACTCAATTTATAAACTTTTTGATTCTGCCTGAACTGGACCTTGAATAAAATATTGATTATTAAAGGAAAATCATATCCAATTTATTTTAAATACAGTACGATTTCAACAGATATATGTCATACAATTAAATAATTACTGTTTCGTTCCACTATACTCCCTCTACTAAAACCTTCTTTTGGAAGCTGTAATATTAGATTTCGATGATTTGTTTAGGTTTCAGATATTTTTTTTTTATGTACAGAAGGATGTTCTCTCTTGTACCATTACCGTCCCATTCATACAATACTATAGGCATTGGAGAGGACATTTCCTTTTTTGCAGCAGGTATGTCAGTGCATGAGGTCCATTGAATCTAGTGGTCCTAGGATTTCGAATTTGATTCCAATTCATATTCGTGAGATGCAGAACATTGATGTTTTTAATAAGAAATACGAAAAAAGTTCTATAGACTTAAAACAAGTGCTTGAAATTTAATGTATTCAAATTTTGACAATATACTTTAAAATTTGTAAAGATTTTTTTCTCAGTGAAAATTAAATAAATAAATGTATAAATCATAGTGTATTTATAATATCATGGTAAAATATTTAGAAAATTAGATGCACCCTCATTTTTGAAACGTATAAGGCATTTAAGATATATCTTAACTAAAACCCTATTTATATTATGATGATTATAACCCTTTATCCTTTTGATCGTATTTAGTCATTTAAACTGAGTATCAAAACCGTTTTTTTTTTCAGAAGGATAAAGGGCTAATTTTTTTCAAATGCTGTAACAAAGTTTCCCCTACCACCACCAGATGTCACTTCGATGCCATCTTTTTCGACAGTAGCGCCCCCTGTAGTCTCCTTTTCTAACGAAACAACTGAAAAAGATAAAGTGCATCGAAGTAAGCAATCAAAACATGGTTATTTCTTTTTATTTATCATGATATTAATAATTCGATAACGAATTAATTCAACCTAATTCTTAGTTTAAAAATATAAGTTCAATTAGGTAAAACCTTCTTTTTGAAATAACAGAAGGGCCTTACATTCTTCTCTTCCGTAAGAAAAATATAATTAATTAACACATATTTTAATAACTGGAAGGCAAAGAATGAGTTTTTTTCACAGTACCGGAATACCTTCTCTACGAGAAAAAAGAAAATCTCTCGGCAACTTTTCTCGCTTTTAATTTGTCTCTCGAAATGATATGATCTTCTTCTGAAGTGTGCATCCGGTGAAACGATAGCAATCACGAAAAAGAGAGTCTATCTCTACCATTTTCACCAGAACTTTGTGCTTCTTTGAATAAGATTTGCATTTATAATATTCTTTATAATTTGAGAAGGAATGCTGGATTAGGTTCCATTCACGGAAACCTAATTAATCATATTTGAGATACCTAAATTAATGTAACGAGGCTTAAGTTGGAAAGAAACAATTTGATATAAGTAAGGAAAAATTATTTTTTTTCTAGAAAATGTTCTAAATAAGTTTTATGGTTTTTTCATCAATTCCATTCACTTACGAACAGTTCCAAACAATAATATCTGTACTGTACCAACAGAAATTCTATATAAGCGCAGTAGGCACAATCCATTGGATACAATTACATCACTTTACATTTGCGTTCTCACTAACTCTTATTACGTCAAGCCGAAATGAAGAAACTTGAAACTCTGTTCAGAGCCTCGTATAAGCTTTCACGATGTCGATTAGTATTTACATAAACCGCTATATGCTTCCTCCTCGACCTCCATCACTCTGACCACTTAAAATTCACCGGAATAACTCTTGAGGTAAGTCTTGATCTTCCTCTTTAGATGTTTTTGAATGTTGAGAAGTAGCTGGGAATGTTGCAGGTGCAGTAATATATATTGTAGGTTTATATTTATCATGTAGTCTTTACTCCATTTTATAATGACAGTCATTATTAGGTTTTATAACTCTAGAAATGACGAGATCGACGGGTTGAAATTGAAAAATAAAAAAGCAAAGTGGAAAAGCTACCATCAGTAAATTCTAGTTTTGTATTACTGCTCATAAAACTGGATTTCTTAGTTTAAAGTTGTGTTTCATCATTCATTACATAATTTTTGAATGAATAATTACACTGTGAGAGCAAAATTCAATCATTTTTCAAAATTCATTTGCCGTTGACTATAGGAATCGATTTCATTTTTTCTGGTAATAAAATAACTCTTGACTGTTTCTTTCAAAATTGCAAGACACTTCAAAGATGTTTTCACTATATAAGTTAGCTTCTTTTCAATCGGCTGATGGAGACTAATATACCAAGTTGGAAATGGAAGTTTTAATTCAGGAGATTGGTATTCAAAGCTCATGTCGCAGAGAATTTATATTCGGAATACTAAGCGAGGCCTTTGCCATCGCTATATTTCAAAATAGAACGCAGTGAACGGTAAAAACTATAGCAGCCGAGGTAATGCTGAAATGATGTTAACACTTCAATTAACTCACATTGCAAAATCTCTACTATTAAATTCATCATTTAATTTATATACAATGTGTAGGTATAATTTAACTACAATTTTATAGGATACTCTAGAATGATTAAGTATCACTATATGAATTATAATAAATAAGTTCTGATATTGTATATTCTTTCTTATACTAAACAATTTAACTGTTATACAGCTGAACCATATTTATTTCATTTAGTAGGTAATAATACCTAATCCTTTAAGACCTACTGCAAGTATTTCCTAATTTATTTTATGACATTAACTAATAGGCATACGTTATTAGAACACATTCTAGAAATATATGCATCTTAATAGGATGAAACAGCTGAGAGATTAGGATTAAATAGTCAGTTGTACCGCTAGATGGCGTTGGTACAGATTTGCTGACGAGTGTTATTAAAACAAACGTGACAAACGCACGTACGGAGATAGACGTTTTCACCGCCAGATGGCTTAATTTTATATTTTAATAATGCTTTTATAATATTATTCTATTATTGATTTTCCCGATCATGTGTTTGCCGCAATGCAGGTAAAATATCTAAAAGTTGCACGGGTTATTTTAAAGGTCCGATCTCCAGGCTCCGGGAAAAATAAAGTTTATGGGATAATATTACAGAACTAAGGTCTAGGACTCTAGGATCATTAATCTGCAAACTGCATACAATTCGGTTTCGTATATATTTCATATATACTTTTAAAGTTTTCAATACTATGTGTGCAACATTTGTACGAAACACTAATTGGACGCTGAAGAAAAAGATTGTACACTCTTTGCTTTTATTTCAAATTTGAATATTATAAACGAACATTGCATTTTCGGCCTTTTTTCAGATTAAAATTATTTCCTGAAGTATATGTACGTTTCTATATAATAAATTTCTCCAATTTTATACCTTTACATGAATATTTAATATAAGATTAATTATACCTACCTAGATGACATTAAAAAATTGTGTACATTCTTTTTCTTCGGACTGGAAATTAGCAAGTCGGAAGTTAAACAAGTTTCGTTGAGTTTTGGTTATAAAAATGTTTAAAAGCATATAAAATTAAAATAAGTTATTAAATTTCATGTGCTTTGCAGAAAAATGATAAGAAACATTAGCCTCGTTGATTAGTTCAATAATAAATACTTGAAAGGGATCTTTAAAACTATTCCAATTAGTCCCATCGACTCCTCTGATTCACTCACCAGCCTCAGCAGTCTGGAAAGTAATACCGTCACGCCAGAGCTCCGTGGTGTTCCCCAGGGCAGTGACTGTGACCGTGTAGACGGTGTTTGGTAGTAACTTGGTCAGCACCACTTCGTTGTCTGGTACTTTGAGCATCACTACGTACCTGGTTATTATATATTATATCTATTATATATATTATTATCTCATTCATCATTCTTCTAACGGTGATTAAAGATAATCTATCTACGACAAGAAATGATTAGACTAAAATACAATCATAATTTAACATATAATTAAAACACATGTAGGGTAAGTTCCAAGTTAGCGAAAGATTCCACATTTTCGATTATAGCATAAAGATATGATATTTCAAATCGTGATTTTATTTGATATCAATGATATCCCTGAAGCTATCATGGATAACAATTAGCGAGTTAAATTGATAAACTATATACATTTTTCTTATATGATCGAAAACACGGAACTGTCCGATAACTCCAAACTTACCCAATATACCTTCATATTACATCACATCTTGATAACCTATCTACTATCAGAGGATAATAATTATACTCCAGATGGAGAGGGGAAATGACTTTCAATCAATCGAACTCAAGGAAGTCATTTACTGACTACAGGAAATAACTAAAAACTTCTCCAATTAGCCGCTATTGTGAAACAGGGAGAAATAATATTATTACTAGGGTAAGTTCCAAATTATCGGTCAGTACTACATCTTCGGTCATATAAGAACAAACAATATAAAAATTATTATTATTACACAGTGCTATCTAATACTTCTGCAAACCCTACCAACTGAAATAATTAATAACCGGGTTTGCAGAAGTATTAGATAGCACTGTGTAATAATAATAATTTTTATATTGTTTTTTCTTATGTGACCGAAGATGTAGCACTGACCGATAATTTGGAACTTACCCTGATTTCGAAGAGCTTTTTGTCCTTTTGAAGTAGCAAATACAACTTTTTATCGCTCTTATTCTTATTTCCTTTGGTTATTTCGTAATCTAATAATTAAACACAGAAATATAAACTAGTTACCTTGCTTTGAGAGGACCGTACGTTACTCTATGGAGGATGTCCTCAGTGTCGGAGGTTGTCCTCCATTTGAGTAGGGCAGAGTGAGGGGTGACCTCTAGTGCCCTCACATCCCTCTCTGGAGAAGAAAAATCTGAGGGAAAAGAGGGTCAAGTCACTAATTATCGGTCTGTTTCACATCTTTGGTCATATAAAACAAGTGATACAATAATAATTAAAATAAAACTTGAATAACAATTATAGCGCCTCTTCTTATATGACCGAAGATGTGAAACTGACTTATAATTCGTAACTTACACTAATCAGTAAATTTAATTAATAACTTATGTATAATGTAACCAAATTTTTATCCATACTCATATATTGTGAAGCTATCTTGCACTAAGACTCTCAAATGTTAGATAGAGTATTTGCCTTATTTAATTACCAAATTATTGACTAAGAATAAAATTATAATAATTAAAAAAAGATAGGTAATGATAAACAGTTGCAATAATGATTACTGTGAATATTCCCCAAATAAACTGTATATACGTATCTATATATGATCACAGAAAACAGTTTAATAATTATCAATACAAATAACAAATATATATGAATATAAGTTCTTATTTTATTTTATTCTTCAATCAGGATCAGGTCTTAGAAAGTTCAAAACAACTTTTTATTATTTTATTTCATTATTTCTATTTAATACTGAAATAGAATACATTCCTTGAAACTCCCTGCACATTAATATTTATTAAATAATAACATAAAATAAGGAGATTAATTCAATGAGATGCGATCAACATAGGAACAAAACAATTCTTTTGGAAAATGAATTTTATTTCACAAAATGAAATTTATAACAAGAAATAAGACGCAATAGAAATAATTGAATATGGAAATAATTCATGTTGACTCCTCTGCCATGTTGACTCCTCTCTCATGTTGACTCCTCTCTCATGTTGACTCCTCTCTCATGTTGACTCCTCTCTCATGTTGACTCCTCTCTCATGTTGACTCCTCTCTCTGTTCTTTTTTACCTTCACTTCAATCAATTAAAATCTTTGGCACAAATGCTGACCAAATAAACACGACACTATGTAGTTCAATGGTGTACCAGTGGTGCATGGTGTACCAGTGATGCATGGTGTACCAGTGGTGCATGGTGTACCAGTGGTGCATGGTGTACCAGTGGTACATGGTGTACCAGTGGTGCATGGTGTACCAGTGGTGCATGGTGTACCAGTAGTGCATAGTGTACCAGTGGTACATTAGCTGCAATATCTAACTCTATAAATGCTTTTTAACACACAAAACTATACTTTCTGTTAATGTTCAAAGCATTATTATCAACAATTAAGTCAATCGCATTGTTTACTACAGTCTTAACTGCATTCCTTAATATGTGAGAACAGTTCTACAATTGGCAATAATAGCAGCTTTTACAATGGGCATTGATAACAATTTCACAATTGAAATAGATCAAATCTGTTCAAAATCATCTACTTGTACGTTATTGTGTCCATTTGTTCTAAGAAATGTGTCAAGTGTATTCTAGATAGTAATGTTCTGTTTGTTAGTGAGGTAATAGAGGGTTAAGCTGCTAATAGACAGGGTGTAAACATGTCAATGGTGTATAGTGGTGTACAGGAGACTGTACAGTGATAGGAGACTGTACAGTGATAGGAGACTGTACAGTGATAGGAGACTGTACAGTGGTGTATAGGAGACTGTACAGTGATGTATAGGAGACTGTACAGTGATAGGAGACTGTACAGTGATAGAAGACTGTACAGTGATAGGAGACTGTACAGTGGTGTATAGGAGACTGTACAGTGATGTATAGGAGACTGTACAGTGATAGGAGACTGTACAGTGATAGGAGACTGTACAGTGGTGTATAGGAGACTGTACAGTGATGTATAGGAGACTGTACAGTGATAGGAGACTGTACAGTGATAGAAGACTGTACAGTGATAGGAGACTGTACAGTGGTGTATAGGAGACTGTACAGTGATGTATAGGAGACTGTACAGTGATAGGAGACTGTACAGTGATAGGAGACTGTACAGTGGTGTATAGGAGACTGTACAGTGATAGGAGACTGTACAGTGGTGTATAGGAGACTGTACAGTGATGTATAGGAGACTGTACAGTGATAGGAGACTGTACAGTGATGTATAGGAGACTGTACAGTGATAGGAGACTTTAGACTGGTACAGTCAAGTAAATTTAGTCACTATATTAGTAATCATATGCAGTATACTATTAGGAAAAGAAAACAAAGATAAAATAAAATCATTAACTCAAGTTAGTGACAAAATGTAGTAGAAACACAATTGGAAAGCAAAGAGTGTTAGGAATCTAATAAAGGATATTAGTTGTAAATAAACCCTATTTCTTAAAGGTCCCCTCCAATATAACCTTAGCTCTACAAATTTTTAAGCAATTCCAGATTTTTTTCAATTTAGAGTGGAGAGGACCTTTAAATATACTTTTCATTTAAAAAATATATAATTAACCTCCCAGTGCCCAATTTATTTGATGATTCATATTAATAGTTTGTTATCGACAGAGATATAGTGCTATTTTTTTTGGAATCATGTTCTATCCTGTACTAATTTTTATTGGTAGAAACAGTACCTGTTGTGCTTTCATTGAGGAAACAATTAATATAATAGTTTTGGTTTGTATTTAAATGTAAATACGTATTATAAATATATATATGTACTGATTTAACAACAGTTTTTTTTTTACTAAAAAAATAAAAAAATTATTGTTTTAAGTGTGTATGTTCATAAATAATTAGTTTTTCCTTTTCTAATTACAAAAGCCCAGGTACAGACAAGCCGGAAATATATACTTATTATAGTATAGATTTGTTGCGATTACTTATAAAAGTAAACACTACTTTTAATTATATGTAATAGGAGCACAATGCTTCAAAAAGTTACATGGGAGTTTCAGGAGGTATTTTCCCAATATTGATTGTTAATGGAGTATTGCTTATCAATCATGTGGATATATTCGTTGATGCTAAACAATGAAGGCTCATAATATTAATACGCTGAGCACACTAGTACTATTAGGAATTTTAACTATTACAGAAGACTGAGGAGTGGAGCCCCTTTGGGTGAACACCCCGGGGGAAAGATGAGACGGGGTATATTAAACTCGAACACATAGGGTAAGTTACGAATTATCAGTCAGTACTACATCTTCAGTCATATCAGAAAAAAACGATATAAAAATTATTATTATTAGATAGCACTGTGTAATAATAATAATTTTTATATTGTTATTTCTTATATGACCGAAGATGTAGTACTGACCTATAATTCGTAACTGACCCTAGTTCACTAAAACTCTATTTTGGAAGGAAACAGTTCAAATATCTATAATCTGCCACTAAGATTAAATAAATATCTATGTTCTTCAATTTAAAACTAAAATATAGTAAATTGGTGAAGTACTGATGAAATTACAGGTGAAGTGCTGATGAAGTTACAGGTGAAGTACTAATGAAGTTACAGGTGAAGTACTGATGAAGTTACAGTTGATGTACTGATGAAGTTACAGGTGAAGTGCTTATGAAGTTACAGGTGAAGTACTGATGAAGTTACAGGTGAAGTGCGGATGAAGTTACAGGTGAAGTGTGGATGAAGTTACAGGTGAAATGATTTACAAGAAAAATGACGAAAGATTGCTAGATAATCTAGATAAAATATATATATCTTCCATCTTCTTAGTTATATCTAATAGAATAAATTAAACACCGTAGATATATGAGAACTAAATGATATTAATTTGAAATCACAGTAAAGAGAGAAAAGCAATATCAAACCCTTATTTTTATTCAAAACATGCAAGATATCTTTGGTTGTTAATTATCAATGCAGAATGCGGGAAGGTTATATTATTGACGGCATCTATTTATTTATCATCTTGTTATTCGCTTAACTGAAAAAGTTTTCAACCAAATTGTCTGAAATTTGGTGAAACGATTGGTCAATGTCCAGTGACCTGCTTTATAGACCAGGTCAAAGGTCAAGGTTATGGTCATTTATAACTCAAAAAGTTTTGCACCATATTGCATGAAACTTGGTGAGACGATTGGTCAATATACAGGAACCATTTTGTTAGATTTTGGGAGCGATTGGGTCAAAGGTCAAAGATCAAGGTCAATGTCATTTATAATTCAAAAAGTTTTGAACCAAGTTGTCTGAAATTTGATAGGACGATTGGACAATGTCCACGAACCATCTGATAGAATTTTGGAAGCGACAGCTCAAAGGTCAAGGTCAAGGTCATTTATAACTCAATAACTCAAAAAGTATTGAACCATATTACATGACACTTGTTGGGTCGATTGGTCACTATCCAGTCACCAGTTTATCAGATTTTGGTAGCGAACAGATAAGCGGCAGCGAAGGTATGCGCTCTACCGAATGCACGTAATCTAGTTATATATGTTATAACGTTTAAATTAGCAGTACTACACTAACTATCTTCACTGCAGCTCAGTAAACCAATTCACTATATCCTTGTAGCTGTAAAAATTTCACATCGAGTTGTTATTTTCAGTTAATTATTTTTGTGGCTTTGAAATGAAGTAGTGTTATTTGACATTTCCCTTTTGCTTGTATGTTTTTGTGGCTTAAAGAAGTTATTTTGCAATAATATTTATTGCTTTGAGAGAGATAGTAATTCTTAGAGAATAAATTGGCTTATGTAATTAATCACAAAGAGTTCTTTATATGCCAGATAGATTTATGTGGTTAATTCTATACAAACAATGAACTTTACAGGTTTTCGGATTTGTTAAACTTCTTTGGCATATTAGTAATATATAATCACAGTCGTGGCTATGGGCCGCACATCCGCAGTTAGGCAGCGCGCTAGGCAAATAGGAGCAGGTGCCCAGAGTAGTTCTGCGCAGTTAGGACACAGTGGAATTAGCCCCTAAAGCGGTCAGTTTGGCTCCCACGTTGCGCTCTCACTGCTCTCTGACTGCCGAGATGACTAATCAGATCGGCTTGACTGCTGCCTCGAACCTGCTCCTATTTTCAATTGTGTTAAACAGTGAATAATACAAATTGATTTCCTTTTCTAGGAAGAATCATAACCTAGGCACTGAACAAAAACCCGCTACGAAGTAAATGAAATGAACTTACAACTGTTGAAAATACTGTAAATGGTCTGAATAATAACATAATCCCAATACCCCATCATACAACACTAGCCATTGCATTCAAGCAGAGTAAACCAATAAACTATAACAACTGCATTGCGACTCAACAACATCCTCATCTTATATTATTTATTGCAAGTCTGCCTTTCCAGTTTCCTTTCTTTTCTCTGCTCCTAAATACTTTGATTTATTGCCAGACTGCCCATAAGAAATATAAGTTATCTATGATATATAATTATATAGGCCATATAGGCTTGCTATGCATCTAATTGGGTAAGTGCCGAATTATCGGACTGTTTCGCTCTTTCAATCATATAATAAAAAAATATATAATATTTATTATTTACCGTTTATGTTTATTGATAAATAATGATTACTATGTAGTTTTTGTTTTCGAATAAGATCGACAGTCCGAACTAGGAACCTATCCTATACCTAAAAATTGTAGAACCTATGTATTTTTTTAAGAAAAATAGAAGCATCTCTCGAATTGTTTCTGCTCACATCACGAAATTGGAAGAAATTTAAGGAATAGCGATAATTGAGTAAAGACACGCAATATCTTATCTACAATAGTAAAGACACGCAATATCTTATCTACAATAGAAAAGGTATACAATAAAACATTTCAATTGGTAACATTTTAGAGGAATACTGCAGATGGTTTGTCTCTAGTGACCGATACCTGCCAGTGTGAGTGTACAGAGCACTGATTTCATTAGGTTTTATGGTAAGTATAGCATTAAGCAATTGGAGTCGTGAGAGCTGAAACGAAAGCCTTTTAAGAACTTCAGTCGAATTAAGGTAAAGTACAAAGAAGTTAGGAAGTAAAACTCTAACTCAAGCAGAATGTGATTTCAAACATCTTTTGATATTTTATAAATAAAAGGGAATTAATATTAATGTTTTAAGGCTTGTTTTAACGTGTTAAACTTAATTATATATTTTGGAACATATCTAATATTTTTTTGGAACGTGTTAGAATTCGCTTGAACCTTTTACAACATGTTAGAAATTATTAGAATTAGTTTAAGCAAATAGGAGTAAATTGCTAATAACTAACACTACTTCAACATTAAAAGCAGCCAATTTATGCAGATTCTGAAAGTGAGAAGTCATACACATTTAACTTCCAACCATTCCAAGTCAATCTTAATCACCAAATGGTTCTGGAATTAGAATATGATCCAGTGTTGTTAATCAGACTTACCTGTGGATAGCGAAAGAGGAACATAGAGAGTTGTGTTGTGTTCCTGGGCACAGACATTGGCGGTGAAAATAAGCAAAGATAGAAGCGCAGTCTTCAGACCACATTTGTCTGGACTATTTCTTCTGCTCTGAGATTTCAAGAAGCTTCCAATTGATGTAGATGGAAAGGCTGCATCAATGTTGTCTCGCTTTTGTATCACTGCATCAATGTTGTCTCGCTTTTGTATCACTGCATCACAGTTATGATGATATATTTGTTGCATCGCTGCATCAATGTTGCATCCCTTTTGTTGTATCATTGTATCACAATTGTTTCTTTTTTGTATCATTGTATCACTATTGTCTCTCTTTTGTTGTAACATTGTATCACAATTGTTTCTCTTTTGTATCATTGTATCACTATTGTCTCTTTTTTGTTGTATCATTGTATCACTATTGTCTCTCTTTTGTAACATTGTATCACTATTGTCTCTCTTTTTTATCATTGTATCACTATTGTCTCTCTTTTGTAACATTGTTTCACTATTGTCTCTCTTTTGTAACATTGTATCACTATTGTCTCTCTTTTTTATCATTGTATCACTATTGTCTCTCTTTTTTATCATTGTATCACAATTGTTTCTCATTTGGTGATAAAATTGTATCATCATAATGACTTAGTTTCAGAATAGTTACACTCCGTATTTGCATTTAACTATATTTTATAGTTCTGATTCCTAATTCCCATGGATTTTATATCAACTGACTATACTTTGTTGACATTTTCTTCGATTGAAGGTTTCAGAAAGTGAAACTTATAGATTTGTTATGAATAGTTTACCAGTTAGGTCTTCAGGAAAACTCTTCTTCGGTCACTAAACTTTTTTGAAATCTGCATAGTTGCAACTTTGAGAATGTTGTCAATGGAAAATTTATTGGATGACTTGCATATTTCGCAACAAGAAATCTGAAAGAAAAGTTTCATTGATTTCCATGAATTATGAACATTAATTATTATTATGTTGGGGCTATCGAAGTTTAAACCCAACTTGATCTACTATGGCTCCACCATAACATTTTTGTTTATAACATATATGAGATCCAATTTTTTCATTTTGAAATAATATGAAAAAAAAAATTAGATAAAAGGAAGTAATGATTAAGATAACCATTTCATGTTAAATTGTTTCCTCATATGATCGAAAATATGAAATCGTCCGCTAAATCGTAATTTACCCCTATGGTAACCATTTAATTAATGGAATATAATTTAAAGATATATCAAAACATCACTTTTCAGAGCACTTTTAAAGTTCAGTGAAAAAAGAGGAGCAAAACTGAACCACACCCTCACCTCATGGGAGAGAAAACAACACTGAGGAAAGAATGGAAAACTGAATGAGACGAAATTATGTGTATGTGGTGATTATCTGTAACTTATCCTATGTGGTGATTATCTGTAACTTATCCTATGTGGTGATTATCTGTAACTTATCCTATGTGGTGATTATCTGTAACTTATCCTATGTGGTGATTATCTGTAACTTATCCTATGTGGTGATTATCTGTAACTTATCCTATGTGGTGATTATCTGTAACTTATCCTATGTGGTGATTATCTGTAACTTATCCTATGTGGTGATTATCTGTAACTTATCTTATGTGGTGATTATCTGTAACTTATCCTCCTAATATGTGGTGATTATCTGTAACTTATCCTCCTAATATGTGGTGATTATCTGTAACAATTATCCTCTAAATATACGATGATTATCTAGCCCCTCCTTTGCTTTAACATAGCTTTGTTTGTGTATACAGTAGGTGTGTGTCTGTTTATGTGCTTTGTTTAATAGTAAATAAACAAACTCAGACGAAGCGTATAGTAAAATGACAATAAAAAATCTAGGAGACCCTTGCATTGAATTTATATCAACCCTATTATGAATGGCAAATTATTGACAATGATGTAAGATGAAACTATGTATGGTGAAGCCATAGAAGATTGAGAGAGGAGTCTTCTTTTAATCTTCTATTGCCCCATCATAACTTTGCCATTGCATACAGTTATGTAGAAGTCTATATTAAGTGTAATATCAATATAATGCTATAGTATCTTGTACTCACATTCGTTAACCAAATCATTTTTTCGTCATTTATGAAGTGAACTAAAACAGAGAAATCAATATCTTGATTAGAAATGGAATCATCGAATTTAGGAACACATGACGTGTTATTATTTTACAGTTTCACAGAGAATTGTAAAAGAGTGTCGGAAATTTGAATGAAATAAGTTATAAAATATCAATGATTTTTTCTGTATGTTCCATAAAATAATAATGTAAATCATTATTTCGTGATAGTATAGCTGTGATCATGCGATTTAGTTAGATAGATCAAATTACAAGTCAGTACAATGAAAAGAAAAGAACTAATGGAAATATTTATTTGTGTTCTGTTAGATTTATTAAATATTCTACCAAAGCAATTACTGTATAAAATGGCACACTAAGAAATGTGATTTTCTTTACTTTGGAAGGAATTAGTGTTACTCCTTTTTGGTTAGGCTTTATTTCTTAATTCAAACATAGAGATATAAGTACACAGTTTATGATGTTAGTGTGAAGGATCACAGACCAAAATTTATGGACAGATCAACCAAAATATGTCTAGCCTATATGTTGGCGGCGTGAATGACAATGATTATTTAATTTATTTTACTCATTTAAATAAGAGAAATAAGTAACTGACCATGATGAACATTAACCATCTAGTATCTACTGACACTAAATATACTGTGACCGGTCAATTGTCACTCGCAGACAATAATTGCCACCCTTGAACAATTGCTACCCGGACTATTGCCACCCAGACAATTGCTACCCGAGCTATTGCCACCCGGACAATTGCTACCCGAGCTATTGCCACCCGGACAATTGCTACCCGAGCTATTGCCACCCGGACAATTGCTACCCGAGCTATTGCCACCCGGACAATTGCTACCCGAGCTATTGCCACCCGGACAATTGTTACCCGAACTATTGCCACCCGGACAATTACTACCCGGACTATATTGCCACCCAGACAATTACTACCCGGACTATATTGCCACCCGGACAATTACTACCCGGACTATATTGCCACCTGAACAATTGCCATCCAAATAATTATTATCAGCCTTCTTAACTTAAAAGATAGTGATTAAATATGCATAGTATTTCTATACGGTTAATTTTAATTATTTACATTTTAAGATATAAATTTCTTCATTCAGCATTTATTGTTACTTTATAAAATTATTTATTCCAATTGGTGATATAATAAATTACATATTGTTTTTTATAAGATTTATTTCAATCATACACTATATTATTATTATACAATTCATGATTTCCATTATAAATTAAGTATTTCTTCCTATATCACCACTATCATTATTAAGCAAGTATTTATTATTTGACAAATGGCAAGCTACAGTATTTGAAATCAGTCGCTCAAATTAGGTACATATTTAAAAAAAATTAGACTCCTTTTCCATTTTTCATTGTAAATTTTCAAACTTTTCTTTTCGTTCTAGTAACCGGTTATATTCTATGACACCTGTCATTAATATTTTACTTTAATAGTATGTTTAATTAACGTTATAAATGTACAGCATTATTGATTCTTGGTCAGTTGTTGATAAATGTCTTTATTTTCTCACCCAGTGAAGTTCTTTCTATACAGTATATATTATTAATTAACTAATAATGAACAAACAATATAGGTATTTACATTACTACTACTTAATTAGGAACATTTTCAAGTGATGAATCCTGATAATAATAATTAGGGTTGTAACAATATGCTTTCATAATCATAGATCCTAAATATAGTATAAACGGAGAGGAATAACAATACTGATTCGTTTTAAACCATCGTTATATAGAATTCAATAGAATTCATTTTTTCTCGTCTATGATATTCTTCATAATATCTATGACTTAAAGCATATTATCACAACTCTAATAATAATCATCAGGGTGGCAATTGTCCGGGGGTGGCAATTGTCTGGGTGGCAATTGTCCGGGGGTGGCAATTGTCCATGTGGCAGTGGTGTGGGTGGCAATTGTCCTAGCACTAAATATAAATTGAAAAGCTCTTTATATTCTAACATCTTAATACGTTATGCATCTTACTAATTCGAACGTATTGCGATGATCTTCAACTGTAACAACTCCAATTCAATTCAGAGATAAAACTATTCATTTTTTTAGTAAAAAACTTAAGCCATGATCTGTGTACAATTTATCCTTCTTTAAATCATATAAATGTAACATTAAAACGAACGGTAGTTGAGACAAAAATTTAAAAATTTCTGTTCTAAGAAAACAACGTGACCCAAGTATTATATTTTACATAAAAGTAACTGGAATTTCAGCGTTACACTCTGGTTGATCACATCAAAGATATATTTACTTACAAGGTTCTCTACGCCTTCATACGAGTTCTAGACTCTATTTCACATAAACAAATACACACATACAAACGCACTTATGTGACCCGGCAATATTTACATAGTCTATATACTAAACAGCGGGATAAATACTTCATTCATGGCATCCAAATACTGCACAAACAACCATGCAAATATCTTTATATACAAATAACTATTTAACCCGCTGTATAGCATATAGAGAATGTAATCTAATATTGCAGGGTCACATATGTGCATTCATATGTGCGTATTTCACAACAAAACTGTAATTCATCTTGATATGAACCTGCGCTTTACGCTACCATGCAGTTAATATACCTCGGTCAGATCAAAGGACACGTGTAAATCGGAATTGGACCCCAACTAATCTATTATTCCGGTAGGGTATCGCAAGGAATGTCACTTGATCGTCAGTCTATAATCAGATCTCTAAAAGTAATTAGAGATTTTATGAAGGTGGTAGAAAGATTCACTCGTATCAATAATCTTTGCCTCTTTCTACAAGATGTGGTTTCGAAAAGTCGTTACAGGTTCTAAACGTCACACTGTCACTGTAATAAAAATTTAATTAAATGATAAAATAAAACAGAATTTAATGATTCACGCTATTGAAGAGAAGCAGGAATCTCAGTATAAGTCAAACTTTAATATAATAATGATAATATTTATTGAGTGAAAAGTATACAAAATACACACAGAAAACAAGTCCTTAATTATGTAAGTAACAAAAACTTTTCTGTCAAACACAAACTAAAAACAAGAGTTGAAAGTATACCAATGTTTATATTTATATAACAAAGAGATTCATAATGATATATAGAAAGTCTTTCATTCACAACACATTCTTTGAATTTAAAGTTTACAATTATATATTTGTCAAGCAAAATATTTATATTGAGATGATTGTCATAAATAAGAAACCATTCATATATATCGATAATAATTTATTTCGACCTTTAAGCGTAGAATCGGTAGTTTGCAATTTAATTATTTGCAAAAAAATTAAATATATGACCATGAAGTTACCACTGTCGTCACAGCCTTATTCTAGAATGTAATTTAGAAACTGTCACTAAGAGCATCATCGAATAGACATTTCCTAAAGTAGACATTTCCTAAAGTAGACATTGCATTGAAGACTGGAACTGATTTTCCTGTCCTTAACTTTAATTCCGTTTGAAATATTGAGACTTTAAACAGATAATATCCAATGGCCATCAATCAATGTTCAGAATACTGTATTCACCTGTTCATTATTTAATTTCATTGCTTGACAGTCTTCAATAATGCCAATGGGTGGACGTTGACTTTGTGGTTTGGAATTAGTGAGTAAATATAAGAATGGCATATGCTAATAAGAACCTATTGGTATGTTTGCCTTCATGTTAAGAAATCTATTTCACTATTGGCCTAGCAGCGATTAAAGGGGGGAAGGGGAGAGAATAGGGGGGGTGAATGGAGAGAGAATATAGAAGGATAGTCAAAGCCATCAAGAAACCTGTTATTCAGGTTAGGGGAACATTCATTATTCGAAAATTGCATGGGTGTTAAGAAGAGGCTCTAGGTAAATTGCTCGAGAAATTATTCGTAACACAACATTACTCGGAAAAACAATTGTTTGAACGAACAATTGTTGCTTAAATGATCAATTGCTCGAATGATCAATTGCCTTAATGACCAGTTGCTTGAATGATCAATTGCTTGAATGATCAATTGCTTGAATGATAAATTGCTTGAATGATTAATTGCTTGAATGATCAATTGCTTGAATGATCAATTGCTTGAATGATCAATTGCTTGAATGATCAATTGCTTGAATGATAAATTGCTTGAATGATTAATTGCTTGAATGATCAATTGCTTGAATGATTAATTGCTTGAATGATCAATTGCTTGAATGATCAATTGCTTGAATGATAAATTGCTTGAATGATTAATTGCTTGAATGATCAATTGCTTGAATGATTAATTGCTTGAATGATCAATTGCTTTAATGACCAATTGCTTGAATGATTAATTGCTTGAATGATTAATTGCTTGAATGATCAATTGCTTGAATGATCAATTGCTTGAATGATCAATTGCTTGAATGATCAATTGCTTAAATGATCAATTGCTTAAATGATCAATTGCTCGAATGATTAATTGCTTAAATGATTAATTGCTTGAATGATCAATTGCTCGAATGATTAATTGGGTAAATAAATTGCACATACTCATGGAGTTACTAGGTATTTTCTTATTCAAACAGCTTAAAAGTATACAGTTTGTCACCCTCCTTCTAACCTGCGGGGATTCTATGTATTATTGTTCGTTAGAGAATAGAAATTTTGATTAATTTTTTTCAAACAATCATTTTCGAGCAATAATTGGTAATTTCGTGCTATTGTTTTCGAACAATTTGCCGGGTACTCTTAACAAAGATCATTAGGGGTCAGTGATTATTTCAATTGTTCAGATTGATTCAAAAAGGTCAGATCTATAGCACCCACTTGATTGACCAAATGTTACATCTATCACTTTCTCTTAAGGGCCGTTCACACGCAGGTTTTTTTTAAGTCTTTCCAAAAGACTTTTTGCTAAACTCCTCCTACTTTTTCAACGAGACTTTTGAATTATATAAGAAAAACAAAAAAAATGTTATCTATGCCTCCAGGTATCATGGATACCAATTAAATTACATAGTTTTTTCTTATATTCTCGTGGAAAAAGTAGGAGGAGCTTAGAAAAAATTCTGGTGGAGTGACTAAAAAAACCCTGCGTGTGGACGGCCCTTTACAACAAAAAACTGCTTCTGTTCGAATAAAATAAACAAACAGCTGATATTTCGTAGGAAAAAGTAAAGCTGATAGCTAGTTGTCACATATCGCCATAATGATAATAATAACTTGTGCAAGATATAGCAGATAAAAACAGTAATAGCGAACACTCACAGTAATCTGGTAGTAGGTGCTAACAAAGTTCTTTAACTATCTGATCTTTAAAATTACTGCGTCGTTACCCAATTGGTTGAAATTTATGAATTCTGCATTAACGAAGTTTCATTATAATTTTGATCAATTAATATTTTTATATATTTCATTAGGAGAATACTTGCAGTACCATAATGGTATTACAAGTAATTATGGCACATTGATAATCAACTCAATATTAGTTAATAATCAAAGTCAACATTGAAGATTGATAGGTTTATATTTTTCTATTTACCAACTAATGAATAGGCTCAATGAAGACATTTATATTATTTATACTAATTCCTACTTTTCAATTCAAATGACTGAAATGAAGAAATAATTGAATATTAAATTTAATATTACCATTTCCTGTGCAGTGTCTACCCAGTCAAAAAATTAGAATCGATGATAAAAGATCATCTCTCTATGACGATACCTGATTCCACAAAAAATCCACCGATATTGATTATGACTTTAAAACAAGTCTACCGTTTTTTATCGGACATTCCGCGCAAGAAATCCCAACGATAATGATAGAAATTATAATATTTTACGATATAATAGGATCAGTATCAGCCATGATGGATGACCTAGCAACTGCGAATTTTTTCGAGCGGGTTTCAGCCCCAGGTTTGTCTTCTCATCGATCACCTGTCTGATTTCAGTGCAAATTATTAACTTGATGTCACTCCAATTCTCTTACATGCAAAGATGGGCACTCATCAAGGATAGGCTCATAGTTTGCTCTAGATTCAGTTATTACGGACACTGAGTCAACATAGCATGGTGTATTGTAATAAAAATATTCTTATAGTCTTCATAGTGAATCTTATAGTCCACGGGCAGTTATGGAGGGACCACGATCAGTTACGGAGACCATGCATGGTCACTTGTGGAGAGACCAAGATCAGTTATTGAAACCATGGTCACTTGGTCAGATATGGACCTATAACTTCTTCAATAGTAGTACAATACTTAGTAGAAAATCAGTAAACCTTATTTTGCTAAAAAAAATTGTCATATTTTCGACGAAAGTATCGTGCGGAGAATGTGCTTTCGGCAAAAACGCATAGAATCCTTTCATTTCCTAGTATTTACTAGTTACTTCTTTCACTGTAATTATGATTTCATTCAAAGTAGTACCCAGTTCTTCTATTGAAGTACCTATTTCTTTCGTAGTAGTACCTACTTTTCCTATTGTAGTACCAATTTTTACATTGTAGTACCTACTTCTCCTATTGTAGTACCTACTTCTTTCAAAGTAGTACCTACTTCTCCTATTGTATGACCGACCTACTTCTTCTATTGAAGTACCTATTTCTTTCATATTAGTACCTACTTCTCCTATTGTAGAACCTACTTCTTTCAAAGTAGTACCTACTTCTCCTATTGTAGTACCTACTTCTTTCAAAGTAGTACCTACTTCTCCTATTGTATGTAGTACCTACTTCTTTCAAAGTAGTACCTACTTCTCCTATTGTATGTAGTACCTACTTCTTTCAAAGTAGTACCTACTTCTTTCAAAGTATTACTTACTTCTCCTATTGTAGTACATTTTCCTTCCATAGAAGTATCTACTTCTCCTAATATAGTACCTACCTACTTCTTTCTTAGTAGTACCTACTTTACATTAGGTTTAGACATATAATATTACATTAGGTTACATAAATTATATTCTTTAAATGATAGCCGTACTTTTCTGGACAAAGAAATGTTCATTTCACGGTTTGTATTTCGCAGAAACATTTCTTACACAAGGTGATCCATAAAAATCTGATCCATCTTATTGTAAGCCTAGAATATTGAATCAAGTTATAATTGAAAGAAAGCGTCTTGGAGATTTGTTTACATTAGGTTTTGAGAATTATATTCTTTAAATAATTGCCTCACAAAAAATGTTAAATACTTTATAAATAATAGCCGCACCAAAATAAATGTCTCGACAAAGAAGTGTTAATTTCACGGTTTTGATTTCGCAGAGGTGTTTCTTCACATCTATGGAAATGAGTTATTTAACGGTACGTACTTTTTTCAGATGGAGTACATTTTCATCTGTTAGGGAGCGTTAATAGACAGAATTTTAGGATTTGGAGTACCGAAAACCCCAGGAGTGTTGAAGAAAAATATCTGCCTGAAATCCTCACAATATTTGTGTATGAAACCGTGAAAAGAACTTTTTGGGAGAAAAAAGAGTGGCTATCATTTAAAGAATATTTATTATATTTATTTATTAGACAATTTTCTCTTACAATTTGAATAATAGTCGGGAACTATTTCTCCTTTTCAATTTTATAAAGCACATAGCTAGTTTGGAAAGAAAGGCCCGGAAAAGCGTCCGGTTTAAATAGCAAAAAATTATTTTCGAATCAGCATGTTCTACAAGCTTAATCAGCAGGGTTGTGACAATATGCGTTTAAAATCATAGATCCTGAAAATATAATAGACGGATTGAATCAAAGAATATTCAATCGCTTTAAACCAGCGGTATATAGTATTCGATACCATTTCATTTCGTTTGTTCTATGATATTCTTAAGATCTATGATTTTAAAGGCATATTGTCACAACCCTATTCATCATTCTACAATATATATAGCAATGTCTCATAATTAACTTGCTATTTATTTCATTTTACTTTCTTCCTTAAATTGTCTGACGCTAAATCACTGCCTTGAATTCAATTTACATTTTGTAAGGCAGTTGACCTTTAACTTCTGATTGGCAGTTGATGGTACAGCTCATTTTAAATTGGCAGTTTAATGCAAAAGAGAATTTAAAAGAAGAGATTTAGCAGCAGATCACAATACCATCAAACAAACCTCTTTACGAATAACTCTCAGGAACACTTACCAATAGATCAATTATTCAAAGTCAATTATAAGAAGGCTATAAGAGACTGGACTGAAAGAAAGGAGTCGGAGAAAAGAAGCTGTGAGCAGGTATAGAGGTGAGAAAAGTGTTAGAGTTGAAACTAAACGGCCGTACACACGTAGGGTTTTTTTAAGTCTTTCCACCAGACTTTTTGCTAAGCTCCTCCTACTTTTTCCACGAGAATATAAGAAAAAACGATATAAATCGTATAATTATTATTTGGTTTCCATGATACCTGCAGGTATCGTCGATATAACAATTAAAATTAAGTAATAATTAGTTTGTACTTTTTCTCTAATGAATGAGAATTTAAGAACAGTCAAGTAATTTGGAAATTAATTGGAATTTAAACAGAATTGACAAAGTTTTATTAATATAACAGCATATGATAATTATAAATTAAATAATGGCCCTTCTTGTACAGGCGCACCTGTATGTGAATATCAAATTTTTAACTTCTTTATCAGCGATTGCTTGAAATTTCATAATACAAAACTATATACTATTTGAGGAGGAAAAATTGAATTTTGATTTATTTAAATTTAAATTCCGATTCAACATTCGAATGAATTATAAGCGAAAGTTTGATCGTTTTACGATATCATTTTTATGCTAATTAATGAAGTGAAGGAATTGATGAATATTTTTGTCTTGTAACGTAAACAGTAAATTAAACAAATTGATTATTTTTCTTAAGAAGGATCGTAATACACGTAAATAAATAACAGCTGGACAGTAATTAATAACTTTGCTACCAAGTAAACGAATAATCTACTTAATATTTAATATCATATGAAGAAATTGAATTAACTAATAAATTCAGAGAAGCAACAAAAAAGCCCCCTCTGGAACCACCATTTTTAACTTTGGTGTTGTTTGAAACTGAAGTCATTGCACAGAGTGACTTTAAAATAGGATACTAATAACTTATTATAAGATTGATTACAATGATCTTTTCTTCAGGAGATGGTAGATTCAATGCTATGACTGTTCTCCAGTTCCACCTCGTTGTTCTTACTCTGCTGTTGAGCAATGCGGAGGGACAGCAGTTCAGCCACATTGGTGAGACATGGCAACTATGTGTTAGTTAGGAATGGTAGTTGCCGATAGTCGCCATTTCTAAAAGTGATTAAAATGGATGATAAAAAAATCATCTATCAACAAGAAAATGTTATTTCACAAAAATCCAAACATAATTCATTATAAATTAAAACATTCACAGTGTAGCGTCTTTCGTCGGACATTATAACCCAATGATAATGTCTGAAACTACTAAGTTCTATATTCATAGCCTTTGACATTAATACACGATTTTCCGATAGTAAATTTTCGACATTGAAGATGTTTAATAGACTATAGTTGTACGATGACGTCACAATGCTACCTATTAGTCCCTGACCCTCTCCACCAGATGTGGTCTCCTCCACTCCTCTCGATATCTACGGAAAAGAGTCTCTATTCAGTGTTGCAATAGAGGCGAAAGTCTCCTTACGGTTTGTGGAGCGCTATCAAAATCAGGAGAAAAGTGGTGAGTTTTTCCGGAAGTTGAAGTGGAACAATATTTAGCTTAAGTTTTCTGACGTTCCATATTTTCAACCGAATAAGAAAAATATAGGATAATAATTTAATTTTATTGATATCAATGATGCCTGCCGGTGGGTCTAGTTCAATTGATTCCAGGTCATTTGATCCCCAGTCAATTGATTTCTGGTCATTTGATCCCAGTCCTATTTTTTATATATACATCTAGTAGACTATTTTTATTGGTTGTATATATCTGTAACATAACATTTAATAAAAATGCACATTACAGTTGATTAATTATAAAAAAATATGCAATAAGAGTAAAATTATCTAATAAGATATTAATTCTTTCATATTCCAATAATATGTAACAAATTGATAATCAAATTTATGTTCGGAAGAGATAATAATCAATGGAAAAATTGCAGATTACTTGCATACCCCGCTCTCATTACAACTCGCACGTGTGACAAGTCAAATAAGTGTAGAACATGTCTCACAATTATTACTCCTGAAATAGAAAAAATAATTGATGAGTAACTTTGGATTTTTTTGTGGCTAGATTTCAGTTAGGCTGTTTTATATTTAACTATTGCAAACATAATGATATGTATGTGGGATAAATTAATAAATGCATTTTATTATAAATAGTATACCTATATTATTTATAATAAATTATTTTCAATCTAACACCTGCATAAATTATGCCGAAAAAGCTTAACTGAAATCAACAACAAAATTAACAAAGCGCTTTGGTAATTGCTCTTAAAATATTTTCAATTCTAGAAGAAATAATTGATTGCCATGCATGTTCAATACTCGACGTAACTCAAATCACACACCTCGTGGCGTAACTCAAATCACACACCTCGTGACGTAACTTAAATCACACACCTCGTGACGTAACTCAAGTTCCTTACTCTGTTCGCAGCAAAGTTCCTCTTCGTACAGTGCGGAGAATTACCAGCCAAACCTCGTAACAGTTTCATTGCACTCACCTCTCCTTGCAAAGAAAAAACCTACTTGGAAGAAGAGTTGAACTCAGTCTTGGTGCCATTCTACGCAACTCTGGTGCGTATTCTTCTTACATCACCTTATATAAAGGGGTGATCCCTCAACAACCCGATACTCAAAGTAGTCGTAAAATGGTTGTAAGCATGTCATGAATCAAGCTTATCTTAAGAATATTATTATTACCGGTTCTATGTAAATTGCAAGAAAACCATAGTTCGAAGTATGAAAAGTCAGTTAATCATGAATTAGAATCATTTCGATTAACGGCACCTAATCCTTAAGGCTTCTAATTAGTAATTAATGATAACTTCATCTCTTCGATTAGCTTCACCTAACCGACCTGTTCCTAATTAGTAATTAATAGTATTACTTTATATTTTTATATTATCTGAGTGATTGAACATTAATGCAAATGTCCAATCGAGCAATTGTTCGTTCGAGCAATTGTTTTTGTGCTATTGTGTTTCGAGCAATTGTTCATTCGAGCAATTGTTCATTCAAGCAATTGTTCAGTCGAGCAATTATTTTTCGAACAAAAGGTTTTAGAGCAATTGTTTTCGAGCAATTCACCGGCTACCACTATTGACCTGTGTTAACTTCCACTTTCTGAGTACTGAGAGTGTCACTCAATACTTCTAGGTCCCTTGAGATATTTCATTACTGAAATCTCAATTACTATTTACAGTAAATCCTTCTAATTTAAATGTCACTAATCAGAATAGCAAGAAATGGAACTGTTTAACTTCTCTGATGCTCTACTGGGTCAAGAACGGACAACCGAAAACAACTTTCGGCAAATTCAAACTAAAAACAATTAGGTAAGATAATTCATACTAAAATTCTGCTATACTTTAACACTGTTCCTATCGTGATTATATTTTTTTATGTTTCTAAAAGTTACTCAGATGAATTATTGAAGTGCAGTGGCCTACCGAAGGAAATACCTAGGATTCTACCTAGAGGTCTGACCAGAGAAGAACAAATCTTCATGGGCACCAGCTACCTAAACGGAAAGAAACTGACGATCGCGACTATAAATGTGAGTGGAAAACATTCCTTATTGGAGTAGCGAAACATTATTCTGAATATTTAAACACTGTTTTGACATGGAAGTTAACCTACATTTCAGAGGCCACCTTTCACAGTCCTGACTTTGGATGAGGAGAAGAAGAAGGTGATCGGAGCTAAAGGTTTTTGCATCGAAATGATAAACCTACTTTCGAATAAACTGAATTTCACGTAAGCATTTTATACCTCATAATTTCTTGTAGTCCAAATTGTTTTGTCTTAGATATTTACTTTAGAAACTTAGTATTGGAAATTCTCAACAGGTATGAACTAATCCTTCCCTATGATGGTAATTGGGGTAACCCAATGGCTAACGGGACTTTCAACGGCATGGTCGGGATGGTGAAGAGAGAGGTGAGTAATTTTAGTCCTCTCATTCCTAGGTAATTTTTTTTACGAAATTTTGAAATCTTAGGTACAATGGTCTTACATTTAATATTTACCAAAGTTGCATTGATTCTAGAATCTAATAAAAAATGATATAGTTGATTAATAATTGATTTCAATAAGAATTTAACCTTTTCATGATTGACAAAAAAATTGCAGTGGGCTGACATCGCCGTCTCCAGCTTCACAATCACTCACATCAGAAACACAGTAATTGACTTCACGCATCCTTACTATGAAGAACCCACTGCCATTCTCCTGCAGGCACCCAAGGAACAGACGAGTCTTATTGCATTTCTGGAGCCTTTCAGCTACCAGGTCAGCATGAATAATAGAGCAGTGGCAAATAATTGTCACTATATAGAATAAAAGTGAACATGCTTAATATGGTAAATCGGTACAAATTTCAAATGATCCCCATATTAATTTTAGATTTTTCTCTTCTTCTGTGATTTAAATCATAATAAGTTTACTAACTTCTATATGTCGAGTAAGAAATATTTCTTTCAGAAATATGTAGACATACTATCTTTTCTATTTTGTATTTATCCTTTTTCCATTTCTTTAATTTCATTTAGAACTAAAAAATCATTTTATAATTCAAATTAATATCTTCAATTAGTTATTCCCATCTCTTCCTCCCAGGTATGGATGATAATATTGGCAAGTGTCCTGGTGGTCGGTCCTTTACTTTGGGTGATAACTGAGGGCACAGGTGACTGGGCCCCCATCCTGTACCCCTACAGCAACAGGAACAGACAGAGTTTCTTTGGTTACATTTGGGACACTGGATTCGCCATCACCACTCAGAGTGAGATGAATACAAGAGCCAAAGATCTTGATTTATATCCTTAGTTTTTAATTTTTTAGCTTAAATTTATAGAGTAATGAACAAAGTCACCTACCACCAAGCAGTGACAATGCTCATGGATGCAGAAAAGCTACTTAAGTTACACATTTTCAATAAAAAGTTAACATTATATGATATACATAATTGTCAAATATCGATAAAATGTCAATTTATCTATTTTTTCCATATTTTATCGAATATGTGAAACAGTTCGATAATTCGTCACTTACGAAGATAGTGAATCTTATTTAAATGAATATTCAAGGTAACAAGATGCGTCTGAACGAGAGCAGTCGAGTGCTGTTGGGTATGTGGTGGATTTACTGCATCATCCTCATCTACACCTACACTGGAACTCTCATAGCATCGCTAACAGTTCCAAGACTGGCGAGAATATTCCAGAATCTGGAGGAGATGGCTAGTCAGAGGGAAATTCTCTGGACTTACAGAGCCAACACTGCGCATGACAAACTCTTCGCTGTGAGAAACAGATCTATAAAAAACATATGAATAAATTACGAAGAACGTGTCACAATAAAGATATATTTTTCAATAACAAATATCTATCAAATAATAATCTAATACAGTATAATATCCCTCAATTTAAAAAGTTGCAGCACAATAGTAATTGCTATTCATTTATCGCTAGTTTTATTGACTGTTTTACGTCTCTAACTTCTATAAGAGTATAGTTTTTAATGTTGTTTTCATGAAACTACATTTGATGACATTAAAGTTGTGATTTTGACTTGTGTAGAGAGTTACTCAAATAATCTTTGTCTTTACCGTAGACTTGATGACATCATTATCTATATGTAGTTAGTAATGGGAGGTACGTGACTTTCTTAGTGAGAACTTATCAGGTCTCTCGCCGTACTATGGTTACTCAGTTTGCTCATATGTTCAGGGTATACTTGTTATGGTTTATATCTTAACAAGCATGCTTATTCATTGAATATACTGTATGAGATTATTCATGTCGATATGATAACTAATTTCAATTATTAGTTTCAGTGTATTGGTTTCTGTTAGATTTTGGCAGGTGGTTTATAGATGGTTGCTAATTTTGTCCCTCAATGGACATTCGACATCAGTCTCTATGTGTCGTTTTTACATGTTATATAAGTATGAATGTAACTGAAATATGCTTTTGACGTAAGGATTAATTCTAAATTTAAATAATTCAATATTTATCAATCGATAGCACTATTATTATATAACTTATTCCTACAGAGTAACGACCCCGCGTCAACATACTATAAGATAGGTCAGCTGATCAGAGAGCAGGACTTGAGAGTAACTTCAGATGCCGATGGTTTAGATGCTGTCCTTGAGAGGAATATGGCCTTTATCAAAGTAGGTTGTTTCTGCTATCTGTTTCAGTGTATATAAAGTTAGTTCATTTACCTATTTTTGTGTTACTTATTTATCCAATTTACTATCATTATTTACCATCTCTTTACTAACTTGACCAATACATTTTCAAAATTTACCAAAATAATTCTTTCAATGAATATAATATTTCCAAGCAAATTTTGAATCTTTACATAAAAAGAATTTACAACATTGAACTTTCTTTAAATGTAATGGTCAGTCTTTCATATCAACTAGACTATGTTCCCAAAATTGTACGGTTTCACATCTTCGATCACATAAAAAAGCAGTTAATATTTACTCATTTCACATATGATCGAAGATGTGAAACTGCAAGATAATTCAGAACTTACCCTATAACTGTTGTGATTACAGGAGAAGAGCTACCTGGACTTCGTCATGGAGAGAGACCATCTGCAGACGGAGAAGTGTAGGTTCAGTCAGGTTCCTAACACCTTCTACAGCGCCTTCTTCGGATGGGTGCTGCAGGATGAGAGTATTTTCCTACCTCTCTTCAATGCGGAGTAAGTGGTCAAATAACAGAAATAGTAATCCTAGAGTCAATAACTCTAATCTTAATCAGATACCATAATTCTGATTGAAATAGTAACTTTATTTTAACTTTGCTGTGAGTTTTATCTAGATAGCGTAACTCTACATATGATATAATTGTTTTTAGGTTTTTGAGGATGATGCAGCAAGGACTTTTCTCAGTATGGCGACAGACTTACTGGCCTAAACCTAATGCATGTACGGGCTTTGGTGGATCTAACCAACCTAGAGGACCGAGAGCTCTGCGGTAAATCATGTGAAGATATTTGGAAATTAAATTCATCAGTGTGATACATGTTAAGTCATTAGAAATTAGTAATTACTATGAATATTAAGGGATTCTCCTGATAGTTCGCCAGTAACGATAGTTTTCTGTCGAGGCTAAATTGTTGACAAAGTTGGTTTTCATTTCAGGGTGTCGGACCTCAGTGGTCACTTCCTCATCATCGGCATAGGCTTCTTCGTGGCCGTGGTGCAGTTCGGCGTTGAGGTTATTTTGAAGAGAATTCTTCCTAAGTCAGGTAAAGACATAAGCTGCTATTTCATTTTAAAATAGTTATTATTTTCTTTCAGCGAATAATTATTTTTGAACCTGTAAAAGGTTTATCTAGACTTCATCGTTAAGTAGATAATAGAATTTAATATTTTGCTAGACTCTAACATGTTATTCGTTATTTTCTGAAATTTGATTTTCCAGAAATTCTTTCACTCAGTTTGAAATAAAAAAAGTATTCCATTAGATTCATTTTGCTATATCTTCAGATGACTTTGATTTATGAGGATGGGATGACGTCACAAGACCTGTGATGACATGACGTCACAAGACTTGTGATGGGATGACGTCACAAGACTTGTGATGGGATGACGTCATAATGGAACCGTTCGATAATCCGGAATTTACGCTAGTTACTCTATCTATTTTATGTATTATTTAACAGAATTTTACGCAGGAAACACCCTGTATGCAAACAAAGTTGTTTTATTTCCTTGACTTAAATATATCGTAGTTATAATTCAGATTTAGATATTATATTCTTTTCTTTTATGAGAATTTAAAAACTCCTTTGAGAAGATGTCATTGAAATAATTGCTATCCAAAATGCCTGCAAATATCATAGATACCAATGGAAATAAAGGTTAAAATAATAATTATTCTCTTTATTTTCTTATATGATCGAAAAGGTGGAACCGTCCGATTACTCAGAACATAACCTAATGTCTCAAAGTCCAAAAATGAATTTAATCAAATCCGATGAAAATTGTATAATAAGCATAAAGGCAGAGCTAAACAATTAAAATTTTAGATGATGGTAATTTCGAGTTTAAGAGATTGTGAGTTTCTTACCGCCTCAAGAGTGTAGGATAATTTCAGTGCAGAAATAAGAATCAGAGTTACACCAAGTACTGCTGATAACATACAGGGACTGAACAGAAAAATTGAAACTTCTGTTATTTTGACGGGATATTATTTGAACATGTTAAAGCAAACACACAAATCTTGACATATTATAATGTTTTTGGTTTATTTTCTTAAAATGTTTGATGTTTATCTGTATCTTTTAAATAGCTGTTCAATAAGAAATCACTTAAAAAAATAACCCAATGAACTATGAAGTAACAAATTTGAACCTCTGTAATGGGATGCTTCTTCTAGCTCCTGCGTCTACTATTTTCCCGAAATATTAGGTGGTACATTTTACTGTTAAAACGTCTATATTTTTTGATAATACAATATATTCCAACCAAATCTTCATCTGTAGCATTCTGACATTCATTTTATCTTTCATTTTGTAATTCCTTTTAGGAAAAATACAACTAGTTAGAGTAGGGTTAAAACAAATCAATGTTCAATGTATGCAGGAACGAGTAGGTATGACTCCCCTTTACTTTAAGTATTTTGAACGTTTTTCTACACATTGGTGATCAGAACGTTATTCAATGTTAGTAGCAACACTGGTAAAATTTGTAGTAATTTTGGTGGACATTTCTGATGTTTCCCAAGCTATGTTGATGAACTGAAATGTTAAATAAAACTGCATAGTTAAGTTACATTTTACATCAATTATATATCCATCTAATTTTTTGTTGTGAGTATAGAGGAATTATCTACTAGGCATCATTATCAGTGAGATTATATATCATTTTTTTAATTATTTTTGACTATGTATACAATACAACAGATCATTGCAATGGTACTTACATACTATTTCCTAAATCTGCCATAACAATTTCTATGACATTCAATACAATCATCTGGAAAGCATTCAGTTGAAATCCTCAACTTACTCTGTCCAGTGTATCAGAACTGGTCTCTCCTTCACATTCACTTTCATTAGTGAGTCTACCGATAGGAAACTGATGTTTTCAGCACTGTGTACAAACCCTTAGTTATCTGAGAAAAAACATTTGGGATTAAATTAAAAAGTGGTGCTTTAACGCTCTGTGAAAAACTGAAATGTTGTAGATTTTGAAATAGGTTCACAAAAATTTTTGTCACAAAGTTACAGTTATCTAACTGAAATGAATGATGCAAATAACAATAAAAATGAATATAAAATGGTGGAATGATTTTTCTTATTTTCGTTTAATTTTTTTTACTTTCCGGTGAATTTGAAACTAGATTTCATTGAAAACACAAGAACACTGGTATCAGTAATAAATGAAATTTTGAAAACAACTATAGAAAAGGTTAAGCTAATTTTATGGATTTTTTACGCGGTCTGAACATTTTGAAAGTTAATGCGTATTTCAAATGTCAGATTGGAATATACTGAGCTATCTTTTATGCAAATTTTACATTCTTACATTCATTTCCATTGTCTTTATTTACAATACAATAAAGGACCTCTAAGCACAGTCAGCAATAATAGCATAAATCTCTTTTCAACAACGACTCTGAAGAATTATTATTCTAATGCCTTCCTCTTGCTTTCATATAGACCAAGATTTGAATGATAAAGAATATTTCCTGAATTATAATCCCACTTGTTTCTATACATTGGTATTTATTCATCCTGCAATATTTAATGTACTTGGCTTGTGTATCGTTACTAGTTTAACTTCATTTTTGAATTTATAATTACTTACATATCCTAAAATAAAAACTATTAGGTAACTCTTAACTGCAGTAAACGGAAAATAATTTAATTCCTCTAGATAGGAAGATCGTTAGAAGCTATAGAAGACCAAGCAGAAAATCAAACTTTGATAATTACTGACCAACAAACTTTTCCCGGGATATATTGAAACACTAATTTGTCCAGAAAAGCTGATATTGAAGACTACTCATTATAAACTTTGTAAAACATACAGCAAATGGTAGAGAAACTTTGTCTCATATTCCATGAAAGAATAATCATGGATTGACTAATTTGAAATACAGCTAAACATATGCCCCACCCGTTTTTGTCGTTTTCCTTTATTTAAACAAAATACATATATTGATACGGACAAGCTACTTAATTAGTGCATCCAATCCACTTAGTGCGTCCAAGCTACTTAGTGCGACCAATCCACTTAATTAGTTCGACCAATCCACTTAGTGCGACCAAGCTATTTATAATTAATGCTGCTAAGCTACACACAAAGTAAGTTAATTGTTCGCACTAAGTAGCTTGGTCGCACTAAGTAGCTTGGTCGCACTAAGTAGCTTGGTCGCACTAAGAAGCTTGGTCGCACTAAGTAGCTTGGTCGCACTAAGTAGCTTGGTCGCACTAAGTAGCTTGGTCGCACTAATTGTGGGTTTGGCGTATTAAAATATATATTTTGTACGAGCGTCCCTTTCTAAAAAAAAGGGGGCTTGTGTCTAAAACAACAAAAAAAAACGCCATTTCCTAGAAATGGTCGTGTCCGCAGAGGGAGTGGTATTCAGGGAGCTTATATCCAGGGGGGCTCGTTTCCAGGGACTATTCCACTGTGGAAATTTCACCGCGGAAAGTTTCACTAGAAACTTTCCGTAGTTGAATCTACATAGAACCTATGTCAAACACCCAGCTAAATAGAGCATAATAAATGTGAGTACATATTTCTGTACAATATATGCTATGAGCATTGGACAATAAACAGTGAGGAAGTTAGAGTTATAGCTATATAATAAAAAAATATGCAATATTCATTATCTAAGCCCTCTAATTGGTAGATATGTATTTAAATTGGAAAGGATAACACTGCACTCTGTGCGATTTTTGAGGTGGGAGAAATATGTTAGACTTTTCTGATTGTTTTTTTAATTCTGATTTCAGAAATGTTGTCCACATCAGAATTTTGTACTACAACATAGTTTACAATTTGTGATTACATGTATTAATACAGATCGTATGTGTACCAAGACAGCTGATTTTCTTTTTTCTTCCTCAAAAATATTACTTACAACTCTTTTTTTGTCCAATGTATTCTGGATACATTTCTTAATAAATTCCGTACAAATGTTTACATCGTTTATTAGATTTTATATTTTTTCTCCAATTTCTATAGCTTAAAAATGTGACCTGTTTGGGCAAAATGATTTTTTTTTGTATCATCACCCCAAAAATACATTCAGATTCAGTTATGAAATCCAGTACATCTAAAATAATTCAATTGCAGCCGAGTGTTCCAAACAATGTATTGATATTTTTATAAAGAAAATTTATAATATATATAAGCAGAACAATAACTTGGTAGTTTAAATAACAAAGTACGTTCTCAAAAAAATTACTGCTGTCGGTTAATTATTTAATTAATTATTATCTCACTAAAGATAGTACTTTTTTGTCACTATTAATTGTGATTATTTAATTAATAATCATTTAATTAATTAACCATTATTTTTCGACATTTAGAGTAAGTACAAAGATATCGAACAGTTTCACATTTTCGATCATAAAAGAACATTTTTTACACAAATTAAACTAGTGAGTTAGAACGTCCAGCTCTATCTAATATAATTTTAAACATGAAGCAGGTCGATAACACCGTAACTTCTTTAATCGAATCCTCTTCGCGCTTAAATGTGAATACTTAGCATAATATAATACTTAGTATTGCAATTATTTCATAACATCAAAATTCCATTAGGAATAAAAGCAATAAACTCTTTGGCTAAAGTCATTGGAATGCTTCCAATGAGTCTTCATTGTAAAGGGCCGTACACACGTAGGGTTTTTTAAGTCTTTCCACCAGACTTTTTGCTAAGCTCCTCCTACTTTTTCCACGGAACTTTTGAATCATACAATAAAAAACTAAATAATTATATGTTTATTTTAGCTGGTATCAATGATACCTGCAGGTATCATGGATACCAATTAAAGACAATTTAATTGATTTTTTCTTATATCCTCGTGGAAAAAGTAGGAGGAGCTTAGCAAAAAGTCTGGTGGAAAGACTTAAAAAACCCTACGTGTGTACGGCCCTTTAGATTTTAGACCATAAGTTACTATCACTCATAGCCTTGACAGGGTATAAAAGAGTATATATTATACCTTGCCATTAAATGTGTTACAATTCACATTGCCTCACAATGAATTTATATATTAAAACGATAAGCCCGTTGAAAACTTTAATCTATATATAGCATTAATGAATTGCATATTGAATTAATAATAATTTCTTTTTTAACTGGAACCAACTCTTTTTAATATTTTGAGCAAGCCATTAATTTAAAGTAACTGAAGTTGTGAAAATGATTTTTGACTAATTATTTTTATTCTGAGTAGGGTAGGTTTCAAGTTATCGGATGGCGTCTCAATTTCGATCATATAAGACCATCCGATAAATTTCCTGTGAAAAATGTTAATAAATTCCATCTACTTAAATAGTTAACAACAACTTTTAGATAAGTATGAAAATATATATTATTGATTTTTTATTAAAGACACTATTATATATATTAATATTTAAATTGAAGACACTATATCTAAGTATACAAAATAACCATTACCGTATTTAATCAGGTTAATATGAATTCAATTAAACGTATGTACTTGAAGGGGCAGTGAACTTCAAAAAAATGCACCTTCTTTTTGTAATGAAAATGTTTTTAGTAATTAGTTATATGCATATAAGAGTTCATTCGTCTAATATAAAACTGACACCAGCAAAAAATATCAATTAATAATTTGGTTTTAAGTCCAGCGTTCACCGCATCTGTAGAGAGGCGCTTTGAATTGTTATTGTTTACATTCCTGATCAACTGGTAAAATGAGATGCAATTCTATAATGGATCTATAGCCTTCCCCTCTTTAATGATTCCTCTTTAAGAGTATGAAATATTTTCAATTTCTTACTTCTTCTCTTTAAAGGCACGTTTTGCATGCAGCGATTGTTGCGATCATCGCGCAGCGTTAATCCCTGATCACTAGTTTAATGTTATTCCTATGGGACTGACTGTTTTGCAACGTGCGATTATTGCTTAGCTCTATTTCAATGTATTCCTTTTGCTGGGTGATCATTGCTGGGTGATGATCGCAACAATCGCTGCATGCAAAACGTACCTTTAACTGCATCAATTATTTGAAACATTTTAACGTACATATATTGTATGTACATACAAATTTATTAAATTAACTATCACTAATTTCTTCATTAGCATTCAGTTACGTGATACCAATGCATTATTTCTGCACGTATCACATAAATTGCATATTACCACATAATCGCATACTATCAAATATTGAGGATTGCACTCTTCCATTACCAAACAAAAATGTTAGGAATCTAATATACATCTTAATTGATATATACTGTTTATTCACTATATTACTTTTAACAACAAATGCGTCTTGACTGCATTCAGTCTTGACTGCATTCAGTCTTGACTGCATTCAGTCTTGACTGCATTCACTCTTGACTGCATTCACTCTTGACTGCATTCACTCTTGACTGCATTCACTCTTGACTGCATTCACTCTTGACTGCATTCAGTCTTGACTGCATTCAGTCTTGACTGCATTCACTCTTGACTGCATTCACTCTTGACTGCATTCAGTCTTGACTGCATTCAGTCTTGACTGCATTCACTCTTGACTGCATTCACTCTTGACTGCATTCACTCTTGACTGCATTCACTCTTGACTGCATTCAGTCTTGACTGCATTCAGTCTTGACTGCATTCAGTCTTGACTGCATTCACTCTTGACTGCATTCACTCTTGACTGCATTCACTCTTGACTGCATTCACTCTTGACTGCATTCAGTCTTGACTGCATTCACTCTTGACTGCATTCAGTCTTGACTGCATTCACTCTTGACTGCATTCACTCTTGACTGCATTCACTCTTGACTGCATTCACTTTTGACTGCATTCACTCTTGACTGCATTCACTCTTGACTGCATTCACTTTTGACTGCATTCACTCTTGACTGCATTCAGTCTTGACTGCATTCATTTGTATATTTGAGTGTACTTCTCCTATCGCCTTTCTTTCTCTTTAATTTATCAGCTCTATCGTCTCTGTCTTCATTTGCTGCTAATTGTCTTATAATCATGAATAATATCCGCCTAATCACCTCCTGGCAAGTGATAAGCACCGTGATTAGCTGCTGATAATTATCCTTCACATGTCGATGGCATGTCGGAAGAATATTTATCACCAGATTGTCTGTTATTGACCATTACGGTCAATATTGATGGTATTTTATCGTAAAATATCATAATTTCTTACAATATCCTTGGTATTTTGAATCCGCAAATTTCCGACGAAGGAGCGAGTCCTAAATTTTTGTTAGTAAAATTGTCATTGATATTTGGTCTAATCATTTATTGTCGTAGATAGAAGATCTTTTTATCATCGATTGTAATCGTCAATCGAAATCCAATTAACGATTGGTTATAATAATTTTTATTCTGGGTAGCCTATATTTCTAATACATATTTACTTTCACACTTCCTTACCTTCACACTTCCTTACCTTCACACTTCCTTACCTTCAATCTTCCTTACCTTCACACTTTCCTACCTTCACACTTTCCTACCTTCACACGGTACTGTTTTGTTCTTCGTCAGTGTCGCTCAGGACGCTACGGTGAAAGTACCTAATGGAGTACTAGCACCGTAGACTTAGAGAACTCGCGCCAAAGATGTAATTAACTAATTTTGTATCGGTACTTTTTCAGTGTTGTTAATATTTGGATGAATTAAATGAAAATAAACATTACATACTCCGTATGCATTTAATTAATAGCTAACTAATAATTATTTATTAATTAATATTATTAATAAATTTGGGTATGTGAAAGTTAATATATGAAAAAAAAATTATAATTATTATTGAACGTTGATTTAACAATTATTTGGTAAATATTCTTTCCACTATATGATCCAATGAATGGGACACTAATTGGTAATTATAATTGAATTTCAATCTCAAATTAAAAATAAATTATATGCCAATAAGACTTCCAACCCCGTTGCTTAGGTTGAAACAAACTAGGCAAGCACTCAGACACTCACAGTACTCTGACAGTGGGTGTAAGCAGAGACCATGAACCAATCCGACCTTTAGAAATTACTGACTGACGTATCATGACATAAATACCTACTTTCCGAGTACGTAGAGCGTAACTTAATGTTGTAGTTCAGTGTATCCATACACGGTGCATAGTTTCTATTCAAGGCCAATGTCAGTATCACACTCTAGCCTCTAGAGGATTTATTTCAATTATTTATGTTGCTAATTACCTCTAGATATAATGACTATAAAATTACCTACGCGATAAATTAATAAAATAGGAAGGTAGGTTATCTCACGTAGGTATTAAAATGTTTTGTAAGTTAACCCATTTGTAGGTATTAAAATGTGCTGTAAGTTAACCCATTTGTAGGTATTAAAATGTGCTGTAAGTTAACCCATTTGTAGGTATTATATTGTGCTGTAAGTTAACCCATTTGTAGGTATTATATTGTGCTGTAAGTTAACCCATTTGTAGGTATTATATTGTGCTGTAATTAACCCATTTGTAGGTATTAAAATGTGCTGTAAGTTAACCCATTTGTAGGTATTATATTGTGCTGTAAGTTAACCCATTTGTAGGTATTATATTGTGCTGTAAGTTAACCCATTTGTAGGTATTAAAATGTGCTGTAATTAACCCATTTGTCGGTATTAAAATTTGCTGTAAGTTAACCCATTTGTACGTATTAAAATGTGCTGTAAGTTAACCCATTTGTAGGTATTATATTGTGCTGTAAGTTAACCCATTTGTAGGTATTACAATGTGTGGTAGGCTAACCCTATTGTAGGTATTACATTGTATGGTACGTTAACCGGTTCTAGGTCTTTTCGCCGAAACACTGTCGCCGAAAATAGGGCAATTATTTACCTAAATATGGTATACTTATTTTACAGTAAAAACAGTTAGGTGAACATTTTGTCACTATCAAACCTGGCAGGGAGGAGGGTCATCCCCCCTTCCCACACACTTCCCCCAAAACCCCCAACCGGACCGCTAACCTGCGGTGAAGTTTTTTTCGGCAAAAGGACCGGCAACCGGTTAACTCTATTGTAGGTAATTACAATGTTCTTACAAACAAAAGAACAGAAAGGATATCTATTTCGTGGTGGCCGGTGAATTCTACCTCACGAAAAGGCTAAATACACTTTTAATTTCAGTATTTACCTAATATTAGGTCAGCGGTTACAGATCGATAATGCGTGTCCGGACAATTCGTCGTGGACAATTCGTTGCGGACAATTCGTTGCGGACAATTCGTGAAAAATTCGTTGCAGACAATTCGTCGCGGATAGTTCGTTGTGGACAATTCGTCGCAGACAATTCGTCGTAGACAATTCGTCGTGGACAATTCGTCGCGGACAATTCGTTGCGGGCAATTCGTCGTGTACAGTTCGTCGCTGGCAATTCGTTGCGGGCAATTCGTCGTGTACAGTTCGTCGCTGGCAATTCGTTGCGGACAATTCGTCGAGAACAATTAATTCGTCGCGGACAGTTCTTTGTGGACAATTCATTGCGGACAATTCGTCACGGAAAATTCATTGCGGAAAATTCGTCACGGAAAATTCATTGCGGAAAATTCGTCACGGACAATTCGTCGAATACAGTTTTTTATATCTTCTCTATATTCGTATTTATAAATTTTGAACTCAAATTCAACACGATTCTATACCATTTTTATTTCTTCAAATTACATCCAGAGATTTTGAGTTGGTTTAATCTGAGGTTTTTAGATTCATATAAATTACTCGTATTATTGATACCAAGTCTTGATATTATTTTACTGTTTAATTGTTTTTATTTATTTCAAATGCTTAATAATTTATTTCGTCATGTGGAATAATTTAATTTCAAAATAATGGATGATTACTTATTCATTAGAAAAATCTTTCGTTTTGTAGATACCAAGTTTTGTACATATTGTATCATTTATCAATTTGAAGAATTGAAAGAAATGGAAAATAAGGCAAATAAAAAGCGAAATTAAATATGAAACAAATAAATGAAATGAAATATGGCGAAAGGGAAAATATGGCGACGAATTGTTCGCGACGAATTGTCCGCAACGAATTGTCCGGACACGCTAGGACAATTCGTCGCGGCACTGTGCGACAATGTGCGACAATCTCGAGATTGTCACACATTTTCACGATCATAAAAACGGGCATCGCATTCTTGCATTTAATAGCATGTAATTTAATGGAAAACTGTTCTTAATTGTTTATTTAATTTAAAATTCCAAAAGTTCGGTAGAATGTTTAAATCTCAGTAATTTTAAAGTACCAGTTTTGTTCTAGTTTTCTTTAAGTAACTAAGTCAAGCTCATTTACCAATGTTTTACCAAGCTATTATGTATAGCATCAACTATCATATATTTGATTAAATAGACCTATTCAATTTTGCTAGGACAATTCGTCACGGGAACAATTCGTCACGGGAATAATTTGGCACGGGAACAATTCGTCACGGGAATAATTTGGCACGGGAACAATTCGTCACGGGAATAATTTGGCACGGGAACAATTCGTCACGGGAATAATTTGGCACGGGAACAATTCGTCACGGGAATAATTTGGCACGGGAACAATTCGTCTCGGGGAAAATTCGTCGCATTATTTCATATATTATTAATTAATTTCATATTTCATTTTGCCAAGATATTCGCCTTTTTTTCATTTCTTCCAATCTTAAGTAATAAATGATATATGCAATATGTACAAAACTTGGTATCTACAATACAAAAGATTTTTTCTGATGAATTTGGCTCATTTCATTATTCTGAAATAAATTCTTCCACCTTTTGAAATAAATTATTTAACATTTGAAATAAATTAGAACATTAAAATAATATCAAGAATTGGTATCAACAATACGAGAAATTTATACAAGCCAAACAACCTCAGATCAAATAATCTCAAAATTTATTGATGCGATTTGAAGAATTCACTAGATTGGTATATAATTGTGTTGAATGGATGTAAATATATGTATAAATAAAATATATACAAAAATATATTTAAGATATACATATTTACGAGTACAGATAAAAAATATATAGAAAATCGTAAGCGACTAATTGTCCGCTACGAATTGTCCACGACGAATTGTCCGGACACGCAATTAAATGCATAAATAATTGATTATCTACTCCATCACTGCTGGTCCTGCTTCATACCCTTTACCTGCCCTGTACGCTCTCTAGATTGTCGTACATTTTCAATGATCATAAAAATGCGCAGCGCATTCTCCAAATTTTCCAAATCGGCAAATGGCGGGAAAATATTGTGTTGCTTTTTAAATATGTTTCTCGTTTATTAACCATTTAACTATAGTCCTACAGCGTATAAGATTAAAATAACAACTGCCTCCTAAATTAGCAAGCCCTAACCACTTCCACTGAGCAATGCCATCTAAAAGCTGCTACTTACTAGTCCTACTCATGCAAAATGTCTGGGCACTTTCTTATCAACATCTTGGTAAGTTATTACTATTACTCAGTTAGTGTCGATGTTAAACATTAAATAGAGATGAAATAAACATTCTCTGGAATGAATTGAACGTTAATTCCATGTTAATTTTGTTGAATTTAGTCACCCATTTGCAAATTTGATATATTGTATATATGTAATTATGTATTATATACCTAGAATAATAATATTATTTCCCCAAAGGCTGAAACCAAAAACAAAAGACAATTCTAATCAGTAGTAAATTAATCTGCACAAATCCTGAGTTATAGAACTGTGGTACATTTAAAGTAATCTTTAAAAAAGTTAAATATAATAATTAAACGATAAATTATATACTTTTTCTTATATTGTCGAAAATGTGGAACTGTCCAATAACTCGGAACTTACCCTATTACAGCTAAATCCATAAATTCATCATTATGCGTTTTGTTTAAAATCAAACACATGTAGTTAAAGTATCTCTTCTACTTTGTTTACAAGTTGAATAATTGAACAATCTAGAATGTTACCGAATGATTTCAGATCATTAGAGTTTGACGTGACCGCGTGCAATTACGTACTGCGTTCGAATATTTAAACTGCCTTAATAGATATATAACCATAAATGAAGATAAGAATATTAAATGCGAAACTAAATGGAATAAGGAAAGGAATGTCCATCTATAAATTCCTGAACAGTCTATTTAAAGTTAAAGCCTTCTTAAATATTGATACAGGTTAACCGTCTGTGCAACTCATTGGTGTATTTGGGTTGAGTAAACTTTACAAATGATGAATCGCCTTTGGAAGAAATCACAGAGAAATCTGGTGTTCTTGGTAAACAATTATTGTTTATGTCGCTATCTGAACCTCTTCCAATTCATCTTTTTGAAAACTCTTCATTCGGCCACTGTATGATAGTTCTTGGCCAATGAGATGGAGTTCCATCTTGCATGAAGAATATTTACTCTGAATTCTTTTTACCTCGAAAATGTAGGCCAAAAGACAGACTGAATTTATAAAATAAATATCACCATTAACAATTGTATCAATCAAGAATAGGCAGAACATTTCTTCATTCCATATGGATGCCGAAAGATGCGTATTTACTTAATAAGTAAATTTGTATAGTCTTGGTATTGTTTCAAAACCAACCGAATTAAAATCGAACCAATATTACGGAAGTTATTAAAATTTCAAATGTGGAACACTACGATTATACCCGCTGTATTATTCCAAACTTATCAAATAAATGATCATTCAGCACACGCTATAGTCTTCCTATATGTCAGTTCTATGCAATAATTTCTATTCTTTTCACTAGGAATAACTAAATAGTGTTTGTATTACCGCGTATTTGCTTTGGATTACTTTGGACAATAATCATCATAATTACTAAAAGGATTATCCCAGCTGGAAAATTACTGTCGCTCATGTTCGCCTTTCGATTGTAGATTATAATCGATGAAAAAGAGATCGTCTATCTACGACAGTAAATGGTTCGACGACAATTCAATCGTAATTTCCTATATATATAAAACACTTATGTCGTCGCCAAGTCTTAACCAAAATCTCGAAGTTAAAATCTCAAATTATGATATTTTACGATAAAATTTATATTTACTGTAATGGACAATTACAATGCAGATTATAAATCTTCCAAATAGGTTAAAGGAACTTTGCGCAGAATTCTTCCAAGTAATCAGAAGTACAGCAGATAATATCATGAATAGTACAATTCTATTACCCAATTAAAGTCACATGTTATCTTCATTAAACAAATCCATTCTATTTCTTTATGCTGTACTTTCAACAATTTTCAGCAAGGTAACACTACCTAATGGAACCAATATGCAGTAACAATTTGTCTACTGATTACTTCACCGCGCTATACATTTAGTAAATCGCAACACGCTTCTTTTACCCCACATTATATCGAATTGATGGACTTAGTCTATAACAAGAATTACTAAAGAGTCTGATTTTACTTATTCGTGAACTATTTTAAACATTAATTACCATTTTATAAACATTACTCTAGAAATAAGTTCTTGTCACATCTTCCCCTAATTATTGCGTCTTTAAAGATACCTCTATTCAGTAACATTTAGATTACCTATTAACTCATTCCCGTCATTAATCTTTCCGTGGGTAGCTTTTGTGACTTTGCCACCTAATCAGTCAGGCTAGCACGTAAGCCATTAAACTTATTTAATATTTAGACCTAAATCTCACGCAATTATATATGTCAGATGGAAAAATTCAACAAAGATTAAATAGTTAGGCACTACCCCTTCACGCAATAGTTAGGCACTACCCTTTCACACAATAGTTAGGCACTACCCCGTCACGCAATAGTTAGGCACTACCCCTTCACACAATAGTTAGGCACTACCCTTTCACACAATAGTTAGGCACTACCCCGTCACGCAATAGTTAGGCACTACCCCTTCACGCAATAGTTAGGCACTACCCCTTCACACAATAGTTAGGCACTACCCCTTCACACAATAGTTAGGCACTAACCCTTCACGCAATAGTTAGGCACTACCCCTTCACACAATAGTTAGGCACTACCCCTTCACACAATAGTTAGGCACTACCCCTTCACGCAATAGTTAGGCACTACCCCTTCACACAATAGTTAGGCACTACCCCTTCACACAATAGTTAGGCACTACCCCGTCACACAATAGTTAGGCACTACCCCTTCACACAATAGTTAGGCACTACCCCGTCACGCAATAGTTAGGCACTACCCCTTCACGCAATAGTTAGATCAAATCGTGCTTATTTTTTTTTTTTTTTTTTCATGTGTTACCTTCAATTCAATCTATTTATTCAAAAACTAATTCACCTTTAACCTTGGTCCCTGACCCTCTCCACCAGATGTGGTCACCTCCACTCCTCTCGACATCTACGGAAAAGAGTCTCTATTCAGTGTTGCAATAGAGGCGAAAGTTTCCTTACGGTTTGTGGAGCGCTATCAAAATCAGGAGAAAAGTGGTGAGTTTTTCCGGAAATTGAAGGGGACCAATTAGTCACTCTAGGAAGTGGACCAATATTTTAGTCACTCTAGGAAGTAAACCAATGTTTTAGTCCCTCTAGGTGAAGCAAACCAATATTTTAGTCACTCTAGTTGAAGTGGATTAATATTTTAGTCACTATAGTTGAAGTGGATTAATATTTTAGTCACTCTAGTTGAAGTGGACCAATATTTAAGTCACTCTAGTTGAAGTGGACCAATATTTAAGTCACTCTAGTTGAAATGGACCAATCTTTAAGTCACTCTAGTTGAAGTGGACCAATATTTTAGTCACTCTAGTTGAAATGAAACAATATTTTAGTCACTCTAGTTGAAATAAAACAATATTTTAGTCACTCTAGTTGAAGTGGTTCAATATTTTAGTCACTCTAGTTGAAATGGACCAATATTTTTAGTCACTCTAGTTGAAATAAACCAATATTTTAGTCACTCTAGTTGAAGTGAACCAATATTTTAGTTACTCTAGTTGAAGTGGACCAATATTTTAGTCACTCTAGTTGAAATGAACCAATATTTTAGTCACTCTAGTTGAAGTGAACCAATATTTTAGTTACTCTAGTTGAAGTGGACCAATATTTTAGTTACTCTAGTTGAAGTGGACCAATATTTTAGTCACTAGTTGGAATGTTAAAGTGGACCGTGCATTGGCTAGGAAGTGTTTTTTTAGTGTAGCAAGTAGTGTCGAAGATCTTTTCAATAAACCGTTTTCAACTGAATAGTTCCTATCGACTGTTGTATATTTGCCCTAGTCTGATGTTTATGCATTTTGTGTAATATATAGAAAATAATAATCAATATAACATCTTGTGATGAACCATTTTCTTGTTCGCAAGCTACGCTTTACATTGGACCTTGTAATGGCAAAACCATCAAAAACATCAGTAATAATACATTGGCTTTGTTGACGTCACAGTGTAGATATAACGTGACCAATAACTCCATAAGCAATGTATTATATTTACCATGGAATGAACTACTGGTGAGTCTGACAGATTATTAGAATTGTTAAATTATGATTGAAGACATAATGCTTACCAAGTTAAAATTTTCATTTTTTAATCATATATTCTTTTTGTAAGGTAGCTATAAGTTGTAAAGTTGGTATGTTATTATTATTATTATTATTATTATATATACTTTTTCTTACATGACCAAAAGTTAAATAAGGTTGGTTGGTGGTAATATCCTCACATTTGTTTATTACAGGAGAGCAGAAGATGGAGTTGTACATTTGAAATACTGCTCAGGTGGCTGCATCGAGGATATCAACTTACGTATTCCTCTAACTGGATATGGAGAAACACTTCAAGGTAACTTCATTTTCAATATATATATATTGATATGCTATTGCTCATAGGGTAACCTAATTTCTTCAATTAAAAGCTATGAAGAAGAGCTTCTTTCTTGTGGCGGTTTTCCAAATCCAGCTCCACGAGTGATGCCTAATAATATTCTGCGGTCCGATCAGTTGGAGTTGGGCAAGAAGTACCTCAATGGAAAAGACATCAATATAGTCACTATTCATGCAAGTACTTCGCTTTTACTAAACTATTTTTCATATCAAATAGAGAGATAGATGTTGCTTAATGTTAATTTATACAATAAGGTAGAAATGATATTAGAAAGGCAGACACATTTCATGAAATTTTGTACTTATAGTATAGGCAACGTTAATTTATACGCTCAGTATCAGATTTAAAATAGATTTTCATGATTTCATTTCACACTACAATTATTAATCCCAAATATTCTTACAACAGAGACCACCTCTTATAATCATCACAATGAATAGCAATGGTACCATTACTAAAGTAGAGGGCTTCTGTTACGAAATGATAACGGCACTCAGCAAGAAATTCAACTTCACGTAACTATATATAGTCCTTTTATTATCAGTCGTCCATTTTATAGAATGAGCTCACACATGTATGTTAAAGACTGATTATTGTTTCATAGGTTCACACTCTCTCTACCCTATGACGGGAACTGGGGTAGTCCAATGGAAAACGGGACCTTCAATGGTATGGTCGGGATGGTCAACAGAGAGGTGGTTGTTACAAAATATTTGAAGTTCAGATAAAAATAAAAAATAGATTGTCAGCTTTACACCAGTTGTAATTTGAATTTTATGTAATGTCAGAATATTTTCCAGTGGGTTGATTTGGCTTTGGCAGGGTTCACAATTACCCAAATAAGGAACACTGTCATAGATTTCACTCACCCCTTCTATGAGGAACCAACTAGCATCCTCATACGAGCTCCTGTTGAACAGACGAGTGCTTCGGCCTTCCTCGAACCATTTAGCTTTCAGGTGACTATTAAAAACAAAGGTTCAAGGTGTAGACTAGTTGTCCTATGTTGTGACTAGTTGTCCTATGTTGTGACTAATTGTCCTAGGTTGTGACTAGTTGTCCTAGGTTGTGACTACTGACTATAGTTGTCCTAGGTTGCGACAAGAGGTTCTAGCTTATGACTAGATGTCATAGGTTATGATTATAGATGTCCTAGGTTGTGACTTGATGTCCTAGGACCTAAGTAGTAATTCGATGTCCTAGGTTGTGTCTAGATGTCTTAAGTCGTAACTAGGTGTCCTATGTTGTGACTATAGGTATTTGATTGAATTCAGCTTTCAGTAACTTCTTCAAATAATTATCCTTTAACCCTAATGAGTTTGACGTGTGTTTTCTAGGCATATCTTTTTTAAATTACTTTATATCTTTCATGTCATTCCTTTAAATTTACTGGCATTTCCTGACTTTGTTTCTACATAAATACCAAATATGTTTTTGTATTTATAAGTTAAAATATATTTACGTATCAGCGTAAATAAGCGTCAATCATGGAATTAATTGTATTTTGGTGACGTGTGGTAACGTAGAAATACAGTTTGGTTATCCAATACGAAAAAAATTGTCCACGTTTTCATCAAGTACAGATACATGCACGAGCTGTGATTGGGTCACACACTCCACCCAATCACAGCTCTGCTCTCTCAGTTACCAATGTCTTACATACCTATGTATTTTTTCTCCTGGTATGTTCAATATTTTTACTCAAAATTTGGTACACATTAGTTTAGTACATATACTAACAACTTGTTAAAAATACAGTAGCGTAAGTTTGTAAATAAGACATGTTTTTTTTTAATACATAGTCAAACCTTCCCGTTGATTCTGACAGTCAAACTCATTAGGGTTAAATTGACAATATGTGTGTAAGAAAATAAAAAAATGTGATCTTAAAGTGTCCTGGTTTAAATAAAATTTGTTTATAGGTGAATCAAAGTAAGAATATGAATTACAATCACACCTAGAAATAACATTTGAAATACATAAGTAATCAATTTCATACTCAGGATTAGAAACCCAGGTTTTTTTTTATTTTCTAGTATTTTCATGTACTAAGACCAATTTTAAAATATCTACAAGCATTACAGTTAATAGAGTTTCTTTTTTGCAGAAATGTGAAATTAGTAAACATTTTCAGTTCACGAGTAATCGTTTCTCTGACTGTACATTCCCATCACCAGGTGTGGATGATCGTTCTATCCAGTGTGCTGTTGGTGGGTCCTCTACTGTGGTGCATGACTGAGAAAACAGGAGACTGGTCCCCGATTCTCTACCCTCACACCAATAAGAAGGAAGGAAGTGTTTGGAAATATATTTGGGAAACTGGATTCTCCCTAACTGCTCAAAGTAAATTAGAGTAATTTTTTTTTTGGAGTGTAGGGATAACCCATGAAGTAATCTCCCAGTTATCATCAGTTCCATATTCGCAATCATATATGAAAGAAGTATAAAAGTATAGAATTATAGTAATATACTTATAAGATTGATAAAGTCTGATAGCTCGGAACTTACCTTATTACCGATCGAATAATTGGTTAGCATGATATCTATTTTTCTTTCACCATGACATGGTATGATTGTACAGTACCATACACAACTTTCAAAGTGAATCTTTTTAACAAATAATGAAAGCTGAAAAGAGATGATTCATTTCCCCAGTGCTTTCAATCAATTCGAAAATTATATTTTTTGGTTAAATAATACAATTTTTATAAATTTTAATGTTTAAGCATGCAGCTCCTTGTTCATTATAAAATAAAATGTCTTAGACAAAAATAAATCGTTAAAGTTATCCTTTATTCATTTTAGGACATACCAACATATTCAGATTAATCATCCAGTAAATCTCGGGTAATAAAACTAAATCTTACAGGTAACAAGATGCGTCTGAACGAGAGCAGTCGAGTGCTTTTGGGCATGTGGTGGATTTACTGTATCATCCTCATCTACACCTACACTGGAACTCTCATAGCATCGCTAACAGTTCCAAGACTGGCGAGAATATTCCAGAATCTGGAGGAGATGGCTAGTCAGAGGGAAATTCTCTGGACTTACAGAGCCAACACTGCGCATGACAAACTCTTCGCTGTGAGAAACAGATCTATAAGATATTTATTTTAAGGGAAATTCGGTAAAACGATAGTATATAACTTGCAATAAAATGAGAGAATTTCAAAGCGTTGCCGCATGTCTTTCCACAACTTTTTATTCGGATGAGAATTAATGTAGCTATGAACCAAAAATTTAGTATAGAGATATAAAGATACTAATCACTTAATTATTTCTATGGTAAAACTAAATTTGTGCCTCAAGCCTCAGAATGAATAGGATAACGTCTTCATGTTTTTAAAACTTCATTTACGATTTAAATTCTAAGAAAGCAAGGAGTGAAGCGTACCTGAATTCGATGATATAAACTTCACTACTGTTAAATTCATCTTTTTTGAATATCGTTGTGTCAATATTTTATTTCAGACAAATGATTCGTCTTCCACTTACTTCAAAATTGGAAAAATGGTGCGAGAAGAAAATTTGAAAGTAGCAAGTGATGAAGAGGGAATAGCCACAGTTTTGAACAACAACATGGCCTTCATAAAGGTTCGACATTAACGCCTTATTTATTTATGTACATTATGTTTGAAAGAAAAGATATTAGTAAATGTTATATAACGAGTTTTTTTTTTTAGGAGAAAAGTTTCTTAGATTTTGCCATGGAGAGAGACTTCATCAGAACTGGTAAGTGTCGACTCACACAAGTCCCTAAGACCTTCTTCAGCGCCTCCTTCGGGCTGGTCCTCCAAACAGAGAGTGTCTTTCTCCCTCTCTTCAACACAGAGTGAGTGCTTCAAGGAAAACATTCGAATTTAACTTTTAGTTTAGTATTTCGTATCATGTTTTAATTTAAGAATTTGTCTATATTTTAAATTTTCACAAGTTTCTGAAAAAAGTTTATTGATGTAATAAAATAAATTCTCATGGTGATTTTTAATATGCAAGTCAGTCAAATATATTTTCAAAAGTCAGATTAGTTCATGATATTTGCTGACGTTCACTTTCCGAGTACTACTATGAGTGTCCAAGTAATGCGACATGACCGTAATGATTAACTGTTTCTACAATTAAGTAAGATTTAAATGACGGTTCTACTTTCCTTTTTAAACATATAGTAGAAACGCCTCGTCGTTCTGGTGATAATGTGAATATAACATATACAATAAAAATAGACTATGCTAACAAAATATGAACAACTTAAATAGCATTCGCTAATAGTGTAATAAGCTACGTACATCATTTTACTATAATGAGGTAATTAAAATTTAGAGATCAAGAATTGGCTGATCTATTTGAAAATATTAGTTCCAAGCTGCCAATTCACTATATACATTTATAATCATAGTTGCTTGATTTCAGAATACTTCGAATGATGGAAGATGGTCTCTTTACAAAATGGCGGAAAAAGTACTGGCCAAAACCTAACAAGTGTTCTGGTTTTGGTGGACCCAGTACCAAAGCTGGTCCAAGATCACTGAGGTGAGAAAAAATATTTTCAATCAAATTTAATATTTTCAATCAAAATATAGATATCCTTTCAAATGAAAATAATTTTTCCCAATTATAATAAAATAAATCTTTACAGAATATGGGATTTGAGTGGCCACTTCCTAATCTTCGGTCTTGGAGTTTTAATTTCCATCACAAACTTCGTCTTGGAGAGAATGGTACACAGGTGGAAAAATTCGGGTACGGCACTGAATCTGGTACGCCATTTTTGTGTAAAGTTCATAGACAGCGTCTACTACAAAATTTTCACATAATTAATTATCAAATGTGCTTGTTAGTTGTTTTCAATAGGGTAAGTTTCAATTTATCGGACAGTTCCACAGTTTCGATCATTACTTAGTAATTAGTTCTTTTATTTCAAACTGCAGGTGTCATGGATTCCAATTATAAACGAGATAAATGGTGAGTTTTTTGTTCTACCGTGATCGAAAATGTGAAACCGTGCGATATCTCGAAACTCACCTTATATATCACAAATTTGTTACATTATCATATTTATGATGATGTTCTTAATATTGCATTATTTATTTTCTAGATGCAAACCAAGAAGATAAGAAGAAATGAAATGAAGAAAACTTAAAAATTAGACAATTTTACATTATATGAGTGAAAATAAATCCCAAAGTACGAAATCTTAGATCAATACAGATAACTCTTTAGTGTTTTGGTATATAGGAACCGTAAACATGGAGGCAATTGCGTAAAACTAGAGATTTGATCACACAATTATTATAATTATAAAACATATTAAACAGCACACAAGTTTTTTGAGATAGTGTCTCTACCTCAAAAGCTTCTATTGATACAGTGTTGATAGCGCAATGTTGTTACATATAACTCTTCCCTGATTGGTCAGCAAGGAGGAGGAGCCAACAGTGGGCGGAGCATTAGACTGTTCCACCCCCTCTTCCTTGCATATAGGCTATAGCTATGAGTTGAATTAATTTCGAATCATAAACATTTTGAAACTCTCAATATGGTTAGTTGTGATGTAGTTTGTTGGAATACACACTTCATAATTAATAAATGACCTGACAGGGGGCTTAGGGGGTGGCTCGCACCACTTTACAATTATTGGGCAATGTCCACAGCCAATCAATGAGTGACTAACCTTACAAAAATTCCAAGAACTATCATATTTCATATCCGCTAGGAACAACATTGTTAAAACTATATTCTTAGTTGTAGTAATCTTTTAATTTCTAACCTTATAATTTAATTTCTAACCCGGAAACTATAACTAAAGCATAGACTTCTCTAAATTTAAAACTTATGTTTAATGTTTCTATTTTTTCTAGTTTTACAATCATTCTTTTTAACGCTTCCCATTTTACAAAGAACTCAGAAAATACGATATTCCTAGATCTTAATGACTCACTCCTAATTTATTATATGTAACTTATAATATTTGAAAGACCCGAAATAAATTATTTAAAAAATTTAATAACCTGTGTACTCATGAGACATGATATTAGATTTGTATTACTCTTCAAAATATTTGTGAATACTTGCCTGGACACAATATTAATAATTTTTAGATTGAATAATTGGTTTACCAGCAAAAATTACCAGTGCTATACATATTGCTGTACATTCTGATTCTTTTACAGAAACTAATAATAGAAGACAATCAGAACAGTCTAATTAAAACTAGGAACTTTGACGTGCCAGCATATAAAAATGATGGACGTGTGTTTCATAAGTATCGTGATAGAGTAACAAAACTGATAGCGTAAAACTAGAGAGACGAAAAACTTGAGAGTTATCTGTATAAGGAATTAAGATTTAATATCCATTTAGATATTTTAGATAGTTATTTAGCACTATAATAGCTTTTCGAATTTAGGATTAGCTTGTTAATATACTATTATGCACACAATGATCTACAAGGTTAATATAAGTATTTCTGGTCAAAAAATATTGCGACCAATTAACTTTAAATAAAAAGTGTCACTAAGATTTCGTGTATTTCTAACGAATTAATAATATAATTGAAATTAGGAAATAGCTTCTGTTAATTATTATAAGTTTATTTCATGAAAATGAGTAGCTATTCTGTAACTGAATCATTAATTAGATTTTCCTGAATAAAAACGTTATAGGGAATAAAAATAATAGGCTTAAGAAGAGCTATCAAAGCCTAAGATATTTACTTCTTTTTTAATATAAATTGTAAATTTAAACTTAAGATTATCAAAACAATAGTTATGTTACTTGGAAAATTACCACCTAGGGCAATTTCCGAGTTATGATTTACTTTTTGAATATAACCTTAAATATTAACAGGTTGTTTTAATTATAATTATATATCTATATGATCGAAAATATGACACAATCCAATAACTCAAAACAATGAAATAATTATTTAATAAATAAAAACGTTACACTATATTACATAAAAAAATCAATAGCTCAATTATGAATTCTCATTATTACCATAACCTTATAATTAAAATACAATAAATTAACTTATTATTTCAATGTGCATTTTATCCAAATTATATACCCACTTTTACATGTCACTTCACTCGATTGATCTCATAAGTCATTTCTTAATAATAGGTAGTTAAATATATCAAAAATATATAAAACTAGTACTTCTATATAATATAATTTAACATAAATCATTTAAATAAAATTATATACGTTATCAGCGTAATGGATAAAATTCTCATATATAAATTAAACATCCGAATGTTCTAAAATTAGGATTCTTCTAAAACGAAACTCGAAAATAATTCAATTCTAAACTAATCAACGATTAGTGATTATGTTCATTTATTAGTGATTATGTTCATTTATTAGTGATTATGTTCATTTATTAGTGATTATGTTCATTTATTAGTGATTATGTTCATTTATTAGTGATTGTGTTCATTTATTAGTGATTATGTTCATTTATTATATCATTCACCTCATATTCCCTACAAAAACTAATAAGTAAGGTAGAGACAATATGCTTTTAAAATAATAGATCTGAAAAATATCATAGACGAAACGTAATGAAATGGTATCGAATACCTTATACCTCTGGTTTAGAGCTATTCAATACTCTTGAATCCGTCTGTAATATTTTCAGGATCTATGATTTTAAATGCATATTGTCACAACCTTACTAATAAGTAGTGTACTTCTATGAATAGGTAAATAAAATGTAATAGTGATTCGCATGAACTAAAACATACTCTATGTGGTTCTTTGTGTGAGTGTCCTATAAAAGTTGTGGTGAAACAATAAATAATTGAAAACCAATTCATTCGGAATCACATATTACACAAGTCATCAGCAGGGTTGTGACAATATGCGTTTAAAATCATAGATCCTGAAAATTTTATAAACGTATTGAATTAAAGACTATTGAATCGTTCTAAACCAGCGGTATATAGTATTCGATACCATTACATTCCGTTCCATCTATGATATTCTTAAGATCTATAATTTTAAACGCATATTGTCACAACCCTAGTCATCAATCAGCCAGATGCAATTGGTGAGTTATTTTTCTATTATTACTCTTTTTGTTTAATTTTAGTTTATTAAGTAATATGACTTTCTGTCAATCTATTTGGTGAAGTAAAGTGCTTTGATTTAGGTAGTTTCAGTTAAATTTAAATTCATTTTATTTATTTTATATGATGAATTTCAAATTGCTTTGATAGTTTACAATAATTGGTATAATTACAGAAAGTAATTACACATTAATATTAATTTATATTTAAATTGTAAATAGAAAAATTAGACACAAAAGAGGTTAATTTATAACCTTTGTTGTGTCCAATTATTCCATTTACAATTTATATATAAATCAATAGTAATGTGTAATTGCTTTCTGTAATTATACCAATTAACCTAAAACATAGGGCTCGTGTTGAATAATTTCATTTCACCTACCTAACAAATTGAAACATATTAGAACTGTTATTGAATTTTGTTGTGCTTTGCCTCAACAACAACTATAAATTTCATGACCCTCTGGTCGAAACACTCAGTGGTCGAAACACTCAGTTTTCTCCACATGCTCCTAACGTCATTACCTACCGAAACCTGGTCCAAAACAACAAGAGTACAGATAACTGGTGAGAATTATTTTATTTTATTTTATCCCTTAGTATTCCTGTCTCTACCTTATGCCATAATTAATGAAATAGGTAGGATAAAAAAATTTATATTGCTCATATTATACGACTAGCCAATTTCCTTAATCTATCATCTCTAGATAGTCCATAAATATATTAATTATATAGAACTAGCTACATTATCTTCTTCGAGGAAAATATTTGCCATTAACAAATGTTAGCTAGGTAGTGTGAATTTAAAATATATCGTGAATTTATCATTAATTCTAACTGGTATCAAATATTATCACAGCATCAGAAGTGCTCCTAAAAAGAAATACTGCTAAAAAAGAGGTTTATTTACCATTATGTACTTTGTTACTTTGTTGAAAATTGTCTGAGTCAAATTGACCCTACCATGCAGATTTTCTTGAAATAATATCATGCCTCCACAGGTTAGATTAGAATTATAGCTACTATTAATGTACTTATAATTCTAACTTTCTCACTGTTTAATACTCATATCATGATAGTTTGGCATAATAAAATACCTAGAATAAATTATACTGTCTCTGAATAAGCTCAATTAAGCCAATTCATGATTATTTTTATGGCATATCCAACTGAGTTTCTTTGTCATTAGCCCAATACCATAAAAATTTAATTATCAGGCAAATTAGTGTTTCAAGATTTAGCACACCTAAAGTTTGTAAATACCTACTAAGATCGATCTGGTCAATTTTGTTTAGTAATTATTAAAGTCTGATTAGCTACTTCAATAGCTTCACACTCTTCCTACAGGGTGGTAACCATTTCCCGTTCACTGCATTCAGAGTTACCTAACCGTTGCTACTTCAGGAGAAGTAAGAATTTTTAAATTGGAGCTAATCTAGTAATGGAATTTTTTTGAAATAATGATACCTATATAAAAATTAGGTTTTATTTTATAATTGGAGAATTAATATTAAAACTTAAAAACTTTTGTGTTCCCGACTGTTGTTTATCATTTTCTTTTCATACTTATGATCTACAACTACGAGGTCTCCATGTAGGACCGTAGACATCATTTATTATTATCACTTCATTTTCCTCTTTCAATCGTGAGTGCACTCACAGGTGCTATTTTTGTCACTTGTCATCACATTCCTTGTTAAGTGACTGCATTTTATGGTGTAGCTTTTTTGCCTCCATGAGCATAATTGTTACCGTCTGTCGGCAAGTGACTAAGTGGTAAGTTCACTTTCACTCCATAGCACTCCTGCTATAAAATCCCTGTTGATATATTATATTGCATATAGGTAATAAATAACCTGGCTGTACCAGCTATAATATAAAATATTTCAATGAATTGAAACTGAAATTTTAATCTCGGAATCTTTTTATAGATTGAAATACAGACTTCAGAATGATGCAGTTCTGCAAACTCTTTCTCCTGCTCATGCTGATGGCTGATGAGAGTCTGGGTGTACTTCCTTTCACCCAAAACTGCTTCGATCGTGAGTTTTAAGAACTTTTGATTCATCACAAATTGGTTGAATTTCATCCAGCTTGGTTCCTTCCTTTTTGTTATTATTAAGTCGAATTGAATTTCAGAGTATGATAAAATCATATAAGCAAAAAAAAAAAATTTTTATTCAATATTGCATGAAAAGTGTATTTATTCACCCTGTTTGTACATTTTTTGAATATATTTGGCCACACTTTCTCTCATTTTGATTCGTAAAATCACTCACAGAGTTATAGGGAAAACGAAAGATGAAAGTTAAAACAACACCTGCAACTTGTGAAATTACCTGAAAATTTAACTTAAAATTTAAATTTAATTTTATAAGAGTGTTTTATGTAATTAGGTTGTTCCTAATTACTGTCTTACACTTTTTTACAGATACCAAGCCAGTTTTACAGGAATGGACTATTAAATACTGCAGGATGAATATACCACAATGTATAGAAATTTGCAGAGGCCACGAGTACACTAAATATTGGCTCTACAACAAAAAATATATCTGCTCTTGCTCCAAATTGAGAGATAAGTAAGCTTGTGGAAGGCATTACAATAATATCTCTAGTGTTATAGTTGAAAAGATATTAATGCTATAAATGTAGACTGTTTTTTTATATTATTTAAAGGTATCGAAATATTGTAGGAGGAACATTAATATAGAAATTGCATACAATTTAGTTCAGTATATACATATATTATGTTTTAAATTAAAGATTTTGAAACTCAGTGTCCATCAAAATCGTACGAATCACTTATATCTGATGCCGAAAAAAATACACGCTTTTTTATGAACAAATTTGAATTGTCAGTTTTCATTTTAAGGTTTTAATAATTTGAGGGGACCTTTCAGATAAGTTGTAGTATTTCATTGTAATTCATATGATGGACTTCACGATTCTTCTATCAACTAATATAATTTTATTAATATATATAAATAGTTTTAAGACAACTTGCAGCCGGAAATTTCGCCGCAGGCAATAATTATGTTTTACTTGCATATTCATTATTTATATTTAAAAGTAATATAAATATAAACAAGGATTTATTTCTATATTCTCAATGCAAACGTAGAATAGTAGTTGACCGATTTCATTATTACAATTTACTCGTTTCTCCTGATTTCATATTTTGTCGGTGAGTAGAGCTTCAATTAACGTCTGATTCGTAACCAAAGGTAATATCGCTAACTTAAAAGAAAATTAAATACAAGAGACTGGAAGAAACAGTCAGAAAGGAAACTGGCTCCATGAACAAAGTCACCTACCACCAGTCGGTAACTATACTCAAGGACGCAGAAAAGATACTCCGTGAATGCACAGCTGAAAATTGAAAATGAAGAGGTGATATTAAATGAAGCCTATAAGCCTACCTAACACAAAAATCTAAGACCTTGCAGTTGAAAAAAGCATTATATGCATTAGTTTAAAAGTAGTGCAATTCTTATAAATCACAAAACGTATAAAGATGACCCCTGAACTTGTTTTATTTTCAATAGAAATATAATTTAAGCAAAATATTTTCAAACAGGCCGGAGAAAACATAATCGATAATTTACAACATTTTCCAAACTATATTTATAATAGTTTTGATTGTATATTTAAAAAAGACATTCATTTTACTTTTGAAATGAATGGAAATATTTTCAAATGGAGAATTTTTAAATACAACATGCATTTTATATTTATAATATTTTATATATGAATGATGTATACGCTGGTGAAAAGTAAATCAGACGATGATTTGTTCTGACGGCGAATTGACCTAGTGCTGAATTGTCTTACCGACGAGTTGTCCTCACGGCGAATTGTTCGCGGCGAGTTGTCCTCACGGCGAATTGTTCGCGGCGAGTTGTCCTCACGCTGAATTGTCTTACCGACGAGTTGTCCTCACGGCGAATTGTTCGCGGCGAGTTGTCCTCACGCTGAATTGTTTGCGGTGAGTTGTCCTCACGGTGAATTGTTTGCGGTGAGTTGTCCTCACGGTGAATTGTTTGCGGTGAATTGTCCTCACGGTGAATTGTTTGCGGCGAGTTGTCCGAATACAAGTTGTCCTGTCACCATATTTAATTCCTCAGAACTATGAATTGCTGCTAACTACTTCAATGTTTCTCTTTGTATTTTTTCCAGCCGTTACCCGTTACTTCCTGATTTAGAATTAGCTGGCAATTGCTCAGAGATCTACCATCAAAAACATCACTTTGCACAGACAAATTACAAAACCAAATCAGGGATTGTTACTTGTGATATTGAGGGTGAGTGGAGAGTTTCTGAACAGATACTCTTTTATATTTACTCTCCATTTATATTTCCGATAAACTCGATAACTAGAGTAATATTTAAAAAATCAATTTATATATAAAGCATGAGAAGATAATTTGTAAGAAATTCAAATTTCACGTAGATAGTGCAATTTCTTCTGGAGATTAACAACCCTGACCACATACTATAAGAACACATTCCTCCTTTTCAAATTTGGTTCTCAATTTTTTATATTATATAAGTGATTCTAGATTATTGAGTCGGTTTCGCACTACCACCCCCCCCCCCCCCGACTTTGTAACCGAAGAAAATAAAGGCTTACAACCGACTAATTTAAAACAAATTTATATAGGAAATTTACCATCTAGACCGTTAAATAAAACGATTCCCTTAAATATTTATTAGAGACCAAGAAGTACCTGTGCGGGTATTACCCCGCACCTCGAATGTGCGGGTAATTCCCCCGCACCCCCCTTAATTATCTTCCAAACTATTTGGAAATTTAAATTTCTGTTTACAGCATGGGAAAGAGCAGAATAACTATACGACAATATCAGAGATAGTTATAGTAGGCCAATAAAGAGACTTTTAATATTGAATACAAAGAATGTTCTTTTAATTAATGTATGTATTCATTTATACCCGATATATAAAGCTGAAATAATGTCAAGTTACAAATATTACAATTCTTGGGTTTAAAATATGTAATGCTAAAGTAATTTTTAGATTTAATGGAAATGTTATATACGTTCCAGGCAGTGATCTTTGCAGAGGCAACCTCATCCATGGCGGGTCGGCTTTACTAACCAAAAACATGCACTATTATAACTACGAGATGCTGAATGAAATCTCACCTTTTCTGGACGACATGACTAAATTCCACGAACCAGTTGATAATAAAATAGAGGTTAGTAGAAAGATAGTATGGAGTGTACACCTCTACTTTAAATGATTTAGCTAACATTCTGACTTTTAAGATATAATTAATGCTTGATTTCTTAAATATCTTAAAAGGGAAACCATTGCAATAATAATCTATAATATAATAATCAATAATAATAATAATAATGCCATTTGTTTACTTGCATCCAAGACATATTGTAGACTAAAGAAATTGATGGTTTCATTATTCTTTCGTAATGTTTAACATCATTTGGGAAGAAAATTAGGCGGTTACAACATCTAAAATCATTATGGGGGGCTACCATGTATTTGTACATGTCATTATGGGACATAAATTGAAACCCTATTTGCTGTATCTAAAGAGAAAGGTGGTTGTTAAAGTTAGATAAAAAAAGTATAGCTTTGGATTCGCTAATCCCGAATTACTTTAAATACCAAAGATTATTAAAATTTGATGCCGATGAATATAAAAAAATTATAAGTTGATGTAAAGGTATAATGAATAATGGATTTATAAAAAAGTTAAATTATAATTATTAAGTACCTAGGTACCTTTTTATAATATGATTGAAAATGTGGAACAGTCTAATAATTCTGAATTTACAATAGGTGACTGAATCAATTCATAGAGACTAGGTAAGTATGTATTAATTCACATGGCAACGGAACTCTGTTTACTGGTTTCCAGGTATTCCGCACTTTTCATTGCAGGTCAAATATTGATTAACCTTTTGTGTTGTTATCGCCACAGATTGAATTCAATCAGAATGTACTGATTACTCACATCGACATTTGGCGCGAGGATAAGGAAAAAGGAGTAAAGAGTTTATTCATTACATACACCTACGAAGATTACGAAGTTCAAAAACTAACTGGAATGAAAAGTTTCACCTACACGTAAGGATAGAATCAACACTAGTATTGAATTTGAAACTAGGTTTTACTTGCTCATATTTCCTAGGAACAAATTTACTATATAGATCACTTTATTGATTTTTTTCTTAAAGTTATATCTAAATTATTGTCGATCCATGACAAGTTGACAACCTTACTCTAAATTCATATTTATTTTAGTCTGTCTCAAAGTAGCAATGGCACATAATATCTAACCTACATTTCACAACCAATCTTCATTTGAAATATTCTTCTGTTCAGAAGCCAGCCGTACACTGACGAGGAAGAAAAGATCGAAATAGAGTACGATGAGAACAACTGCAGCCGAACAAAACTGAGGAAATTCGTTGCTAAGTCGGTCACTATAAACTTCGAAGATGACAATACTGAGTGAGTTAGGAGGGGGAGAGGTTAAATTATTGAGTATTGAAGCAGATGTTAAATTATTGAGTTAGGAGTTGATTAGAATTTTAGAATATAAGTTTTATAGACATATTATTGCGTCTAGGTGTACAGTATGGGGACTTACATTTCCCAGATACAACTTCCTCTAGAACTTTCTTCTCAATCTAATCAACCTCCTCTATATATGATAGGGTAATAATGACGATGGACCAATATGGAGAAAGTGTCCTGTTTTTTTAATCTTGTACACAGCATAAAGTATACAGGTGGCACAAATGAGAGCAGAACAAACCAACCCGAACTACTGAACCTGACTGAACTACGACTGAACCTAACTGAACTACGACTGAACCTGACTGAACTACAACTGAACCTAACTGAACTACGACTGAACCTGACTGAACTACGACTGAACCTGACTGAACTACAACTGAACCTAACTGAACTACGACTGAACCTGACTGAACTACGACTGAACCTGACTGAACTACGACTGAACCTGACTGAACTACGACTGAACCTGACTGAACTAGGACTGAACCTGACTGAACTACGACTGAACCTAACTGAACTACGACTGAACCTGACTGAACTACGACTGAACCTAACTGAACTACGACTGAACCTAACTGAACTACGACTGAACCTGACTGAACTACGACTGAACCTGACTGAACTACGACTGAACCTGACTGAACTACGACTGAACCTGACTGAACTACGACTGAACCTGACTGAACTAGGACTGAACCTGACTGAACTACGACTGGACCTGACTGAACTACAACTGAACCTGACTGAACTACGACTGAACCTGACTGAACTACAACTGAACCTGACTGAACTACGACTGAAACTGACTGAACTACAACTGAACCTGACTGAACTACGACTGAACCTGACTGAACTACGACTGAACCTGACTGAACTACGACTGGACCTGACTGAACTACAACTGAACCTGACTGAACCACGACTGAACCTGACTGAACTACAACTGAACCTAACTGAACTACGACTGAACCTGACTGAACTACGACTGAACCTAACTGAACTACGACTGAACCTGACTGAACTACAACTGAACCTAACTGAACTACGACTGAACCTGACTGAACTACGACTGAACCTGACTGAACTACGACTGAACCTGACTGAACTACGACTGAACCTGACTGAACTAGGACTGAACCTGACTGAACTACGACTGAACCTGACTGAACTACGACTGAACCTGACTGAACTACAACTGAACCTAACTGAACTACAACTGAACCTGACTGAACTACGACTGAACCTAACTGAACTACGACTGAACCTGACTGAACTACAACTGAACCTAACTGAACTACGACTGAACCTGACTGAACTACGACTGAACCTGACTGAACTACGACTGAACCTGACTGAACTACGACTGAACCTGACTGAACTACGACTGAACCTGACTGAACTAGGACTGAACCTGACTGAACTACGACTGGACCTGACTGAACTACAACTGAACCTGACTGAACTACAACTGAACCTAACTGAACTACGACTGAACCTGACTGAACTACGACTGAACCTGACTGAACTACAACTGAAACTGACTGAACTACGACTGAACCTGACTGAACTACAACTGAACCTAACTGAACTACGACTGAACCTGACTGAACTACGACTGAACCTGACTGAACTACGACTGAACCTGACTGAACTACGACTGAACCTGACTGAACTAGGACTGAACCTGACTGAACTACGACTGGACCTGACTGAACTACAACTGAACCTGACTGAACTACGACTGAACCTGACTGAACTACAACTGAACCTGACTGAACTACGACTGAACCTGACTGAACTACAACTGAACCTGACTGAACTACGACTGAACCTGACTGAACTACGACTGAACCTGACTGAACTACGACTGGACCTGACTGAACTACAACTGAACCTGACTGAACCACGACTGAACCTGACTGAACTACAACTGAACCTAACTGAACTACGACTGAACCTGACTGAACTACGACTGAACCTGACTGAACTACGACTGAACCTGACTGAACTACGACTGAACCTGACTGAACTAGGACTGAACCTGACTGAACTACAACTGGACCTGACTGAACTACAACTGAACCTGACTGAACTACGACTGAACCTGACTGAACTACAACTGAACCTGACTGAACTACGACTGAACCTGACTGAACTACAACTGAACCTGACTGAACTACGACTGAACCTGACTGAACTACGACTGAACCTGACTGAACTACGACTGAACCTGACTGAACTACGACTGAACCTGACTGAACTACGACTGAACCTGACTGAACTACGACTGAACCTGACTGAACTACGACTGAACCTGACTGAACTACGACTGGACCTGACTGAACTACGACTGAACCTGACTGAACTACGACTGAACCTGACTGAACTACGACTGGACCTAACTGAACTACGACTGAACCTGACTGAACTACGACTGAACCTGACTGAACTACGACTGGACCTGACTGAACTACAACTGAACCTGACTGAACTACGACTGAACCTGACTGAACTACAACTGAACCTGACTGAACTACGACTGAACCTGACTGAACTACAACTGAACCTGACTGAACTACGACTGAACCTGACTGAACTACGACTGAACCTGACTGAACTACGACTGGACCTGACTGAACTACAACTGAACCTGACTGAACCACGACTGAACCTGACTGAACTACAACTGAACCTAACTGAACTACGACTGAACCTGACTGAACTACGACTGAACCTGACTGAACTACGACTGAACCTGACTGAACTACGACTGAACCTGACTGAACTACGACTGAACCTGACTGAACTACGACTGGACCTGACTGAACTACAACTGAACCTGACTGAACTACGACTGAACCTGACTGAACTACAACTGAACCTGACTGAACTACGACTGAACCTGACTGAACTACAACTGAACCTGACTGAACTACGACTGAACCTGACTGAACTACGACTGAACCTGACTGAACTACGACTGAACCTGACTGAACTACGACTGAACCTGACTGAACTACGACTGAACCTGACTGAACTACGACTGAACCTGACTGAACTACGACTGAACCTGACTGAACTACGACTGGACCTGACTGAACTACGACTGAACCTGACTGAACTACGACTGAACCTGACTGAACTACGACTGGACCTGACTGAACTACGACTGAACCTGACTGAACTACGACTAAACACAACTGAACTATACTTCTATATTTCCATGCCTAATATAATATACTTCTAAGCATACTTATATACTTCTTTTACACCGTCCATAACTTTGTTGGCTCAACCACACTATCAATATATTTACACCAACAGTAACCACGAGAATTCTAAAAAGTCATTGAGCCCTAATTGCTTTGAATAGTTCACATAGAAAAATATCATTATTATTACAATAATTTCTAAGCTGTACTAACACATCATTAAATCTTTTATTCCTCCGTGGAAAAAGATACCATATTCCATTACTTTAGGACCTATTTCAGATCTATGATTTTCTAATATATTTTTAGCTAATTCTGAATGCTACAAATATTTCGATATGTCATTTTTACGTTCGCCTCTTCAATTAAAACCATCTTTTTCTACTTACCCAGAAAGGTGAAATTGGAACTCATTGGCTGTGGATATAACAAATATGAAGAGAAAGAGAGGAAACTGAACGATAAATATGGCTGCTATTTGTTTTCTGAAGATCATATGAAGGGGAAAATGTCCTTCAGCCAATCTGCTACAGAAGGACTGAGTGAAGGGGAAGACCTTTATGCTGCCATGGTGCAGGTAATTAGTTCATAATAACAGTCCTAACGTGTTTGAACTTGCCTTGAGATTGTTTATCTGTTTTTGTTTTTCTATTGTTTGAAAGATAAATATATAGAAATTGTAAATTTCAGAATAAATATACAATTAGGTAAGTGCCAAGAAAGCTTTTAATGGCAATTTTTCTTTATTTTTATCTTCATTTTTTTGTGACATTCTTCGATATTTTCAATCAAAATCAGTTGGGACACTTTTTCAAAGATCTCAAATATCTAAAGTTTCTTCCCAGAGCGTTTGATAAATCTTTCAAGTACCTTTTTTAATTCATTTTGACCGTTTTTTCTCAGATAACAAAGGGTTTGTACACAGTGCTGAAAACATCAGAGTTTCCTATCGGTAGACTCACTGATCAAAGTGAATGTGAACAAAAGACCAGTTCTGAAACACTGGACAGAGTAAGTTGAGGATGTGAACCTAATGCTCTCAGTTAATTGTATTAAATATAATAGTAAAGTATATTATAATATATCGATTTGTATTATATAATTAGATATTTCATCAATACCAAAATCAGAAAATATTTGGTGTATTTGGTTGTGCACTATTATACATTTATACATATAATCAACATTGGTCAAAGATGAGTGAGAAAACTTGAGATTCCCACAATAATAAAGCTTAGTAGAGTTTTCCTTCCATTCTTATAATAAATGAATAAATTGATATATATAAATTGAAACGTAGTGCAACTTAATCATACAATTTTCAGTTCATCGACTTAGCTTGTGAATCATCAGAAATGTCTACCAAGATTACTACAAAGTTTGCAAAGGCCGCTACTAACATGGAATCCCCTAATGATCAACAATGTGAAACAGAAGCTACCAATACACTTAAGGTAAAGTGCAGTCATGCCTATCCATCCAATGATATGTTTTAACTCTATCCTAACTAGTTGTATTATTCCCTAAAGGAATTGCAAGATGAAAGAGAGAATGATTGTCAGAAAGCTACGGACGAAGAATACACCGCCATCTTGAATTATTTTCATCTCAGAGCTCTGAAATCGTGCAATGCAGTAAATAAACTTAGGAACATTTATTATAACTCCTTTATCACAAGCTAGTGATTTGTTCATAATAGAGGATATTTCAGGTCTGAGGCTGATATGCTAGCAGTTCTTACCCTTGGATCAGTTATATTCCAGTGTTTTGGTTGGTTCTGAAATATATAATTCTACCTTAGAAAAACACAACATGCAAATAAGTTCTATTAAATTAAAGTCATTCACGCTAAAACGTTTTCATTGAAAGTGCTACAAACATAGAAATTGTATTAAAAGTTCATGGCAAAGAGAGTTCATAACTCAGAAGTTCATAACTAATGAAGTTCATATCTCCTGCAGAAAGTTCATAATAGAGGAGTTCTACTGTATCAAAAATGTCGACGTTCTAACAGTAATACTCATTCCTTATTATTTCAGAAAAATAATGAACTCGCGACATCAAAACTTAATTTACGCGAAGCTCGTCCAGCAGTCCATGCCTTGTCGCTCATGAGACCCATTGTAGATGTTCCAATTTGTGACTCCATTGGGTACATTCAGAAAATGACTGACACGAATAAGAATTATTTTGATCTTGTAGATTATTGTGAGGTTAGTGAGTTAGTTATTTTTAATTTAACAAACAGAGGTTGGATAAAACGTATAGAAATTTCGAACTTATTCAGTGGAATCCAGATTTATGCAGTTTGGACGAATAGGTTTTGTGGTAACTGTATTCTGTAGGTGTTCATTGAGCTCTGCAGTGTTTAATCAATTTAATCAATTAATTCCGAGTGATTGGAAGGCTCCACGTTTTTTGATTAAGTATAAAAGTTCTAGATTAACTAAATATTTTTTATTTTTAGTTTAGTTTAGTAGGGGTTTGACGTCTGCTTCGGAACCAAAGGCCATATCGCTGAGGTCAAAAGGAAATTAAATACTAGGGACTGGAAAAAGAAGTCGGAATGAAAAGTGGCTCCATGAACAAAGTCACTTACCACCGTCGGGGACAATGCTCATGGATGCAAAAAAGCTAGCTACTCTGTGAATGCAGTCCAGATTCTTTAGATTATTGCCCATTATTTAAAATCATTTAACTTCTTATAAAAACAACCGTCAGTAGGTAATTTAATACTAGTAAAAATTTATTTGAAAAATAATGCTTTAATATGAAAAAGTAGGAATACAACATAATGATATTAGTTATACTTTCAACTTCCTCTCACACTAAAAAGTTTTAAAAATTCAAATTTTCAGCAAATATCTTATAGAATCATTTCTGAATTTATAATTACCCCATCAGGTCCTGATGGATACTTTTCCAAATTCAACTTCTTGATATTAGAGTCAACATTTCGATGTATGAATATACAAAACTAATCATCAATATTTCTTTTTAAATTTTAATTGTAGAAACAAAAAATTTATGGAATAGTAGATTGGACAATGCAGGGAAAACTCTATATTCAACTTATAATCAAGTTTCACATATCATTTTACACCAAATGTTTATACATATTTACTTATAAGTGTCAGAACAATAAATTCCATTTTTCAGGATCAAGGCTCTTCCTCTGGTCCGAATCGAGCAGTCGGACAAACAACGACACTGGTTTGCAGATGTCCAAAATTCAACTTCACCTATGAGGGCACATTTGTCTGCAAACCAGACTTCACCTACCACTACCAGTCAACTGACTACAGTAACCGTGAGCAGTCATATCGATTCTAAATCAAAACTCTTATTTGTAGTGTACATATATATATATACATATACATATATATGTATTCATCCTCGAATTAAGGAGTGTAAGATATCGTGTATTATTCTTTTATTCCTACAGTCCGGAAATCTGTAATTTATTCTTACGATTTCCAAACCGAAATATATAAATATAATTAATTCCTTACACAACGTCTTTATTCAAAGCAATTTTGCGTAACCGGGGTTGCAAGATGTGACTCTGAATTTTTTATTGAAAATAGAGTTTTTATTAATGAATATTCATTGATTGTCATTCAGTTTGCAAGTGCTTGGACTCCATCGCAAGTTCAGCACCAAAAAAAGGAAAGAGGAAGAGGAATGGATCAAATAGGTACCAGGATACGATCACCTACACATGTCCTAAACTTCATGCTTTCGATGTGAGTTTAGAAAAAAAAATGTGTGACTGCATGCACTTGTTGTGGTCTTTAAGAAAAAAAATTGTTGTGGTGGTCTGTAAACAGGCCACAAAATTCATGATACTACTCTTTATGTTTAAATTACGAAATAAATATCGCCTGGTTAATGATGATAGAGCTGGTTATCTATTCATAAAAATTATGTTCAGACCAATAAAAAGATATTTTAACAAAATATATTTCCAAAATTTTTTACATTCTTTTTGTATTTGCAGACCAAAAATTACCCCACAAACCTGACGAGTGAATGTCAAAAAGATTTGAAGTGGACGTACGAAAAAACAGAAGATAAAGCGCTACCAAAGTGTATTCGTGAGTAACCATATGTGTTAGTAATAATAATAGGAATCTAAATACCAACCAATAGATTTGTTGTTAAATGACATGGAGTGATGGAAGAAAATAAGGAATGGTTTGCAAAGAATTATATATTTATTAAATAAAATATTCGATGAAACAGTGGGTGAAAAAGTATATGATAGTGATTATTTTATTTTAAATTGCATGAATCATTAATGCGGTTATCATTGATTCCAATTAATTTAAAAAGTTATATAATAATTTGTATACACCTTTTTTATTTGATATAAAAGTGTGCCTATATGAAACAGTTTTGTAGCTCGTAACGGCTTAGTAAAGACATCCATTAAACATTATTAAATTAGTGATAATATTTATCGAAGAGTTAGGTACGCCACATATAGAAGCATCAGTAATTACAGTTATGTTTGCTATTGTTAATTGCAGCACTATGTGATGAACATCAGTCTCCAGAGTATGTCGATGCTGTTTCTGCGGTAACTATTCCCTATGTCAACTCTACGAAGGGAAAGCCATCTATGTATTATCTGAAAGGAACTACGGTGAGTACCTAACTATGTGACAACTCTTTATTCATTTGAATTATTCATTTATTTAAAAGTTTTTGTGCTAATACTAAACATCGTATGTTACAACAGATAAGTTACCCCTGTCTTGAGGGAGATAAGACTATAGAAGTTGAATGTTCTGATGGAGAATGGAAATCTGTAAATGGCATTGAAATCTGTGACCGTAAGTTTCGAAACGATGAATATATATTATTCAATTACATTTCGCTTGACATTATAAAATGTTTACCAAATATATTGCCGGAGCCAAGGAAAAAAATGTCAAGAAGTGTGATTTTCATGGGTCTGTTAATATCACCTTATTTTTTAAAAACCTAATTATAAATACAATTGCACAATTTATTTTATATTTAGAAAATTGCTAGATCTTGAAATAATTTTACAGAACCTATATCTACCAGTACTACAACTGATGAACCTACCACTACATCTCCAACTACGACCATTGAAACCAATTCAAATACAACACCAACTCCTACTTTACCATCGACTTCTAGCCAACCGACTTCTAAAAAATCATCGTTATATTTATTTCTGACGTCAGAATCGACTTCTGATCAGCCACAGCAGTCTTCAGATTCTAATTCGGAATCGCCGCTTGGTACAACATCTGAAACAGAACCAATATCTACCAGTACTACAACTGATGAACCTACCACTACATCTCCAACTACGACCATTGAAACCAATTCAAATACAACACCAACTCCTACTTTACCATCGACTTCTAGCCAACCGACTTCTAAAAAATCATCTTTATATTTATTTCCGACGTCAGAATCGACTTCTGATCAGCCACAGCAGTCTTCAGATTCTAATTCGGAATCGACGCTTGGTACAACATCTGAAACAGAACCAATATCTACCAGTACTACAACTGATGAACCTACCACTACATCTCCAACTACGACCATTGAAACCAATTCAAATACAACACCAACTCCTACTTTACCATCGACTTCTAGCCAACCGACTTCTAAAAAATCATCTTTATATTTATTTCCGACGTCAGAATCGACTTCTGAACAGCCACAGCAGTCTTCAGATTCTAATTCGGAATCGACGCTTGGTACAACATCTGAAACAGAACCAATATCCCACTCTGCAAAAGCAGGTAAGTTTGTCAATGCCTATTTGTAGTCTTTGCTATAATTGATATAAAGTGAAAATATAATGACATACTAGGTAGATACTAATCACTGATTTTATTAAATTGAATCGATGTGATTTTCAGAGCTAAATCGAAGGTTTTACTTCCTAATTCATTCATTTGAAAAATTAACCTTTAACTGGTCACTTAAAAAATGATTTAAAAAAATCATTGATTAATAATAATAAACAATTTATTTCGTAAATAATTTACATAAATAAGTAAAAAGTAAACAAATTACAGTTTGATTTTTTTCAGTATTTTCATTTTTTTAATATTTCTTTATTTTATTTCTCAGGTAAATGATTAAGCTGAAATGATACCATATACTAATAACTCAATATCATGAATTAATTTATATTCAATTTTTCCCTTATTTCTTCATTATTGTTATGAATGCTTTTGATGAATTGGATGAATGCTTGTGAATAAAAATATATGAATAAATTTTTATAATTACATATGTATACAATTGAAAAATTTTGGTATCATTTCATTATTCCTTTAATAGGTGGGAGTGATAAAATTTGAATTAGTAAAATGTTAATTGACGATATGAATTAAATGAAAACATTATTAAATATTATTTCACAAAAATATAAGAATATAGGAATAAAAATTTTTGGATCTTCTAAATTTATTTTATTATTCTCTACGTAAACAATCTTGGATATTAATACACATTGGATATAAAATTTGCAATTATATATACTTAAGAAAGCCTTTTATATAAAGAATAAATGAAATTGAAAATATCATATTATTATTATCATTAAAAATATCATATTATTATTATCATTAAAAATATCATATTATTATTATCATTAAAAATATCATATTAATTAAATACCACTTGATGCCGTCACAATAGCGCAGAATCAGGTTAGCAGTTTTGAAAGATGAAAGGTTCAGAGTTACCGGTTGGACGGTTCCACATATTCGATCAAATAACAAAAAGTATTATAGAAAATTAGTAATTGAAATAACAGTTCACTCGAAATTTACCCTATGTGCCATCTAAATTGGTTACATTATATTGTTATTGATAATGTTTTTAGTGCATGGGACAGGGAAGGATGGAAGGAGAGGATTAGGGAGTTTATGTAAGCAGGCAAGTGGGAGGGGTAAAGTAGGGGACATGTGTAGAATGGAAGGAGTTTATGGACAAGGTGGTGAAAGACACCACTCAGCACCACGATCACCAATAGGGAATTCAAAGAACATTTTGAGGCAGTATCCAGAGATATGGATATGAGGAAGATATGGAAATATTGGAAGAGGTATTAGGTAGAGTTAGGGATTTAAGAGGGAACAGGCAGGCAGAAGGGGTGAAAGAGTTAATGAATGAGGAGCCGGGAGATAGAGGAGAAGATAAAGATTATGCACATGAGGAGAGGGTAGAGGAATTAGGATTAGTAGAATCGGGCAGGTTTTAGAAAGGGAGGGTTTACAGCAGGCGCGACTCATGTCATGTTTAGGATATGAGAAGATTACAGAGACTACATAGGCTTAGGGCTCACGTTTTTGAATAGGGATCATCGACCTAAAATAAATTTATATTCTTCAAAGTTAGAAAAAAAACCTACAAATTTCAAGCATTTCACTTTATTAAAAGATTATATTAAAATAAAAGCAGATACATTATTTATATCACCTATTTAGGACTCTACCGCGTGAAAAACCGACCCATCCAATGACAGAGTCTGAAATAAACGCTAGCCGCATCTAGACCGAGAGAGAGAGCTCCGCGGCGCTTCTCACCGGCGAGTGCTTGACTAAGTGTCACAACGGTCCGCTGGTAATGTAATAATTTTACAGATTCAAAATAGGAAAACAGTTTTGTTGTTTTCTCTAATTATCGGGAGAGGTTTTGAATTTTCAGGCTATAAGATGTAATTGTGTTATTTAATTGGAGTAAAATTTCTGTCAAATTCTGTGTCGATTTTTCACTCGAGAGGGTCAAAAGATCATCGCTGTACAAATTTGTATAACAAAATTAATTATTCCTGCTTCACCTTCAACAATTTAACTTTTAATCAGTATATACTAATAATCAAATTGAAACCTTCAACTCACAATTTCTAGATCTGTAACAACATTAGACTATATCACAGTTTAAGAATTGCATTAACATCATTGATTCTATCAACTTTTATCATCAATTAACGATCAACAACACCCAATTAATTTAGCCGACAAAACACTGAGTTAAATAAATCCAGTCGGCGTTTTCAATTTAATATCACCCCATTCCTTTTGTGTATAATTAACTTTTAAAAACAAATAAACACTAACAGCACCCACACTACATACACAAAATTGTGAGTGTTCTCAGCAGGTATTCTTGATTTAATATACGCACCTCAACGTAACGGCGTAAATTAGGGATATCTGAACATCTACCAATAATTAACCACTTGACAATAAGCAATACTTTACTCAATGACACAATAATAAGATCACAATAAACTCTTTTCCAACCTAAACTATAAAGAACGTCAAATGAAACTGAAAATAAATCAAAACTTTCATAGGTATTCAAGTTTAAATACCTATAAGAGGTTTTTTAAAAATCAAATAGGTTTAGAATACTTTTTCTAAGGTACGCAACCTAGTTTTTCTGATTCAATGTTAGAATTGTATGTAGCTATAATTCTCACTCCGTCAATGTTTAATACTCACATAGCATGGTAGGTAATCACTTAGAGTAAAATATTAAAACTTTTTCTATGCTCAATTTAGCCAATTCATGATTATTCTTTTCTGGAATACCCGACGAAGTTTCTCTGCCATTAGCTGAACATTATTAAAAGTTTTTGATAAGCGATATTAAATCTCAGGTTTTCTAGGCAAATTAGTGTTTCCAGAGGTAGCACAAACTACAAAAGTAAGTTTGCAAATACATACTATGATCGAGCTGGTCAATGCTGGTCAATGCTGGTCAGTAATTATTAAAGTTTAGTTAGTTACTTGTTCTTCAATAGCTTAACACTCTCCCTATAGAGTGGTAACCATTCTTTACACTGCAGGGCAGAGTTACATAACCGTCGTTACTTCAGGAGAGGTCAGTAATAATTAAACTCTAGTTAAAATTTGTATTTTGAAGGAATCTATTGAAATTTTAGGTTAACTTGGAATTTGGAGACGGCATCCTTTGCGCTGCCAACAGCTATTATTTGAATCCTTTTTACTACGTTTATCATTTTTTTCCTCTACTTGGTACTTCAGAGCAGGTGTCCCCAATAATCGTTCTTTGGTGGTCGATTAATACAAAAGGGTCAAAAGAGGTCAATTAATGATAAAGAATATAACAATTCAACGTTCTAGGTCCTACTATGATCTAGCATCTGACACTATATATGTGTTTCAGCATTGTATAAGAATATCTATTTTACACTACATCCTAGGATGAAAGTATAGATATTCCTTGTAAAATTGTTTACTCTTAAATTTTAAAGTAAAATATATATTCCTTGTAAATTTACAGTTGTCAGTTACGAAAGAGCAAGTTAACTCTCGCGCATCTGGCAACTGGAGAACCTTGGTGATTTCAGACTAATACTCACAAATGTTTAACCGAACCAATAACCTGCAGCTCATGAAGCACATTCATCATATTAATGCCAACTATTTTAATGCATAGTTATGCTAACGTATTTTTACTGTCACCAAGTTCATATTAATTATTCAAATAAAAAGATATGTTAACCGTTAATGTAGTTTTCTGGACTCTTCCGTGAGGTGGATGGGAGGTAAATGATAAGGATCGATTAGGTGAAAAGTTTGGTGACCGTTGTTTAGGAAATTTAGAGGATAGCGCTAGAGTTATGCTCTTCAACTACGAGGTCTTATATTTGTTGAAAAGGCTCGTGGGCATCTTCATTTTCCTTTTCTATCTGGCAACTGATGGTTGTTTCCCTTTTTGTCATTTATTAGATTTCTTGGAAATGACGGCATTCACAAAATTAAATTTTTTTCATCCATGAGCATTGCTACTGACTGATGGTAGGTGACTTTGTTCATCTTTACTCTTTCCTGTCCGACAACTGCTACAAAGTATCTTGTAGTTACTTTCCTTGACATGAAACCTCTGTTGATTTAATTAATTAATTGCATAAGAGTAATATACCTGTGTTGTTTGACTCACTTGAGGAAAGTCAAAAGGAAAGTTACTTTCCTTTTGACGTCAGCGACATGGCTCTTGATTAGAAACCTCGGTTTGAAACCTTATGGATAAAATACCTGAGTGGTTTGATCCATTTTATTTGTAGGAGGAGTATGGTCAAGTGATGATATAAATTAATTTGATATTCCAATAAATTGAAACTGAAATTTTAATCTGTTAATCTTTTTTTATATTTGAATTCCAGACTTCAGAATGTTGCAGTTCTGCAAACTCTTTCTCCTGCTCATGCTGATGACTGATGAGAGTCTGGGTGTACTTCCTTTCACCAGAAGTTGCTACACTAATTGTGAGTAATAAAAACTTATAACCACAACTTTGTTGAACATAATCAAATTTTGTTTCATCATTTTGTTTGTATTATTTAGTTTGATCAACATTCACTGTGGAATTAAATATCGCATTATCTAAATAAGAATAAGGGTCAAATTATTTCTCTATTTAAAAAAAACATATCAATATCATATGGAAAATGAATTTATTTATCCTATTTGTACATTCATTGAATGTGTTCGTAATGTTCCACATCTCTTTCGTGAAATCCCTCACAAGTGATACGGGAAATGGAAATATTGAAGTTTAAATACATCATTAATTATCCCATATTGTAAAAATGCAAATAGGATTTGATATAGATAGTTCAGCCCGTTTCTTCCCTACTTAATACTTACACTGTCTTACTCTACTTTTCAGATGCCAAGGCAAGTATCTCTAGTCGAAATGCATATTACTGCAGGATGAGTGAATCACAATGCATAGAAATATGTGCCGGTCTCGAGGGAATGGAAACTTATCGTTTCATATACGCGGATCTATATTCTAAATGCAATTGCCTACAATATACTTATTACAGGTAAGCGGGAGGTGGCTAGCATTATAATGATAATTCTATAATGTCATGGTTGAAAAGATATATATGCTATATTTATAAGAAGTGTAGAACTGAAAAGGTCCTCTGTCTTACAGTTTTATTGTAGTACTTAGTTCTAGGAGAAACACTGATGTGACGCTGAAAAAAAAATATTTCTCTTGTTTTTATTTCCAGTTTCATAAACGAACACTGAATGGTCGGAATTCATTTCAGCAGTTCACCTGAAATATATAATTGTTTATATTATAAGTTTATTCCATTTTCTACATATGAAACGTAACATTCTAATCAAACCCAATCTCATTTTAGCGGGAGGGGAAGAAGCATTAGCTGCACTGATTGAAACGAATAATTTGACCTTTAATGCAAATTATGGTACTTTATTGCATTAATAAAATTGAACTGAGACATTCTTCTATCCAATAATATTTCCAATAAGAATATTCGTACAGTAATATATATTCAAGTACTCAAAACTATGTAATACTGCTAAACATGTAAAATGTTTCTCTTCATATTTTATTCCAACAGCTTCGAGCCACTTCCTGATTTTGAATTTGCTGATAACTGTTCAGAGATCTACCATCAAGAGCATCACTTCGCACAGGCAAATTACAAAACCAAATCCGGAATTATAACTTGTGATATTGAGGGTGAGTGAAGAATTTCTGAATTGCTGAAATTCCGATCACTGTTTTTCTAGATCTCCAAATCAGATCCGTTTCTGATAAACTTGTGCAGTAACATGATATAAAAAGAAGTCGAAAGAACATCAAATTATATGTGAATATAGTAAAATCATCTGGAAACGAACAATCTGGTCTCTGTTGGTGTACAATACTATTGTGGCTTACTAAATCACTTCTCTCCTCAATATTAATTTCACTAAATATTCAATTAATATATTATTTTACCTTCTATACAAACTCCAGTTTGTAATATTGAGAATCTTTATTTGTATAGAGGTAATACCGAATTAATATTAACATAAAATGAATATGTTATATATGTTCCAGGTACTGATCTTTGCAGAGGTAATCTCATTCATGGCGGGTCAGGCTTACTAGACAAAAACATGCACTATAATAAGTACGAGATGCTGAATGAAATCTCACCTTTTCTGGACGACATGACTAAATTCCACGAACCAGTTGATAATAAGATAGAGGTTAGTAAAAAGATAGTATGATCTTTTCACTTCGACTTTATATGATTTAGTTAATTTCATTTTGACTTATGAGATATAATTAAAGACTTATGCAATGGTTTTAAAAAACCATTGCAATATTATCATTCTGTTATTTTATTAATTTGCATCGTACATTAAAAGTTAGATAAATCAATGTCCCTTCAGATTCGCTGATCCTGAGTTAGTATAAGTATATATAAAGAAAAACATAATACCATGAATATTTAGTAAAGAGAATACAAAAATATCATGAGCACCAATTTTAAAAAGTTAATTAATAATTATAATATGTTTTTTTCTGATATGGCCGAAAATTTTAAACTGGCGGATAACAGTGAACTTACCCAATAGGTAGCTGAAACAATCCATATAGAGACTAGGTCAGTATGTATTAATTCACATGGCGACGGAACTCTGTTTACTGGTTTCCAGGTATTCCGTACTTTTCATTGCAGGTCAAGTATTGATTAACCTTTTGTTGTGTTATCGCCACAGATTGAATTCAATCAGAATGTACTGATTACTCACATCGACATTTGGCGCGAGGATAAGGAAAAAGGAGTAAAGAGTTTATTCATTACATACACTTACGATGATTATGAAGTTCAAAGACTAACTGGCATCAAAAGTTACAATTACGCGTAAGCATGGAATCAACACTTGTATTGGATGGATCAATTTGTAACTAGGTTTTAAAGCAAATTTAGACCTTGGCTATACCTATCCCTTCTAGCTTTATTTCCCTAAGAACGAACTTCTTATTTAGGTCACTAATGATTTTCAACGAATTTGTCTCAAAATAACAAAGATGATATCTAAACTTCAATAATTCTACAACCAATCTAAATTTGAAATATTCGTCTGTTCAGAAGCCAGCCGTACACTGACGAGGAGGAAATGATCGAAATAGAGTACGATGAGAACAACTACAGCCGAACAAAACTGAGGAAATTCGTTGCTAATTCGGTCACTATAAACTTCGAAGATGACAATACTGAGTGAGTTAGGAGGAGAGGTTAAATTTTAGTATTTAGTATGTATTTATTCGATATGCTGTTTTTCCTTTTTTACGCTCGCCTCTTCAATTAAAACCATCTTCTTCTACTTACCCAGAAAGGTGAAATTGGAACTCATTGGCTGCGCCTACAACCAAAAAGAAGAGAAAGAGAGGAAACTGAACGATAAATATGGCTGCTATTTGTTTTCTGAAGATCAAATGAAGGGGAAAATGTCCTTCAGTCAATCTGCTACTGAAGGACTGAGTGAAGGGGAAGACCTTTATGCTGCTGTAGTGCAGGTAATTTGTTCATGATAACTATCAAAACATATGTGAACTTGTCCTTACATGTCTCAGCTTGTCTTGGTATTATTCATTTGATTTCGTTTAGATTTATAATTATTCATGACTTGTAAACATATATTTTTAGTCTCTTGGGTGAATATGCGCTATCATTTACAGTAGGTACTATTATTATTATTTTTTTTTTGCAATGGTTTCGATCACTTTCTGAGTTTTTTTTTTTTTTTAATTCATAGGCATTCTTAGCTATCTATAAACAAAATTGGTTGTGTCAGTTTTGGTTGTGTGACAAGTTTCTAAGTTCATCTTCATTTTACTTCAATTGTTTATTTTCAGATAACAAAGGGTTTGTACGCAGTGCTGAAAACATCAGAGTTTCCAATCGGTAGACTCACTGATCAAAGTGAATGTGAAGGAGAGACCAGTTCAGAAACACTGGACAGAGTAAGTTGATGATATAAACCTAATGCTTTCACATGATTGTATTAAATATCATAGTAAAGTGTAATGAATTAGTTTTTAATACATTATATGTATGCTATATTTGAAAAATAATAGGTTTAAACTTTATGTGCACTGAAATACAAAATCAAAATTGGTCATAAATAATTTAGCAATCCTGAAATCTCCTCTAATTATAATACTCAGTAGAGAATCCTTACACACTCCCAATAACAAGATAAGTAGATAGTAGTAGTATGATGTAACTTATCCATATACTTTAATTCGACGATTTAGATCATCGACTTAGTTTGTGGATCATCAGATGTTTCTACCATGTTCACTTCACAGTTTGAAAGCGTTGCCACTAACGTGAATTCACTAAAAAGTAGCCAATGTGAAGAAGACGCTTCCATTGTACTTCAGGTAAGGAGAAGTCATATCTACTCATCCATTGATATATTTTAACATTTCTCTAACTATTTGTATTATTCCCAAAAGGAATTGCAAGATGCAGCACATAATGACTGTCAGAGTGCTACAAAGGACGAATACACCGCCATCTTGAATCATTTTCATGACAGAGCTGTGGAATCGTGCGAAGCAGTAAATAAACTGGGAAACGTTTTATTAACAAGAATTAAGACGCTCTAACAGTAATATTCACTACTTCGTTTTTCAGAAAAATAATGGACTCAGCAGAAGAAAACGTGATTCACACGAAGCTCGTCCAGCAGTCCATGCCTTGTCCCTCATGAGACCCATTGCAGATGTTCCAATTTGTGACTCCATTGGGTACATTCAGAAAATGACTGACACGAAACAGAATTATTTTGATCTTGTAGATTATTGTCAGGTTAGTGAGTTTGTTAATCATCACTTACCAAACATGGGGTTGGACCAAAAATGAAAACATTTCAGATTTATCTGGAATCCAGATTTTTGTAGCTTTACTAACGAAAATTCATTGAGGCAACTGGGTTCTTCAGGTGTTCGATGATCTCTGTATTGATTTTAGGTGCCTTAGTCTTGTGATTTGCTCTATTAATTGAATTTTAGTTTGGATAGTTTATATTTTTTACTCATTCGATTGTCGGCCTGGCCTGTCTTCTTATGCAGTGGACGTTTTTCCTTCTTTTTCAATGAGAGTAATTATTTCTAAGACAGTACATCCTCTAACGTCCAACATTCATACAGTTTCTTTTACCCTGTTTGACCTGTTTAAAAGTCCTAGAACTTAGAGGTATGCAATTTTTTTAAAGTTCTGACCATTTCTTAATATTTGAATTAAAATCAGATATCTTAAACTTAAAAATTAGTACTAAACATTTTAAATAAATCACGAACATATTAGGATATCTCTACAATATGTTTGAAGATTATAATATCAATGTTAGGCGTATCCCTTTATGTTAGGCGTATCCCTTTATGTTAGGCGTATCCCTTTATGTTAGGCGTATCCCTTTATGTTAGGCGTATCCCCTGTATGTCATTAGTAGTACTTGTGTAACTTTATTATTAAATCTGTACTGAAATTCCTATACAAGCTATGAGAAACTTATAATCTCCTAAGCTCTATATTTATCTTCTAAAATTTCAGATTTTTCTAATACAGTCCTACTTCCCAGGCAACAAGGGTTTGTTCCTGGGATATTAAGGGAATATCCCAGGAATATATCCTTCTTCCCTGGGTTATTCCCTTTCTATCCCAGGAATAATGCTTGTTGCCTGGGTTATGTTCTTACTGTATAATTTTCATTGATTTCAATAATTTTATTTTGGATATAATGACAATAGGATAAGTTCCGATTTATTGGACTACTCCACTTTTTCCATAATATAAGAAAGATATATAAAATAATTGATATTTACTTTAGTATATTTTCTTTAATGATCGAAAACGTGGAACTTTCTTTAAATATTCAAAATCATATTAGTGTGATTGTTAAAACCTGAAATGTTTTCGAAATATTCACCCAGATTATTTAGGCCATCGCCAATTTAATGAAATCATTTACCAATTTTTAAGGTATCATTTTACACCAAAATTTAGATCATATTTACCTGTCAATTATTGTCTCAAAATAAGATTCCATATTTCAGGATCTTGGCTCTTCTTCTGGTCCGAATCGAGCAGTCGGCCAAACAACCAAACTGGAATGCTGGTGTCCACATTCTCCCGACTCCCTCAACAATGTGACCTATGATTTCAAATTCGTCTGCAAACCAGACTTCACCTACCACTACCAGTCAACTGTCTACAGTAACCGTGAGAAATTATACTGCTTCTAAATCTATACTCTGTGAAATATATTATACGTAGTATATATATTTTATCTCAGATCTCAAGAGTCTTTTAATTCTTACTGTCCCAAAATATATAATTTATTCCTACGGTTTTCAAAGCAAAATGATTAAATATATTTTTTACCCTTTCGCTCCTGAAACTAAATTTCATTTTTTATTAATTAATTAATTGAATTATATTAGGTATGCCATTCGCAGGCCCAGAGCGGAAATTTCCGTCCTATTACATAGTTAGCGTGAGAGCATGACTAAAATCTTTGACATGTTCCATACTTCCATCATGTACATTACTGAAGAGAAGCTCACGAACAAGCATACACATAATAGCTTGGACCACGAACGTGTTAAAATAGCAAAAAATTACATGGCTACTGCAGATGCCGGTCAAGGGCGAAAATGTTAAAAACGTTTTCATTCTAAACATTTTTGCCTAACCATAAATGCAAAACTGGGCTCTGAATTTTCCATTATAAATAGAGTTTTTCTATAAATAAATATTCATTTAATTGATTGTCATTCAGTTTGCAAGTGCTCGGACTCCATTCCAAGTTCAGCACCAGAAAACGGAGAGAGAAAGAGGAATGGATCAAATAGGTACCAGGATACAATCACCTACACATGTCCTGAACTTCATGCTTTCGATGTGAGTTCAGCAAAACAAACAAAAAATTGATGCTACTCTGCCTAGCTTAAATTGATGAAGCTGTACCTGTTGTGGTGATTTTAGCTTTTTCAAACTTAGTTTTTCAACATGTTTATAAATACGAAAAAATGTAAACTACCTAATGATGATTTACTAAGTCATTTTTAAATAACCACAATGTTCAGACTAATAAAAAGATAATTCAACAAAATGCTGCCGAAAGTTACAAGTTATATTGAAAATCTTTGTAATCTTTTGATGTATTTGCAGACCAAAAATTACCCCACGAATCTGACGAGTGAATGTCAACACGATTTGAAGTGGACGTACGAAGAAACACGTAATGTGCTACCTAAGTGTATTCGTGAGTAACCATTAGTATTAGTAATAGTATTAATAATAGGAATTTAAATACCGGCCAATAGATTTTTTATTAAATGATATATATCGACAGAAGAAAAAACTGAGGGTTCGAAAAGGTTGATAAATATTATTACAGATGGAAAAAGGGTTACGGTAGTTAGGGTGTTAGTTCTGACTTATCGGATGGTTCCACAGTTTCGACAGTATAAGAAAAAAGTGTATTATCATAGGTAAATAACTTTTATTCTATACTAATAATTATTAAATGATAAAAATTTGGAACTGACAGATAACTCACAACTTTCCCTGCACGATTTCAAGAGATACAAATTGAATAATTATAGTAATGGTACCTATTGATATACAAGTAATGATACATATTCATGTATTAGTAGTGATACATATTCATGTATTAGTAATGATACATATTCATGTATTAGTAGTGATACATATTCATGTATTAGTAATGTTACATATTCATGTATGAAGTAATTGTTGATAGATATACTCTATATTGTAATTACAGAACTGTGTGGTGAAAATGAGCCACCAAAATATGTTAATGTCTCAGCTGGAATTATTTCCAATTATGAAACTTGGAAAGGACAGCCATCTATGTATTACTTGTCAAAAACTACGGTCAGTACCTATAACTAAGATTAATCATTATTCGGTAAATTCCTAGTTCACGTCCCTATTTCATTTAGGGACGTGAACTAGGAACCGATCAAAATACCACCTTCCTAGTTCACGTCCCTATTTGATTTAGGGACGTGAACTAGTAAGGGGGTATTTTCAAATTATTTTTCCTTAAATTTAATTACCTTTTATCTGATTAAAATATATTACACTAAGAAATATTATTTGACAGAATATCTACTATCTTGACTACATAAACAAATAATACCAAAAATGAATATTTGAAATTCAGCAAATTAAAGAATATCGTTTTGAAAAACTAATTGAAATATATATACTCTTGTTTTAATTTTTAATTTTATTTTTAAAAATTATTCAATTTAAAAATACCCCCTTCCTAGTTCACGCTCCCAAATCAATTAGGGAGGTGAACTAGGAAGGGGCATTTGGATCAATTCCTAGTTCACGTCCCTAAATGAATATATAGGGACGTGAACTAGGAATTTACTCTTTATTCATTTGAATTATTCTTTCAAATCATTTGTTTTATGCTTATTATAAACATCATATGTTACAACAGATAAGTTACCCGTGTCTTGAGGGAGATAAGACTATAGAAGTTGAATGTTCAGATGGAGAATGGGAATCTAAAAATGAGAATGAAATCTGTGAGCGTAAGTATGAAAACTAAAAAAATGATATTATTATTATATAGCTACATACTAAATAAATATATCGCTAATGAAATTGCTAAAGGAACTAGTGATGAAGGTTCATGTTGTGAACAATAGATTTCAAAATTCTATTGCACAGCTTTTATCTCTTTTTATTAGTATTGAGAAAACAGTTAAACCATCAATCATTTACAGAACCTATAACAACCAGTACTACAACTAGTGAATCCACCAGTACTACAACTAGTGAACCCACCAGTACTACAACTAGTGAACCCACCAGTACTACAACTAGTGAACCCACCAGTACTACAACTAGTGAACCCACCAGTACATCTCCAACTACGAACTCAACAGAAACTACCACTTCACCATCAACTTCTCACACTCAAACTGCTGAAGAATCATCGACAAGTCCACTTCCAACGTCAGAATCGAGTTCTAGTCAGCCGACTTCTGAAGAATCATCGTTATATCCATTTCCGACGTCAGAATCGACATCTGAAGAATCATCGTTATACTCATTTCCGACGTCAGAATCGACTTCTGAACAGCCACAGCAGTCTTCAGATTCTAATTCGGAGTCGACGTTTGATGCAACATCTGAAACAGAACCAATATACCACACTGCAGAAGAAGGTAAGTTTGTCAATATCTATTTCCAACCTGGATATAATTGATATAATGTGATAATATAATGACATTAATAGATAGATAGTAATCAATGATTTTATTAAATTGAATCGATGTGATTTTGAAAGCTAAATCAAGGGTTAAATTAAAAAAATTCTCCTAAAGGTTAAACCTGTATCACTTTATTCCCTGGATTAATTTAAACGTGAAAAAAGTATAATTTAAAAATATTCTTGTAAAATCTAATAATTGAAATTATACAACCAGTCGTTTAAGTCTCAAAGTTATCTCGCGAAATACATAATGTGAGAGGGGGACAAATATGTCCCCTTTGGGCAAAAAGGGTTTCATAAGTTACCATATTTGAGCAAGTTTTTAAAAAATCATTGATTTATGTAAACAGCTTATTTTGTAAAGAAGTTAAATAAATATGAAAAAGGTTAATATCATTAATTTGATCTTTCTGAACATTGTCATTTATTACTAATACTTTATTTTACTCTTCAAATAAATTCTTAAACCGAATAGATACCATATTATAACTCAATATCATAAATTAATTCATATTGAAATTTCTCTCCTTAATTGTCTCTTTCTATTATTGAATGAATGACTGTACTGAATTGTATGTATGAAATTATATAATTACATATAGAAATTTAAAAGCTTTGGTTATCATTTTTATTGTACCTTGTAATAGGAATGAAACATTTTGAATTACTAAAATGTTAATGGATGATATCAATTAAATAATGACTATATTTAGTATTATTTTAAAAAATTAATTAATATAAAAACGGTTGCGACAACATTATAATTTTTGGATCAATCTAAATTTGTTTTGATTATTACATACGAAAACTATGTTCGATATTGAATAATTAAATATATTAAAAATAACCACAATTTACTGTACCACTTGTATCGTCAAAATAACGTAGAATCAAATCAATGGTTTTGAAAAATGAAAAGTTAAGAGTTATCGGTCGGATGGTTCCACATTTCTATCAAATAAGAAAAAAAAACATATAGTATTTCCAATAAAAATTCACTCGAAACTTACTCTATATGCCATCAAAATTTGATATATTATAATATCATCGATATTAATGTCGCGATATATATATATATATAATAATGCTGCGATATATATATTATAGAATCTAGATACATGCAGATGAAAAAAGATGAGAAGGAATGAACTGACTAAGAATTTTTTTTTTTTTTCAATATGAAACATTTTTCATTGAATAATTAGTGTTATTTTCTACTTCTCTAGCTAGTCTTTGAAAAAGTCTATTTTTCTGAACTTGAAATAACTTACGAATACTAGTTAGAGAAGTAGAAACTCTCTAATGAACGATTAAGCAACAAACTTAACATTTGGCATCTTCATTCTTCCTTTCGAGGACTCGTTTTTCTTCTCTGTTTCTAATCCAGATGCCTCGGGTTTGAATCCCGTCGAAGATGCCAATGTTAACAGGAACCTTGTTCCTATTGACAATCAACTTAATACAGTTAACTGTAAGTCTTCGATTTGGCTGCCATAGGGCTCTTAGCTTGAGTAGTTTCTCTCGGTTATATATTTCAGTTATATGTTTTACTAAAGAGGGGAATATTAAAACTTCGTTTCTAACTAGTAAATTCACTATTGAAATAATGTTGTTAACTGTCTATAAGTCGAAAAGTTCACTTGGCTACATTAGCAGAATCTTATAATCAAAGCACTAATAATAAGCTTGTCTAGAATGTACGCTTATAACGTGAAGAGTTGGGCACAGATGATCAATGAACGAATAATCGAGTAAGGTATATCTCTTTTATAGGCTAACGGTAACCTTCAGGTGAGGATAAAGGCTAATTGTAATACTTGCGCGATGGCACGTAAATGTTAACAAAAACTTGGAGATTTCACCAATTTTGGAGTTCTCGAAGATCTCTGAGTTTAACATAATTCCTTTAATTTACTTTAATAAAGGAGTGCGATATATATTAATATAGCTTGATATGTTAGAATAAATCCCAAAATACAAAATTTCAGATTAATATTTGAAATTAAGTTATATATCTATTCAAATATAAAATGTATACATTTAGCTTTACAGGATTTTCTAATTAATTTTGTAACACAAAAAACTTTACCCATGATTTCAATGCAGAGGCAAACTGTTACAGAATTAGGATCATTTCGTGTGGGGCAATTTTTTATGCTGCTCTAACTTAGATAGCTGATACGATAAAGTGAAGCTTTATATAGAAAAAGAATTAATATAAATAAATAAGAAATTTTGTAAGATATATTGAAAAAGCATTTAGTTAAATAGGTCTAGCCGCTCAGATTCACCTGTGGTTTTAGGCCATATATCTTACTGGGTTCTAGGTCCATTCGCCGAAAACACATTCACCGCTCGATACTTTCGCCGAATGACACTATCGCACAAAAAAAATTATTTACCTTAATAAAGTAAGTAAAAATACAGTAAAGTATACATTTTGACACCATCAAGCATGTCCGGGTGGGGCCCCAACCGGACCGCTAACCTAACCTTAGGTGCACTATATCTCTTTATATTTATAACATGAAGTGTTTTTTTTAATTTTCGGCAAAAGTGTCGTGCGGCTAATGTGTTTTCGGTGAATGGACCGGCCACCATCTTATTGTGAATACATTTTGTAACTGAAAAGAAACTGCAGGTATATAACGGGTAAGTTTCGAGTTATTGGACGATTACACACTGTCAATCATATGACAAAAATTTGCTTAATATTTAAGATAACGATTTATATATTTTTTTTTTTTTTTTTTTTTTTTTTCGAAGACAATATTTTTCTATTAAAAACAAGAATATTATATATATTATTTATATATAGTTTTTAATATATGATCGAAAATTTGGAACCATCCGATAACTCGGAGCTTACCCTAACAACCAAAAAATATGAGCTGGAAAAAGTTACGCCATTAATAAAGACAAACATTAATATCTTTTCGTGAGTTCGAAACTATATTCTGTTATTATAACTTTCGACGAAATGGTCCGTGTATTTAGTAGAAAAAAGTACGTGCAATATAAAACATTATTCGCCGTTTAAAAAATTATTCATTCATTAATTCTTTTTATAGTCTATTTGATCATTATTTCAAATTTAAATATCTATTAGAGGCTTTCATATTTAAATAAATTTGAATAGTCTTTTTAAAGTTAAACATCTCAACCTTTTTTTCTGATTCAAAATTAAAAATATTTCGTATAATTCATATGTGTGTAGCTATAATTCTAACTCCCTCATTGTTTAATACTCATAGCATGGTTATTTCACAGCATGAAATACCTAAAGCAAAATATACTAACTTTTACTATACTCAATTTAGCCAATTCTTGATTCTATTTTTCCAGGCATATCCGACGAAGTTTCTCTGCCAATAACTGAATATCATTAAAAGTTTATCACCAGTATATTTAATATCAGTTTTTCTAGGCAAATCATCAGGTATAATAAAGCAGAGGTAAAGACTGCAAATAGTGCAATCGAGCTGATCAATGCCGGTCAGTAATCATTAAAGTCTGCTTGTCTGCAATAGGTTCTAACTTTCCTTGTTGAGAGGTGACCATTTTCCGGTCTCTGCAGTTCAGAGTTACCTAGCAGTATATCACTTTATGGGAAGTAAGTAATTGAAAAATAATTTGAAATAGTACATATAAATTAAGTTTCCTTAGAGTTTGAAGGTGTCATCCTTTGTGTTCTCGACTGTTGATCTGGATTTTACCTATTCCTTTATCATTTTTACCATATTTATATTTTTTTAGCGCTATTGCAGTTTTAGAAGATAGCGTTAAAGTTATACTCTTCAAAAACGAGGTATCAAATTTGTGTTAGGTAGTCTCGTAGGCTTCATTTACTATCACCTCTTCATTTTCCTCATCCAGCAGAGACCGGTGTTTGTGTCCCTTTGTATCACATTCATTGGTAGGTACTGTTTCCATGGAGTAGCTTTTGTTACCAACAAGTGGTATGCGACTTTATTTTTTTCGTTTCTGTCTGACTGCTGTTTGTAAGTTCGTTGTAGTTACTTTACTTTTGACGTTAGCTACTTGGCTCTTGATTTAAAGCCTCTGATCATTTAATTAGTTAATTGCATATACATGTTATACAGGGTAACCAACAAAAAAGTTAACCGTACTTTGAATTGATATTACTCGAATTTGTAAAGTACATTTTATGAAGCAACTATTTTTCTGTCGATCCTTAAAAAATTAGTTTAATCTATGTTACGGTATGGATACAGCAACGTTATTAGTGTAAGGTACCTAAAACAGGCATGCGCGAGGACGGAAATAATTTCCAAGGAAGGTTGAATGAAACAAAATCAAATAAACTAGTTATAATAAATCCCTAATTATCTAAACTGAAAAACATTTAATCAGGTTATAATAAGTCTCTCCAAATGTCAAAAAATATCCCCATAGCTAGATATCCCCATAAAATACAGTCGCAAGGCGTCAAATCTAGGGATCTTGCAGGCCACTCAATATCATATGATTCATGGCTCAGGACTACAATGCGATCGACAAACAACTCTTTCAGCCTTTCTTTGACAATAAGCCGACGATGAGGAGGGGCACCGTTCTGGAACCACCAGAGTGTGTTAAATCGATTGTTGAAAACAAGGAGTAGTTCTGAGAGTATCTTTTCGTTGTTCATAGTCAGGTAAAGATCCCCATTGAAGTTACCGTCGTAAAAGAAAGTCCCAATGAGAAAGCAATTTCCACATAGTCCAATCCAAAGAGAAAGTTTTTCCCTACAGGTACTCTTATCGAAGTTGAATTCTGGTGGACTGTTTTTCGGTGCATATTGTCTGACACTATGACTGTTTACTTTACCATTCATGAAAAAGGCTGCCTCATCGCCAATGACAATATTAATTTTCTGTCCTATTGATCAACAGATAAATAGTTGCTTCATAAAATGTACTTTACAAAACTGAATTTTATATAATAGTTTTCAAGTAATATCAATTCAAAGTACTGTTAACTTTTTTTGGGGTCACCCTGTATACCTGAGTGCATGGTTTGGTCCATTTATTATTAGTACGTTAAGTGACAATGAAAAAGAATTTGACCTTTCAATGAAACGAAACTGAAATCTTATATTCTCTGAATATTTGTAGATTGGAATTCCAGACTTCAGAATGTTCCAATTCTGCAAACTATTTCTCCTGCTCATGCTGATGACTGATGAGAGTCTGGGTGTACTTCCTTTCACCAAAAGTTGCAACACTAATTGTGAGTTTTAAGAATTTCAAACCATATCTCCATTGAACTTGATCAGATTTGTTTAACTGTTTTTTTAGTTTATTATTTAGTTTATCATATCCACAGTATAAAAAAAGTCACACTATAATAGTTTATTACTAATTGGCTACGAACATTTTGACAATGACATACAGGGAGTTGAAAATAAAGCGTGGCCGGTAATTTCACCTCCTCTTATTTTATTCTTGGATGATGTACTTAATTGAATATTATGTCAATAGTATGTATCCATGACACAAGACTTTAGGATAAATTAATTAGTTCATCGCTCTCAAAATATATTTTGAAAGTAATTAAGAGAAATCATGTGTAATCGTGTAATACTTTAATGATATATAATAATTTTATATGCTGGGAGTCAAATTAAAACACAGGGGTGAGATTACAAGGCGGTGAAATTACAAGGTGGTCAAATTAACGGGGGTAAAATTACTGGGGGTAAAATTATCTAGCATTGAATAGAGTTAGTTGAGACAGAGAGATAACACACGTCCAACTGAGCTATTCTTAGCACAGCTTAAAATTTTTTTTTTTTTTTTAAAAAGGCCCCCTGCCAGAAGAAGCAAACCTTCTTTAAATAATTTAAAAAAGCTATTATCTTTATTAAGACAATGAACATTAAAAAATGGAAGATAAGCTTCTCTGCTCTACGACCAATTGTCTATAAAAATTTATTACGTCACTTTGGGAACATCAAACAGTAGGGGTCAATATCAGTGAACTACAATGAAATATGGCGTTTAGTTGCCTAATTCAGTATAAAATTAATTTTTGGTGCACTGAAAAGTGTTCTATGTATTCCGTTTCTCTCATACTTACTGTCCTACTCTTTTTTTACAGACGCCAAGGCAGTTGAATTTTCTGGAAGTTTTGTATACTGCAGGATGAGTGAATCTCAATGCATAGAGATATGTGCAGGAAATGATAGAATGACACGCTCGTACTACTACTACTACCTATATAACTATTTCGTGTGCGCATGCTCATCTCATCGGTTAGATCACATAAGATTGAGTTAATATATATTTCATATACGTTTTTAAAGTTTTGATACTCAGTGTGCAACAAATGTATAAAACACTATAATGTGACGCTGAAGAAGTAAGCTTCTTGTTTATATTTTCAGTTAAAATAAAAACAAACAATATTCGAATGGTCGGTCTTCATTTTATCCGTCTAAGTAATATATGCAATAATTCCTTCATGTTTTCCATATGTACATACCTGAATAATCTATACAATAAAAGAGATTATAATTACCTTGCTGATATTCAAAACAAATGACGAGCAATATTTTCCTTTACACTTAAAATAATTAGTAACTTGGAAGTAAATGGATATTGTAAACTGATTACAAAAGCGTATAATTTACAAATAGTTTTTATAGAAACTGATTTCACATGGTTTACAGACAAAAATATTTCAAGAGGATACTTAAAACAAGTTATTGTACTTTATTGTAATACATTTTTCTATCAAAAAATGTTAATTGCTAAATTACTCGTAATAATACGTAATGTATATATTTGAGTACTGGAAACTATGAATAACTGATAAAAAAAATGATTTTCTTTGTATTTTATTCCATCAGTTTCGAGCCATCTTCCGATTTTGAATTGGCTGATAATTGTTCAGAGATCTACCATCACAGACATCACTTTGCACAGTTCGATTATTACACAAAATCAGGAATTGTTACTTGTGATATTGAGGGTGAGTGAAGAGTTTTTCAATTGCTTGAATGTTGACCAGTGTTTAAGAACTGGTGTTCTCTTTTTCTAAATCAGAACCTTGTCAATAATATTTACGAAAAATTTGTACACTAAAACAATATTAAAAGAAGTTGAAAGAACCCCAAATAAAATGTACTTAGTATTGAATAATCTAGATATCAACAATCCTCACCACAAATACTATCACAACTGTGAGTTCACCGAAAGATTTTTCTCTTTACTATATTGATTCCCTAGAGTATTGAAGCAAAATTAAATTTTAATTTAAGTTCCTATTTCACATATCAAAAATCTTTAGTTTAAAAAAGGTAAAACAAAATTATTCTCAATATTGAATGGACATTTTATATTTTCCAGGCAGTGATCTTTGCAGAGGTAATCTCATTCATGGCGGGTCGGGTTTCCTAGCCAAAGACATGATCGAAAAGAAGTACGAGATGCTGAATGAAATCTCACCTTTTCTGGACGAGGAACATGAAACTGAATTCCATGCACCAGTTGATAATAAGATAGAGGTTAGTTAAAAGATAGTATGGACTGTACACTTCGACTTTTAATGATTTAATTAATTCTATTCTGACTTTTGAGATATAATTATGAGTTCATGCTTTCATAGATCTAAAACGAAAATCATTAAAATAATATCATTCAAACATTTTGTAAATTTGAATCTTTCATTTAAAGTTTATATGTTTAAATTTGGATGCGCAAATCACGAGTTACTTTAAAATTTATGAGTAACAATAATCAATGTCATGAATATATAAAAAGTATAGAATTATAGATGATAGAAAATGTGTCATGGCTATTAATTTTAAAAATATTAATATTATATAATTCTTTATAATATGAACGAAAATGTTTAACAGTCCTATAACTTGGAGCTAAACATAGGTTTCTGAAACAATTCAGAGAGACTAGGTAAGTAGGTATCAATTCACATGGCGACGGAACTCTGTTTACTGGTTTCTAGGTATTCCGTACTTTTCATTGCAGGTCAAATATTGATTAACCTTTTGTGTTGTTATCGTCACAGATTGAATTCAAGCAGAATGTACTGATTACTCACATTGACATTTGGCGCGAGGATAAGGAAAAAGGAGTAAAGAGTTTATTCATTACATACACTTACGATGATTACGAAGTTCAAAGACTAACTGGCATCACAAGTTACAACTACACGTAAGGATGGAATCAACACTTGTATTGAATGGTGAAATTATTATTGATCGAATTAAATTATCGATACAAGATAAAATTACTCTAAATTCATATTTTTTTTAAATTGGTCTCAAGGTAGGACAATATCTAGATAATTTACCATTCGATCAGCAAACTAAATTTGAAATATTCTTCTGTTCAGAAGCCAGCCGTACACTGACGAGGAGGAAATGATCAAAATAGAGTACGATGAGAACAACTACAACCGAACAAAACTGAGGAAATTCGTTGCTAATTCGGTCACTATAAACTTCGAAGATGACAATACTGAGTGAGTTAGGAGGGGAGGTTAAATTTTAGTATGTATTTATTCGATATGCTGTTTTTCCTTTTTTACGCTCGCCTCTTCAATTGAAACCATCTTCTTCTACTTACCCAGAAAATTGAAATTGGAACTCATTGGCTGTGGATATAAAAAATATGAAGAGAAAGAGAGGAAACTGTACGATAAATATGGCTGCTATTTGTTTTCTGAAGATCAAATGAAGGGGAAAATGTCCTTCAGTCAATCTGCTACTGAAGGACTCAGTGAAGGAGAAGATCTTTATGCTGCCATGGTGCAGGTAATTAGTTCATATTAATTTGGCTTGAGATTGTTCATCTCTTTTCATTTTGATGTTTTTTTGTCCTTTTGTACTTCAAAGATAATAGAAAATAATTTTGGATCTCTGTAACTACTATAATTTAAGTGCCACATGTTCTACAAATGCAATTGGTTTAACTTATTTTAGTTTATTAATTCAAAAAATGTACGGACATTCTGAGATTTACAAATAAAATCAGTTATGAAACATTTTCAAAGATATCAAATATCTTAAGTTTCTACCAATAGCGTTCGATTCAAATTTCAAGTTGGTACCACTTTTTAATTTCACCCCAAATGTTTTTTTCGCAGATAACAAAGGGTTTGTACACAGTACTGAAAACATCAGAGTTTCCTATCGGTAGACTCACTGATGAAGGTGAATGTGAAGGAGAGACCAGTTCTGAAACACTGGACAGAGTAAGTTGAGGATGTGAACCTATTTCTTTCAGATGATTGTATTATATATCGATAATAAAGTGTAATATATATGTTTTAATAATAAATTTCATTTTTATTATTATCAGAATTAAAAAAAGGTATATTTTGTAATACACTCTTATCTACAGTCGGCTCTAGGACAACTACCATAAGTAAAACTGCCATGCTATATATTATAAATCGGTATTGGGTGATTTTTTATGCGCTTTGAAACCTTAATCTTTCATGAAGTTGGGCCCCGACTATTGGGCCCATGACAATTGGGTCTCAACAGGCACAATAAAGAAGTGCTAATTTGCTATTACAGTAGCAATGGTATTCAATTAAATTATCAAAGTAGACTTTGATAAAAATGGAATTCAGATTCATCGTGGACTTTAATTTTGCTTTTGTATACAAAAAATACAAAGAATTATATATACATATATACGAAATGCAAATAAATTTAGTATCACTTCAAATATTATTTCTGAATCTACCGTCAATTTTTATTATTATTTTTCTTAATGTACAATTTCGGACTATACGATTAAGTAGTTATTATTATTATATGTACTAAATCTTTAGGCTAAAATAATAATCATAGCTACTTCACATTAAATTTAATCCATGAAATGTTAAGTTTACAATACACATTAAGATTCACTCGATACTAAATTATTATATATAATATGGCAGTTGTCCGCATGGCAGTTTGTAGAATGGCAGTTTGTCATACGGCAGTTGTCCATTGAGGCAGTTGTCCTCATGGTAGTTGTCCGTACACCCTATAGTCAACATTAGTCAAAATGACTATGAAATTCTGAAATTCCCCCTATAATAATGTTTAGTGGTGTCCTTCCACTAATCCAACAACAAACTATATAGATAGATATATGAAGAATATTGTAACTTATCCATATAATTTTATTTTATGTTTCAGTTCATTGACATGGCTTGTGAATCATCAGAAATGTCTACCAAGATTGCTACAAAGTTTGCAAGTGTCGCTACTAACGAGGATTTACTATCTGATGACCAATGTCAAGAAAACGCTTTCGAAATACTTAAGGTAAGAAGGAGTCATACCTACCCATACACTGATTTGTTTGAGCCCTATTCTAACGACTTCTATTATTTCCTAAAGCGATTGGAAGGTGCAAGACAGAATGAATGTGAGAAAGCTACGGACGACGAATACACCGCCATCTTGAATATTTTTCATGACAGAGCTGTGGAATCGTGCAAAGCAGTAAATAAACTTACAAACACTATATTAACGAGAATTTACACGCTCTAACAGTAATATTCACTACTTATTATTTCAGAAAAGTGATGGACTCGCGACATCAAAACTTAATTTACGCGAAGCTCGTCCAGCAGTCCATGCCTTGTCCCTCATGAGACCCATTGCAGATGTTCCAATTTGTGACTCCATTGGGTACATTCAGAAAATGACTGACACGAAACAGAATTATTTTGATCTTGTAGATTATTGTCAGGTTAGTAATTTAATAAATCATCACTTACCAAACAGGGTTAAACAAATTGCATGGAAATTTTGCAGTTTTTTCATGTAATCCAAATTTATGCGGCACCAACGAAGACTTTTTGTGGTAACTGTATTCTGTAGGTGTTCATTGAGTTCTGCAGTGATTTTATTAGGCTTGGTCTTGCGACTTGCTCTAATAATTTGATTTAATTTCCGACAGTCTATATCTCTTGACATATTCGACTTTCCAGACCTGTGGTTTATTAAGAACGTTTTTCATTCTCTTTCAAAGGAAGTCATTACTTTAGAGACAGTATCTCTTGTAACACCAAATATTCGTACAGTTTCTATTACACTAGGACCTGCCATAAAACCAAGTATTTGGTATCTTTGAAAGTTCTAGAGGTCTTCCTTTTTTATCAGGCTAACACTTAATACCTTTAATTAACAGCTTTTTTCAATAGACGCATAACCATTAATCAATTTAATAAACCAAGTACATCAAAATGTCAAGCTGGGCTGGTCTACATAATATGTTCAAAGATTATGTTGCCAAAATATCAGATGTTTCCTATTTTCTGTTCAACCCCTGTATGTTATCAGCAGTACTTGGTGTAACTTTGATTCTTATATCTCACTGAAATTATCCAATAAGCTATAAGAAACTCGCAATTTCCCTAATTCTAAATTACATCATCTAAGTTTTCATATTTTTCAGATACTGCCTTAAGGTACGTTTTACATGCAGCGATTGTTAATTGCGATCATCGCCCAGCGATTATCGCTGATCACTAGTTCAATGCTATTCCTACGGAGCTGTTTTGCAACGAGCTAAAATTCAATGTATTCCTATTGCTGGACGATCGTCGCCGAGCGATGATCGCAACAATCGCTGCATACAAAACGTACCTTTACAGAAAAAATTTCATTGCATATCTAATTTTCCGAGTTATAATAAATAATATTTTACTCCTTTTTTAATTGGTAACCAGAATATCTACAGATATAATGGATTCCAATTAAATGAAAAATTAAATATATAATAATGTTTATATATTTTTCTTTGCTGATCGAAAACTATTTTATTAATGATCAATATAAATTACTTTCCTTTTTTATTTTTAAATATTGAAAAACATAGTTATACCTAAAATGTTTTCAATATATTCATTCATATTATTCAGGCCATTACCAATATATAATATTTAAAATAATTTAACATCAGATAACACAACGGTCAATAGGTAATGTAATACTAATAAAAGTTTATTGAAAAATAATGCTTAAATATGAAAGAAATTGGAATGAAAAATATATAATATAATTTCAATGTCTCCCTCTCTTTCTAGAATTTTTTTCACATCAAAGCAAAAAAACAACAACTTTGGCAAATGAAATTTAATTATAGAAAATATCGAAAATTAAATTTTCTTAATCTATTATTAACCATTTACGTCTTGACGGAAAAAACGGACGCTAAGTTAATAATTTTTTTAGTACAGAATAAACTGTTGAAATACTTAATTTTTCACATAATATAAAGAAGTAATATTTTTTCCAAATTTAATTTGTCAGACCGACAGAGTTATAAGAGTTGAGTGGACGATACAATGCACGAAAACTTACTTATATACAATTTCTTAATTAAATTTCATGTATCACCATGCACCAAATGTTATGCATTTTACATAATTGATGTTTAAAATATAGATTCCATATTTCAGGATCTTGGTTCTTCCTCTGGTCCAGATCGAGCGGTTGGTCAAACAACCGAACTGTTGTGCTGGTGTCCACAATCCCACTTCTCCTTCTTCAATGTGACCCATGAACGCACTTTGGTCTGCAAACCAGACTTCACCTACCACTACCAGTCAATTGACTATAGTAACTGTGAGAAAATATATTTGCTACAAAATCAAAGTTCTTTAAAAATCAATTATTTATAGTGTATATATATTTTTACTTGAATGAAGGAGTGTAGTTTGGTGCGAAAAATTCATTTATTCTTACAGTACCAAAATAAATTTCTTACGATCTTCAAACCTGATATCCTGAATATATTTTTAAAATAGTAACAACGTCATCATTCGAAGCAATTTTCCTCAACCGTGGTCGCAAATAGAGACTCTGAATTTTCTATTAACATTTGAGTTTTTTTATAAATAAATATTCATTTAATTGATTGTTATTCAGTTTGCAAGTGCTTGGACTCCATCCCAAGTTCAGCACCAGAAAACGGAGAGAGAAAGAGGAATGGATTAAATAGGTACCAGGATACAATCACCTACACATGTCCTGAGCTTCATGCTTTCGATGTGAGTTATTATAAAGAGGTGGCTTGCTTTTGCCGTGGTCTTAAAAGCACTAAAATAAATCAAACTACATATATCTTTTATGGTGGTCTCATAGAAACCAAAATCGAATGACTGTACCTTATGTGGCGGTCTTAGCTTTTTTATAACTTAGTTTTTCTTAGCTTTTAAAGATGCTTACATTATGAAAAAATATGAACCAGTTAATGATGATATACCAAGTCATTTACTTATAAACACTATGCTAAGACCAATAAGAAGACAATTCAACAAAATATTACTGATATTCTTCGTAATCTATCGTTTTTTTGGTAGACCCAAAATTACCCCACGAATCTGACAAGTGAATGTCAACACGATTTGAAGTGGACGTACGAAGAAACACCCAATACGCTACCTAAGTGTATTCGTGAGTAACCATTAGTATTAGTATATTCCATATTTTTATTATATAGTAGAAATGTGGAACAAACAGATAACTCGAAACCTAAGCTACAAGTGATGATATCTAGAGATTCATATTGAATAATTAGTAATGATACTTATTGATGTATTATAATTATGATACAAATTCATGTATAGAGTAATTAATATGCGTATATTTTTAATTGCAGAACTGTGTGGTGAAAATGAGCCACCAAAATATGTTAATGTCTCAGCTGGAATTATTTCCAATTATGAAACTTTGAAAGGACAGCCATCTATGTATTACCTGCCAAAAACTACGGTGAGAACCTTACTATGTGACTAATCATTATTTATTTAAAGTATTCATTCAAATCATGTGTTTTATGCTAATGATAAAAATCGTATGTTTTAATCAGATAAGTTACCCGTGTCATGAGGGAGATAAGACTATAGAAGTTGAATGTTCAGATGGAGAATGGAAATCTAAAAATGAGAATGAAATCTGTGAGCGTAAGTATGAAAACTAAAAAAATAAAATTATTAAATCAACTTCTCCTTGATTCGATAAAATATTTACCAAATATATTGACGGAACCAATGAAAGAGTTTCTCGATGCGTGATCTTCGTGTGTATTTTAACATCACCTCTCTTTCATAAATAGATTTGGAAATACAATTGCACAGCTTTTATCTCTTTTTATTAGTATTGATAAAACTGTTAAATCTCAATTATTTACAGAACCTATAACAACGAGTACTACAACTAGTGAACCCACCAGTACACCTACAACTACGAACAGTACAACCAACTCAACAGAAACTACCACTTCACCATCAACTTCTAACACTCAAACTGCTGAAGAATCATCGACAAGTCCACTTCCAACGTTAGAATCGAGTTCTAGCCAGTCGACTTCTGAAGAATCATCGTTATATCCATTTCCGACGTCAGAATCGACTTCTGAAGAATCATTGTTATATCCATTTCCAACGTCAGAATCGACTTCTGATCAGCCACAGCAGACCTCATATTCAAATTCGGAATTGACGCTTGGTACAACATTTGAAACAGAACCAATATTTCATACTTCAGAAGCAGGTAAGTTTGTCAATGCCTATTTCTAGTCTTGGATATAATTGATATAATGTAAAAAAATATAATGCCATTAAAATAGAAAGGTACTAATCAATGATTTTATTATATTGAATCGATGCAATTTTCAAAGTACCAACGGAACCTCGAAATTCTGGCAGTTGCAAGTTTAATCTGTAAACTATCCCATAATGTCTTTAAAAAATCATTTAATTATAATTATATTATTATTGAGCATTTATTACTCAAAGATTAACATTATTAGTTTGATCTTTACAGCATCGCCATTTATTAATATTACATATATACCCTGCACTTATTATAACTCACACTTATAACAAGTAATTAAGTGTGGGTCATGGTACAATTGTTTCTTCTGGTGTAGGCATACCCCGCTCATATTACGTCTGCTTTTGACAATTTAATAAGTGTGAAACATGACGCGCTTATATTTCACCTTGTATATAAAATATTTAAAGAATAATTTTGGTAATTTGGTTGGTATTTTTCAGTTGGGAAAAATTATAATTTTAGACTTTATTTATCGTATTATTTTTTATACTAGGCTAAATAAAAGCGAGACTTGTCCCACACTTATTCGATTATCATAAGTCCGAAACGTATTGATAGCTGGGTATTCCTGTTTAAAAAATAATTTGGGAGTAATTTTGGTAATTGGTTGATCGTTTCAAGATAAGCTACTATCGCAGTATGGAATAGATTAAAAATCATTTTATGGTAACTATTTCACGTATATCATTTACAAATAAATTATTTTCAAATTATCCGAACTGCATGATACTAAATACTAAAATATTGAAGGGCCAAGTGGTGAGTCAGTGGCCAAAATAATATCGCGTCTTGCGGGACGCTAAAATCCTTATTTTTGGGTCACGTGACTGGCAATCTAGCGTCCGATTAATGAAGAAATGATATAACTGAAACAAAATTTAATGATATAACTATAACAAAATTTAATGAAGAAATGATTATAACTGAAACAAAATAAGGTTTTACACCATCTTCCTTAGCGTCCTTAGCAACACTTCTTCTCTTTAGAGTAGTTTATCATAACTCTATGTGAAGGGTGAAACAATTGCGAGACACGTTTCACATTTAATTACTTGTCATAAATGTGAGTTGTAATAGGAACATAATATGCCTGTGCTTTATTTTACATAAAAGAACCCTAATTATAACTCAATAAAATAAACTAATTAATAATAAAAAAATTCCCATTATTTCTTTCTATAATTTTTGAATGAATGCTTGTCATTGTATGAAATTGTTTTAATTACATATTTATAATTGAAAGCTATGTGTATCATTTTATTATTCTTTAATAATAGTCAAATAATTTTAATTACCAATATTCTAATGAACGCAATTATTTTTGAATTATCTAAATATAGTTTGATTAATCCGTACGTAAATTATCTCATAATTATTTTCACATTTGGCATAAAATTATTGTAGATTATATATATTCAAGAAAGCTTATATGAAAGTAATTGAATATTATCATCTAAACCTAAACTGTGTTTTTATTGTGTCAGTCCCTGTCCACAGATCGGACGGTTCCACATTTTCGCCCAATAAAAATGGATAGGTTCTTCTTCATGATATTATAATATTCCACACATTGTAAGGCTATGGGTAACAAAAGTTTACTGGTGACCAATGAGATAAAATAACGAGTGAGTTACAGACAATTCCCTGTTATGAGTCTGACGTTTTTATACTCAACATTTAGCTCCTAAGCATCATCGAAAATGAAATTAGTTTAAAGGTCTTGTTACACGGTGCGAGTAAACGTGTGAGTTGGCCTATTCAGTTACTGTAGTGCAGTTACTCGCACCATTGTCGAGTAACTGTCATATGCGAGTAGGTTAGTAACTCGTATGTGATTTACTTCAACATTGTTTGCACAACATATATTACAAGTTTTAATAAAATGTACAATTCTAAATTAAATAGTTCAAATAATAATATAGTATGAAAGATTATTGTAAATTTAAAGATCACTCATATATCACTTAGGATAAGTTAAGGTTTATTAATTAATTAGGAATTACTTAATAAAGTACTTTTGTATTCTTTAAATATTTACATCTTAATTGAAGTTAATAACAACATAATTAATTATCTTATGTGTGAATGTGTAGTAAAGAGAATGTGAAATCTATTACATGTAGTGTGAAATACCAAAATAAAGCTTACATCGCTATCGAAATTAATATCGGACGAAATATATTAAAATATTTGACAGAGAGTGAGACTCTAATATTTAATAAGATAATATATTGGACAAAGTGTCTCATATTATAACATTTCACAGAATAATTTATTATTAAATGAGTGTCATGGCCAAACTAATTATTGAAGCATTACAATCATAATTTGATTCAGTTTATTTCAAAATCATGACCTTTTTATTTACAGCAATATGAGTTATATATAATATTCTCATTATTCAATGATTGAAATAAAATAATTTTTGGTGTCAATCGATTGCAACCTCTTCGTAGATATTCATGTGTAGATCTAAAATCCGAACCATTATCTGACAAGACTTTCAATTCACGGAAAAATTTGTATATTCTAAAAGATTATCAACAGCCTTTATGTCACCTGTACAAATTTATACGTTAAGAACGCTCAGAATAATTAACAAAATATAACCAATCTCAGGAGATTCTTGTTGAAGCCAGAGAAAAAATTGGGAGCTTGTCGTCAAAAACACGATTGGTGTCATAAGAATTAGATTGTCTGTTGTCCTTTACCACTTCTTCGATATGGTTTGTAGTTGGTATATGTCAGGTAGCTATATATGCTGTAACAGACGCTTTTGTAATGAATTTTCAATCTTTTCAATTAAGTACAATTGAACAGAGAATTTAACAATATTAATTCAACTATTCATACATGCATATATAGGCATTAAATATATTGATCTTTGTATTTGAAATAGAAATTTCAGGCTTCTACTTCACGGTCATACTTTACATTTCACTCTTTCTTTTCTTAAATCTAAATTATCTTAATAGTAACCTAAACTTAATCTCTAATGTTATAATAGCTACATAAACCTATATTACCTTAATTCCTTACTTCTAAGTTATCCTTATTTCATACTCTTAAGTTATCCTTATTTCCTACTTCGGAGATTATATTGTGATGCAATAGAATTTTCCTCGTCTCCCCTAACCTTAACGTCCGGTGCTTGACTGTTTAATGGATTTAGGTCATTTATTAGGGGTTCGTACCCAATCGATTTGATATTTTAACCTGATACTTCGATGGCATTGTTAATGGGTAAGCAACATTTTCTGGCAAAGTTGCTATTTGTATGCCATTCAAATGAACAGTTTGCACTCCTTCATCAGACGAAATCCTCTATATTTATAGTTATGATTCCAACGTTAGATTCTATTAACTTTAAGGGGAAACCATTCTTTATAAAATATGATTTTAAAAACTCTAGCTCTTTATGAAGAATGAAATAGTCTGAACAAATATTGTATGCTCTATATAATAAGGTTTTAATGGCATTGATTTTAAAACAAAATGAACAAAAACTAAAATAACTTAAATCTAAACCTGGAAAGTGCTTTCTCGATAGACTGCAGACAGGAATTGGTTATTGTTTTTACATATCAGGGTATCTAAGAAGGGCAATTTAAAATTAGTTTCATATTCTGATGTTAAATTTATATTAGATTAGAACTCTCAGCATTCTAATATAAATTTTACATCAGAATATGAAACTAATTTTAAATTGCTTTTCTTTTTTCTTATTTTGCCCTTCCCATTTCAAGTAAACATATTGAACATATAAGGGGGAATAAATACATAGGTATATTATACATTGGCAACTGAGAGGGCAGAGCTGTGACTGAGTCGAGTGTGACCCAATCACAGCTCGCACATGTGTCTGTTATCCATGAAAGCATAAAAACGTGGACGAAAGTGTGTTGAGTGGCTAGCTAGCTGTATTTCTACGGTACCACACGTCACCAAAGTACAATTAATTTCATGAATTACGTGTTTTTCGCAGATTCACGCCGATACGTAAATATTTTTTGACTTTTAGATACAAAAATATATTTTGTATTTATGTAGGAACAAAGTCAAGAAAGGCCGGTAAATTTAAAGGAATGACAAGAAAGATATAAAGTAATTTAAAAAGGATGTCCCCAGTAAACACACATGAAACTCATTAGGGTTAACCTTCTTATAATTTTTCTTTGCTGACAAATTGTGTTACCTTGTATTAGTGTTTTATCTAGTACGAATGCCTTCGATAATCCCATACATGTCTGATATATTATTATATAATCATCACAGATCAATTTATTAACGAGTTAATTAGCGTCACGACCATGATGAAGAGAAAATGGTACTTATTTAATCGAAGATTGGCACACTATGTTCATGGATATTTGTTCAAGTGGATTTATCATCGCTTGATAGTTGTGATAGAATTTTTGCGAGAGTTTAATTAGCCTTTAAGTCAACTCCATTAGAATTGAGACTTATCGTAATGCTTATAATAAATATAGGAATATGGTGACTCCGGAAAAAAAAGAGTTAAACACAAAAAACTTCTACAACCAAATGTTTGAAATTTTACAGGAAAAATGATAAAGACATGGTTGCTAATACACCGTGAGATGAAAAAGCAAAGTACTGACTGTCGCTCTGAATTCTTTTGTCTGATAGAAATACAAAGAGAAATAAAAAAGAGATAGAAAGAGATCGTCTGCACATTACTAATAAATTTAATAAATACTTTTGCTCCATTTGTGAGCATATGAACAACAGTTCTTTCTCCACAAATAATAACCCTACTTCTATTTCAATTAGAAATAATTTGTAAATTCCTTTTATTTCCTCCTGTCAGCTCGGAAGATGTATTCAAAACAATCAAGTCACTAAAAAATAAACGTTGTAGAACATTTGTTCTCAAATATTTAGAAAATCTGTTTATGAAGTAACGGCGACTCAACTAATACTACCAAATTTCTATAAAATAATCAATAACTACCAAAATTCAATTCCACCAAACTTCTCCAAAATTTATTAGAAATTTGTGCATAGACAATTGGTGAAATACCTAAATTGCATGACATACTCCACCCTGACCAATTTGGTTCCCGAGGTAATCATAGCATAACCCAAGCAATTCTCATATTTTCGAAAGGATTTTATGATGTTCTGGACGATGGAGACTTGTATTTTTCTATGAATCTTTGTTCATGGATTTTGGAAAGGTATTTGATTCAGTCTCCCACTCCACCTTAATATCCAAACTATAAACTAGAACGAATACGGCCAAGGTCAAACTCAAAACTAGAATGGACATTGGCCGTAACTTATGACCAGTTCGCTTCTAAAATCTAATAAACTAGCTCCTGGATAACGAGCAATCATTCAACCAAATTTTAGGCAATTTGGTTGAATACTTTTTTATTTATTGAGTTACATTTGGCCTTGATATTGACCTTTGATCTTCAACCCGATTGCTCTCAAAATCTAACCAAAAGGTTCCTGGATATTGATAAATCGTCCCACCAAATTTCAGGTAATTTGGTTGAATACCTTTTCTTTTTCACTTATTGAGTTATAATTGACCTTGACCTTTGACCAATCGTCCCGTTAAATTTCCAGCAAATTTGGTAGAATAATATTTGAATTATGCGATTAACAAGATGATAGATAAATAAATAATTATATAAACATATAATTATATAAATGAGAAAATGCTGCCTAAAACATTACTGTCCACATTTTGCTAAGGTACTAAGGGGCATTTCACTTACATGGTTTCGCTCATATTTGTCATCGAGTACACAATTTGTAGTTGTTAATAACAAAGTATCTGAAGAAGAAAGCTTGGGTACTTTGATAAAGATAACGCAATTGTTAATGAAATGTTATCATACAACTTGTTAATATTACATTATATACGTATGTGTAGTACATACATAAATAGGGTATATTTGTAGCAGACTGTACACCGTGAGCTCAACTTCTTTCAGTATTTTCCGTATAGCCAATCTATCAATATTCTTTTCTCCAACAAAGTTTTGATGCAGTAGCCACATATCAAACTAAGTTTGTTATATAAGTAGTCTTCAATATCAGCTTTTCTAGGCAAATTATCAGGTATAATTCAGCATGAGTAGAGTTTGCCAATAAAACAATCGACCTGGTCAATGTTTATCAGTAATTATCAAAGTTGTTTTTTGTTTGGTCTTCAATAGCTTCTAACTCTCCCTATCGACTAGAGGTATGGATTTTCCGGTCACTGTTGTTTAGAGTTACATGAAAGTTGTTACTTCAGACTATGTAAGTAATTATAAATTATAATCTAAAATTAATCTAATATTAAGACTGCTTTCAAAGAATTTGTTGAAATTAGGTTTCACATTGAATTTGGAGATGGCGTCTAGTGTGCTCCCGAGTGCTATAATTTTAATCATTTTTAGCATGTTTATCATTTTCTCAACCGCTATTTTTAATTTTCAGGAAATAGTGCTTGAGGTTAGTTATACTTTTCAACTACGATGTTTTAGATTTTTTGTTAGGTAGGCTTGTACCTAGGATTCATTTACTATCACCTCTTCAGTTTCTTCTTTCCTCCATTCATGAATGCAGTCACCTGTGCTTGTGTCTCTTTTCATCTTATTTCTTGATAAGTGAATGCATTCGTGGAGCAGCTTTTCTGCACCGACTTTTGGTAGGTGATTTTGTTTACTTTTACTCCTGACTGATGCTTCAAAGTATCTTGTAGTTACTTTTCATTATTTGAAACCTTTATTGATTTTATTAATAAATTGCCTATGGCTAATGCACCTGAGTGGTTTGATCCATTTTATATGTAGGAGTATGTTAGGTGATAATATAAAATGATTTGATATTTCAATGAATTTAAACTGAACTTCTAATCTCTTAATATTCTGATAGATTGGAATTCCAGACTTCAGAATGTTACAAATCTGCAAACTCTTTCTCCTGCTCATGCTGATGGCTGATGAGAGTCTGAGTGTACCTCCTTTCAACCTAAACTGCGCAAATAACTGTGAGTTCTAAGAACTTAATAACCGCCACTTGGTTGAACATAATAAAATATGTTTAATTCATTATTTTGCAGTATAAGTATATTGAAATTAATGGTAAGATAAAAATCACATTAGTTAGATAATAACTGATACGAACATTTGGGATAGTTGAAACAGAGAGCTAGTCATAACATGGGCGACAATGTGTGTTCAATTGAAATATCAGAACATTGTTCCTAAACACGTATCAGAGTAATAGCATCAACTTAATTGTGATAGTTACACCTATAAGTTTTCTGAAGAAGCTTCATTATGATAGTTACACTTATGAAGTTCTCTAGTCCTGATGCTGAATGATAATGATATCATCTTTTTAAGATCTAAATCTGATCGATTATGTGAATTTTTATCTCTGGACGCTTTGAGGAATGTTTTCATTTTTATGTTCACTAGATATAAGTTTTTGGAAGCAAAATATTGATTAGGTGTATTGTTTGTAAAAAAAATAGTCTATTAATAATTATTTCTTTATTTTGAGATACATTGAGCAATAGGGATTACCTTTGTATTTTACTTGGGATGGTATTATCCGGTATTAGATAGGTAGGACTTCAATCTAGTGGAAAATGCAATATGGAGTTTACTTTCTAACAGACTTCCGTGCCTAAAGCTCCATAATAATTATCCTAAATTTGTAACACTTAAATAAATTGGTACAAGTAACTTGCTGTGCATATTCAACATCTTTTCTTTTAACCAAAATACAATAAATAATTTTCTCTATCTGGAACACCTCTATTTAAACTAAAAGGCAAATAGGTTCCTCTTTCACAATTAGATCTTTATTTTCTTTACCAGTACCACCACAGGAGAGTTCATCTTTTCGGGTTATATTAAAGTCGTAAGATGTTACAGTATTTCTTTCAAAGAGTAGCTATAATGGCTTGCATTATAATATAATGCAAGCCACTCAGTTCCCCGAAACCTTCAGCCGAGAACCATTCAACTTTAACCATAATAATATCTCAGTAGAACATTGTCCCTTTCCAGAAATAGTCCTACAGTGGTTTAAAGAGTGTGTCCTTTCGAACAATTGGTTTCTAATTTAAAATATTAGAAATACTAGATTTGAACTTATCTAAAGGTGTATAAATCTGTTCGTTGTACAAATAGTGAGAAGGTAATATATACCCACTTTTATCAATAATTGAAATCTTGATATAATTTCTGAAACTTTGCCAAATCCATCAGCTGCATAAGTGCTTTTGGTTGATAAGGAATGATTACATTTAATGATTAAAGTAATAAACTTAAAGAAATTTATAAAGAACATCCATAACGAGCAAGTAAAGACTTTAGCACCCTAAAGAGTCAAAAGTTGAAGTAGAATTTCATCCTCACTGTCTCAGGCCATTTACTATACATGATAGCATGGCCTTTGAATGGACCAGAAAATCTATATGTATGTACATGCACAAAATCTCATATTATTGGTTTTTATTAGTCAAATGGATTTTCTTTATAAAAAAAAACATATCGATTTCACAGGGAAAACGTAGAAATCTATCCCATTTGAACATTTTTCGTAGTTGTTTGCACCACCCCTTACCTCCCTCACAAATTGATATATAGAATTGAAAGATTAATTTTTCAAAAAGAGCCTAAAACTTTTTAAATTATTTTGGAATTGTTAAAATGTAAATATAAGCATCTGATTTTTGAAAAATTTCAATAGAATTGAAAATTATTTTATGTATCCCGTTTCACCGCAACTTAATGAATTTCACTTTTTTTAAAGATGACAAGCCAATTTTCAAGAACAGTACACTTGGCTACTTCATCTACTACTGCAGGATGAGTGACTCCCAATGTATAGAAATATGTGCAGGTCACGAGAGTGTAGTATTTAACTCATACTACTTTAACGCTGATGAGTCCTCCTGCGGATGCTTCGGATATCCGCCCGCTAAGTAAGCAAGAGAAAGGGATTAGAATAACATTCCTACCTACAGTGTCAGAGTTGAAATGAGATATATGCTACTATTGTGAACTGTGCTTAATAGTACTTAAGGGTTCACTATTGTGTTGTAGTATTGTAGAACTAAGGTCTAGGAACATTAATTATAAAATCGATCTATTCACTATAGAGCTAAGGTTACAGATTATAAAACTGCAAACCATGTCAAATTTGGTTCTATATGTATTTATTACAAAATTTTATTTAAATCATTCTTGTCATTTTCTTCTACCATCTGAATTTCAATCAAAAAAATGATAAAAATATTTCTGAATAATTCAAAACCATAATATAGATTTTATATTTTAATCCAAGTACCAATACCCTAAAAAAACATTAGGTACCTAAAAGTGTACCTAATTACCATTAAATTTACGACAATGCGAGATAAGGCTCTTCCAGGTTTCTTGTTCTTCTATTGAATCTAATAAAAATGTCGGACAGTGACGGTTGAGTGTTACTGTTTCGTAAATAAGTAATTAAGAAGCAAATACTTGATCAATATCTTTTCTGTTAACTGTGACATGTTATATAACCTTAATTTTACAAATTTAGAGCATTTTTGAAAAAAATTAATTCAACATAGGTATACGAAACACTAAATTATAGATTTTTGGTTAGAATGATAGAAACAAATATTGCATATTAAGCCTTTGTAAATGAATATCTGAAGTAATTAATTGATTCTATAACAAGATTCTGTTATTTCTAACCATTTACGGTTAGAAATAAAATAAATTACTATAAAATAAATTACACCATTCAAAACAAATGGTGTTGATTCTTTCTCTTTAGACTTAAGATTAGCAATTCGAAAGTGATACGGATGTTGTAGTTTCATGATTACAACAATTATATAAAGCATGTGAAATTATGAGAAACGTTAGCCAATGAATAACTCATTAAAGATTTCTCTTTGTATTTTATTCCAGTGGAACCAAGTCACTTTCTTACGAAGTGGCTCATAGTTGTTCAGAAATTTACCATCAGCGACATCAATTCGTGCAGACTAGTTACAAAACCAAATCCGGAATTGTTGCTTGTGATATTGAGGGTGAGTTGAGGGTTTCTGAATTGCTGGAATTTCGACCAGTGTTTCTAAACTGGTCCTGTTATTTTCTAAATCAGATCCTTGCTATTTATATTTCCGATGCATTGAAGTATGTGAAAAGAAGTCGAAATAATTTCAAATCAATTATATATATTGTAAATCAACTGAGAATGAACATTGAATCCTGATCTTACTCTGGTTTCCTGAAGACTTTTCACTTTAATGTTGATTACACAGAATAGCTACTTAATTATTAATTTACCATATCTCAGGATCTAGCTTCAAATATTCAGAATCGTTATTTGAATAATGTAAAGGAGTCTCAAGTTTGAATGGACAATTGGAAATCTTATATTTTCCAGGCAGTGATCTTTGCAGAGGTAACCTCATTCATGGCGGGTCGGGTTTCCTAGCCAAAGACATGATCGAAAAGAAGTACGAGATGCTGAATGAAATTTGTCCTTTTCTGGACGAGGAACATGAGACTGAATTCCATGCACCAGTTGATAATACGATAGAGGTTAGTAGAAAGATAGTGTAGACTGTACACTGCAAGATACATGCTTTCGTATGTATAGAAATATGTTCACTATATGTAACTGATGCTGAGTTCAACACACATTCACACAGTACCGGCTCTTCGTCGTGATTAAAAATCACTGACCGGAGACGTCCCGGACAGATCCCTGACTAGTGTGAAGTAGCTTTGAACCAAAAAAAAAAAATTGACCATGAATCTCTAATTACCATCAACAAAGGGTGTTTACTACTTTTGTATTGTAGAATTTATATATAAATAATATATAATATATACCTACACAGGTAGCCGGTAAATTGCTCGAAAACAATTGCTCGAAAGACAATTGCTCGAAAACAATTGCTCGAAAAACAATTGCTCGAATGAACAATTGCTCGAAAGAACAATTGCTCGAAAGACAATTGCTCGAAAGACAATTGCTCGAACGAACAATTGATCGAATGAACAATTGCTCGAATTGTCAAATTACTCGAATTAAAAAAATTGCTCGAATTATAAAATTACACAGTTTTTGATTTTATAAAAGTCAGTTATTCATGAAGTGGAGCTGCACCTAACAATCCTTGTTTCTTTTTAGTAACTGATCATTAATCATTCTATAAATAATATTAATTATTACTCATTCTGCATAATCTTTGTTTAGACCGTTTGTGTCATCTCGTATGTAACATGTGAATTGGAATCATGTGGTGAATCAGTAATATTCATGTTTTTTATTATCATAAAACCCGAAAAAATTTGTAGATTAATTTATTACTAGCCTATTTGTATGTGGCATCTCAATAGGTGAAATAACTTAAAGTTATGGCAGAGTTTCAATTAATCTACAAATTTTTTCGGTTTTTATGATAAAAAAAACATGAAAAGTAGTGATTCACCACATGATTCCAAATCACATGTTACATACGAGATGACACAAACGGTCTCTAGAAAAAAAAATTATGCAGAATGAGTAATAATTAAAATCATTTATAGAATGATTAAGGATCAATTACTAAAAAGAAACAAGGATTGTAAGGTGCAGCTCCACTTCATGAATAACTGACTTTTATAAAATCGAAAACTGTGCAATTTTATAATTCGAGCAATTTTGTTCTTTCGAGCAATTTGATAATTCGAGCAATTGTTCATTCGATCAATTGTTCGTTCGAGCAATTGTTTTTCGAGCAATTGTCTTTCGAGCAATTGTTCTTTCGAGCAATTGTTCATTCGAGCAATTGTTTTTCGAGCAATTGTTTTCGAGCAATTGTCTTTCGAGCAATTGTTTTCGAGCAATTTACCTAGAACCACCTACACATTATGAATATAATACAAAATAAAGTATTTCGTGGTCGAAATGGCCCTATGTTGAATTTTCTGTGGACGAAATGTCCGTGCACGAGTAAGTAGGTATTAATTCACATGGCGACGGAACTCTGTTTACTGGTTTCGATGTATTCCGTACTTTTCATTGCAGGTCAAATATTGATTAACCTTTTGTTGTGTTATCGCCACAGATTGAATTCAACCAGAATGTACTGATTACTCACATCGACATTTGGCGCGAGGATAATCAAGAAGGTGTAAAGAGTTTATCCATTGCATACACCTACGATGATCCGGCTGAAAACCTAAATGATACGAAAAGTTACTCCTACACGTAAGGATGGAATAGACACTACATTTTTAGAACGATTATTAATCACCAATTTGCTATTAGATGTGAAGCAAATTTAGACCTTATGCTAAACCGATCCAGTTCTATTTCCTAAACCACAATTCAACAACCAATTTTCATTTTAATTATTCTTCTGTTCAGAAGCCAGCCGTACACTGACGAGGAAGAAATGATCGAAATAGAGTACGATGAGAACAACTACAACCGAACAAAACTGAGGAAATTCGTTGCTAATTCAGTCACTATAAACTTCGAAGATGACAATACTGAGTGAGTTAGGAGGGGAGAGGTTAAATTAGGAGTTTAGGGATAAAGGTTAATTGATTAAATTATGAGGAGATTCAAATTTAGGAGTGAATGTTGTTTTTAAAGACATCTTTCGAAATGTTATTTTTCCGTTTCTTCATTCGCCATCAATTTTCTTTACCCAGAAAGGTGAAATTGGAACTCATTGGCTGTGGATATAACCAACATGAAGAGACAGGGAGGAAACTGTACGATAAATATGGCTGCTATTTGTTTTCTGAAGATCAAATGAAGGGGAAAATGTTCTTCAGCACATCTGTTACTGCAGGACTTAGTGAAGGGGAAGACCTTTATGCTGCCATGGTGCAGGTAATTAGTTCATAATGATTGTTTTAACATATAGTTATCCTAACATTTTGTACTTGTCCTATTCCATGTTTCAGCTTATCTTGAAATTGCTTATCTTCTTAAGGTTGTGATGATTTTTTATCTTCTTGTACTTCAAAGATAAACATGAAAATGAAAATATGAAACTCTGCGTGAATCTCATAAGTACCATAGATTGCTTTTTTGTAATTATTTTCACTATCTTATTGAATATATTCCGGTAGTGTGCCTCAATTATGGAAAACAAAATTTACGGACTATCCCAAATTATGGACACATGTTATATTGAATACAAAATTCACGGACTTTTATTTTATTTAGTAAAATTGTGATTTTTGTTTAAAAATTATTTACCCTTTTTTATCAATTGATCTCCTGTCAATTTATTCCAAGTTATATTTTCCGTTTATACACCTAGTATTCATTTATTATTGGTGCATAAATGTATATATTCATTGCATAACATAAAATTAACATATAATTACAGTCGATTAAAATTTTTAAAGAAACTAAAACCTAGATAACACCTCCCGAACTTTGTTGGGGCATTCCTTGAGCGGTAAAAAAAAATTCATCACCACTCGTTATCGTTCACAAAAGTTGGTCCCTGTTAAAGCAACGCAATATGCCCTGGGCAAAGGCTCAGTCCATCCTAAACCGCTCCGAAAATTTCGAGCTGCACAAAATATTGCGAGTGGTTAGGAGCGGACAATTTTAAGATCCGGCAAAGTTCATCACCGCTCAAGCAATACCTAGTCAAAGTTTGGCACTGCTAGACGCATGTTCGTGGACGCTGGATTTGCCACCAAACCAACGCTTGCATCATTTTAAGCCGGCTCTATGGCAATACAGGCTTCAGCGGTGCACCGCTAAGGCAACGCCCATGTGTAAGATTTTTTTCCGATTTTGTACAAAATTATTTATACTTATTTTCATACACAAAATGGGGAAAATCACAAACTGGGTCGTTACAGTAGCGGTGCACCGATAAAGTCGGCGTTGATTTAGGATTAGCTTAACAGTAAAATGAGACAACGAGCGTTGTTGGAGCTGTGCGATCTTCATACCAACGCCAAAGCGTAGTTCACCACCGCAATGGATCGCTACTTCAACGCCCGACACAGTTTGAGCTACTCTGTGTTCGTGCGTGAAACACTTCCAGCCGCTCCAACAAAGTGTGTGCAACGTTTAATCATTGCCCGGGATAAGCTGGCGAAGAAACGGTGGGTACATCGTTTTAGAATTTCGTGTTGGCCTAGCGGACCCAAATATCCACGAGCTTGCATCTAATGGTGCCAAGTTTTAATTGGGCGTTGTTGAGGTGGTGGTGACCGTAGGGGGAGTGGTAGCTTTCCGCTCCTCACCGCTCATAATAGATTGTGTAGTTCAAAACTTTCGGAGCGGTAGGAGTGAACCTAAGCGGAAGTTCACGGAGGCCTTAATCGAGGTCAACTTATGATTTTTTCTCTTCGCTTCAGGAACGGTCCAGCAAATTTCCTCCGGTGTGACAGGGCCTTCAAATGATGAGCTTCAACTATCAATTTCTATCAACAATCTATCAGAATTTATCACTCAAACGCAATATACCGTTATAACAACTTCAAACCGCCGTTGAGTCAACACCCACACGCGTATATCAACCCTCGCGTTACCACGATTTGTTTTCCCTTTTGTGTGTGGTAACGAGCGTTGTCGAAATTCGGTCCATTCTCCCTCCTATAAAGGAATGCAACAACAAGGTTTGGGCGGTGTGACCGCGCTTTAAAGGGGCAGTTCAGTCAAAATCAAACTATCGCCAAATTGGTCCTAAATCGATTTAGTATATTTATTTATGTAACATTAGAATATTCGTTGATTTTATAAATATTTATATAAAAAGTATATTGTAAATTAGTGGCGCCATCTGTGGACTGCGGTGGACCGCGTAACTAATCATTGTAGTACGTAAACAAAATGATAACCAGTCCCAGACTTGAATCGGTTATTACCTTATGAAAATGGTGAAAAGAATTTGTGAAATTGAAAACTGTCCTTCGAGTCAATTAGATTTAGTTTTGAAAAGAAAACCATCTCTTCATAAATTACCTGTTAATACTGTTGATAGAAAAATTGTTCACATGTTATCAGCTGTAAAATGTAAACAAATAGTACAGAGTGGTGGCGCCATCTGTAGGAGGACGCAGGAACTATGTCGAATTTATAAAATATGATATATATCGCTTATTATATTTTTTTCAACCGTTTAATTCTACAAGAATGCTTTATTCTTACTAAGTGATCGTTCAACATTAATATTATGAAAACAAAAATTGACTGAACTGCCCCTTTAAGTTATTGAGGTAATAGCATGCTACCAAGAAAGTCGAGAATTTAAATCTTTTTAATCAAATAAGTAACAATAAATGTTTTCAAATTTACGTTCCTACAACAAAAGTATTCAATTGTAAAATAAAAAATTCATTGTATGGTAATTAATTCAAGCATATTATTTGCCATAACATGATTTTTAATCTATCCCACCTGCATGATCATAAAGTCACAGCGAATGCAACTGAAAACTACCGACCAAATTGGTAAAGTTTACTACTCAATTAGTTTCTATATCAGGAAAATAATTGCATGAATGTACAACACTTACTTGACTTGTCATTAGTGCGATGTGTAATATGACTATTGAGTTGGCTATAACTTTAGTCTAAAAAAGTGAACGGAAATATATATTTGGATAGATAAAAAATGAACATGAACCGTTAATAATGTATAATAAGGGCAATGGATTATAGATTTTTTAGAAATGTTATTTTGTCTTCAGGGTTGTAATTGTTTACAATTCTTTGCAGTCTTCCATTAACTCCTTTGTATTTTTTCTTGTCTTGGTACGCTTCTCCGGATTAAACTTAAGGGTTCTTTCACCTCATTTACATAATATATATATTTTTTTTTATAAAAAGGAATATTTTACTTCAAAACTTATTTCTTCTTTATTTCTGTTAGAACATTATTACGCAATACAAAATTCAATGACTGGACAAGTTGTCCGTAATGGAGGCGCTCTACTATATTTCAAAAAAATTCTTGGACATTCTTAGACATTTACAAATAAAAAGAATTGGAACACTTTTTCATCATTTAAAATATCTTAATTTCTTCACAGAGCGATCGATAAATGTTTCAATAATTTTTTATTTCACTTCAAATTGTTTTTCGCAGATAACTAAGGGTTTGTATACAGTGTTGAAAACTTCAGAGTTCCCTATCGGTAGACTCACTAATGAAAGTCATTGTGAAGGAGAGACCAGTTCAGAAACACTGGACAGAGTGAGATGAGGATATAAACCTAATGATTATTATTAAATATAACCAATAAATTGCAATATATTAGTTTTTAATATAAATATAGAAGCAACTAAAATGGATATTATAATCGGCAGTTATCAAGTCCTTTTATAAGTTTAATATATAAATTAATATATAATTGAAACATAATGTTACTTGACCATTCAATTTCTTTACCATTTCAGTTCATCGACATAGCTTGTGAATCATCAGGACTATCTGCCAAGATTGCTTCAATGTTTGCAAGTGTTTCTGCTAACGTTGATGTGAATTACGAATGTGAAACAGAAGCTTCTAATATACTCGAGGTAAAGTCCATTAAAAGGAGTCGTACCTACCCATACACTAATATGTTTTATCCCTATTCTAACGAAATGTATTATTATCAAAAAGGAATTGCAAGATGCAGCACAAAATGATTGTCAGAATGCAACGACGGGCATATACAACCCCATCTTGAAACATTTTCATGACAGAGCTCTGGAATCGTGCGAAGCAGTAAATAAACTTGGAAATATTATACTAGCAAAAATTTAGACCTTCTAGAAGTATCATTTTCCGCCTAATATTTCAGGAAAATAGTGGACACGATAGAACAAATCGTTCTTCAGAGATAACTGGTCCAGCAGTCCATGCCTTGTCACTCATGAGACCCATTGCAGATGTTCCAATTTGTGACTCCATTGGGTATATTCAGAAAATGAACGACACGAAACCGAATTACTTTGATCTTGTAGATTATTGTAAGGTTAGTAAATTAGTTAATCTTCACTTACTAAACAGGGGTTGAACAAAAGAGGAAACCTTTTGAAGTTTTACCTGGAATCCAGATTGGTGCAGCTCCCTACAAATATTTTTTGAAGAAACTGGATATTGTAGGAGTGATTTTAGGAGCTTTGGTTTTGCTTCTTGCTCTCAACCCTTTACGACCGGAATTAATTTTCAAAAGTTGAAATTTAATAAACTTCGAACTTGTCTAGTTAGTAGCCTATAAATAGTTAATATATGAACTAACTTTAATTAGTTTTGAAATTTCCTAAATTTTGATTTTTTGCATGTGACGCGACACATTCAATTTATCACAGCAAAGTCCTGTTCAATTTTTTTATGTGATGAATTCGTCACGCACGGTCTTAAAGGGTTAACAATTCGATTTAGAGTTCAAAGGTATCTCTGAGAAGACTTCTTTTTGAAAGGAAGTCATTACTTTTGAGACAGTACTTATCGAAATGCAAGAGAATTTGGGCACTATCTGTTACACTAGCGCATGCCAAAAATTTGGCCGCTTTGAAAGTCTGAGAGATCTGCCATTTATGTAAGGTTATGAACAAATTTTTTTATATAAATTGCTGTAAAAAGAAGCTGTTTCAAAAAGACAAATGGAAATTTAACATTCTTAAATAAACAAAATTACATTAAGATATGTTTATAATATGCTCAAAGATTATTATGCTAAAAATTTCAGGTTCAGGTGTTCAACCCCTGTCTGTTATCTGTAGCACTTGGTGTAACTTTGATTCTTATGCACTGAAATTCATCTAGATTATAAAAGCTATGAAAAACTTACTATCTCATATATTCGAAATTATCATCTAAAATTTCAAAATTTTTAGCACTGCCCTAATTTGGTTTCAAACCCGTCCCTAATCGGATGGTTTTACATTTCCAATCATTTAGGAAAAAATGTGTAATATTTGTATTTTAGCTGTTGATTTAATTGGTTATATCTCCATGAATCTTGGAGATCAACTCTTATCAGATCGAAGCTATATATTCTCACGTTCTCTCATTTCAAAAAAATTATTTTAAAGTTCTAATTTTCTGAAGAAAACATTGTTAATTTCCTCATTTTCAACATTGAGATAAATATTCAATACCATTTAATCTTCTTCAAACTCGAATTTCTTGATCGAAAATAGTAATAAAGAAGAGCTACATATATACAATTTCTAATGAATTCCATGTACCCATTATACACGTACCATATGCTATCATCATCAATTTCTCAAAAGTAGATTCTATATTTCAGGATGCAGGATTTTCTTCTGGTCCAAATAAAGCAGTTGGTCAAACAACCGAACTAGAGTGCCGTTGTCCACAATTATCAGCTTTATCGTACAGTGTGACCAATGAACTGACACTAGTCTGCAAACCAGACTTTACCTACCAATATCAGGAAGTTGACTCCAGTAACCGTGAGCAATTATATAGATTCTAAATTTAAACTCTTTGTGATAATTTGTTCGTGGAGTATATATTTTATCTCAAAAGAAGGAATGTAATATGTCGTGAAAGATTTTTTTTGTTATTATATATGCCAAAATACTTTGATATTTTGTTCATTCAAAGCATCCTTAAAATTTTGATTATATTCTGGGTTGAAAAAGGAGCCTTCAATTTCCCTAATATTTTTTTTTAATATTTATTCATTTGATTGATCTTTACTCAGTTTGCAAGTGCTTGACATCCATCCCGAAAGTGGCAACTGGAAAAGAGATAGAATGGAGTGAATCCAATATGCACCAGGACACAGTCATCTACAAGTGCCCTTCTTCACTTAGCGCTTTTGATGTGAGTCCATGACCAAAAGAAAATAAAATTGACGAGACTGTGCCTATTGTTGTGGTCATATGTATTTACATTATGAAAAAATATGAAATAGTTGACAATGAAGTACCTAGTCTGACCAGTAAAATGAAATTTAAAGAAGAAATATTTCTGATTACTACAAAATACAGTAATATTATATGTAATCTATTGTATTTGTAGACTCAAAGTTACCCCTCAACTCTGATGAGTGAGTGTCAATACAATTCGCTGTGGCCGGAAGAAAAATCACCTAATACGATACCCGAGTGTATTCGTGAGTAACCATTAGTATTAGTAATAGGAACCTAATACCAAAAAATAGATTTGTAATTGAAAGAGATGGAGCAACAGAAGAAAAGAAGTGAGGTTAATAAAAAAAATTAATAAATTGATTATAGATGAAAAAGGTATTAATTTGATACTGTGAGTTCCGAGTTATCGGACGGTTCAACCTATAAAAGTATATAGCTACTAATAAAAAATTTAATTTATTTAAAATCTTATCCATTATACCTGCACATATTATAGATTTTGATCAAAATAAAAAATTAAATAATTATATAGTTTCTTATTAATGATGTTTTTAGATGAATTAGTATTGATACATACCTACATAAATTAGTATGATACATATTCAATATTATTCATGTATTAGTAATAACATATGCGTGTTTTTTTAATTCCAGCATTATGTGTTAAATATCAGACACCAAAATATGTTGAAAACTCAGCTATAAAAATTGCCTATGTTAATGCTTCGAATGGACAGCCATCTAGGCACTATCTAAGTGGAACTATTGTGAGTACCTAACTACATATGTCGCTACTCTTATTCGTTTCAATTATTTGTTCATGTGTTTTTTGCTAATGATAAAAACCATATGCTACAAACAGATAAGCTATCCCTGTCTTGTCGGAGATAAAATTGTAAAAGTTAAATGTTCAGAAGGAGAATGGGACTTCAAAAGTGACACTGAATTCTGTGAGCGTAAGTATGAACTAAAAAATGATATTATTCTATTAAATTTCGCTAAGTCTAATAATGATTTTACTAGATAATATATTGACAGAATCAGTGAAAAAGTTTCACGAATTGTGATCTGTACGACGTACGTGTCACATCCGTTGCTAAAATAGATCTCGGAATTTCAATTCCACAACTTTTATCTCATTTATGGTTTGTATTGAGAAAATTGGTATGTCAATAATTATTTGCAGAACCTACCACAACCAGTACTACAACTACAACTAGTAAGCCCACCACTAAATCAACAACAACCACTACAACTACAACAAGTAAGCCCACCACTAAATCAACAACAACTACTACTACTACTACAACTAGTAAACCCACGACTAGATCAACAACAACCACTACAACTACAACAAATAAACCCACAACTAGATCAACAACAACCACTACAACTACAACAAATAAACCCACAACTAGATCAACAACAACCAGTACAACTACAACTAATAAACCCACAACTAGATCAACAACAACCAGTACAACTACAACTAATAAACCCACAACTAGATCAACAACAACCACTACAACTACAACTAATAAACCCACAACTAGATCAAGTTCTACAACTAAGAGCTCTGTAACACCTTCTCCTATTTCACCATTGACTTCCGAACAGCCACAGCAGTCTTCAGGACCAATATCCCATACTGCAGAAACCAGTAAGTTTATCAATGCCTATTTCTATTCTTGGATATAATTGATATAATGTCAAAATATATTGCCATTACTAGATAGATACTAATAAATGTATTCATTCAATTGAATCGATGCTATTTTTAGAGTTTGAAATATAGAGGTTTTATCGTTTAAAATTAAGCATCACCCTTTTTAATATAACTTTGTTTACTTCTCATTCCAATGCTTAAACAGAAAATATAACATATTACTAACTCAATATAGTAAGCTAATTGATAATGAAATTTCTCCAATTGTTTCTTTTAATTAATGAATGAATGCTTGTCACTGTATGTATGAATTTCAGAATTACATATTTGAAAATGAAATCAAAGAGTATTATTTTATTATTCTTTAAAATAAGAGACAACTAATTTGAATTAATTAAATGTTAATGGGTAGTGTAAATTATATTATTTTCACGTCATTTTATATTATTCCAAAAAATAAAGGTATGAATACCGGGTCTAGGAAAACTGATCGAAAGCAATTGATCGAAAGCAGTTGATCGAATGGAAAATTGATCGAATGGAAAATTGATCGAAAGGAAAATAGGTCGAAAGGAAAATTGGTCGAAAAGAAAATTGGTCGAATGGAAAATTGGTCGAATGGAAAATTGATCGAAAGGAAAATTGATCGAAAGGAAAATTGATTGAATGGAAAGTTGATCGAAAGGAAAATTGATCGCACAACAATTGATCGAATGGAAAATTGATCGAATAGATCATACAGCTTCATTTTTTTCTTCCATCTGTGAGTGCAGTAACCGGTGCTTAGTGTCCCTTTTTGTTACTTTCCTTGCTAAGTGACTGCGCAAGGTCAATTCTCCATTCGATCAATTGTTGTGCGATCAATTTTCCTTTCGATCAATTTTCCATTCGAACAATTTTCCAGTCGATTAATTTTCCATTCGATCAATTGCTTTCGATCAATTTTCCGGATCCCATGAATACCATTATGAAATTGCTATATTTTTGGGTCATCTAAATATATTTTGAGTATTCCGTACTGAAATAATCGTTGATACTAATGCACATTGGATATAAAATTATAGATTATATATATTCAAGAGAGTTTATATGCAAATTGTTAAATAATATTAAACGATAATTAATCATTCATTGTATAATTGTGCTTCATTTTAATATTAAATGAAATTGAAATTTCTGCCATCTAAATAACGTGTAAAGAATCAGATAAAGTTTTGAAATAGATAAAGTTCCGAATAATCGGATGGTTCCACATTCACAATCATAAATGTGACAAAAAACAGAAGTTAGTGAACAATAATTAATACTTCTTTCTTTCATAATCGAAAATGTAAAACCGTCCCATAACTCGAACTTAGCTAACAGGCTTTCGTGCGAATATTTGTAGTTCCATTGATGTGTTATATTTTTATATGGTCTTCGTCTGTGTTAATTTCGAATTATACCATTGAATACCCAGTAAACACGAATAAAACTACTCATACCAATTTGATGTATGTCAAAGTTTTATATACAAATTGAACGGAAAGAAATGGAGCGATATATGTGGGTCTCGAACACTGAACCGGCTGTCCTGTAGTCTGCAACGCTAAACACTAGAGTCTAGACTCTGGACCATCCTGGATGCATCGGGTTTGATATTAAACGACTCTGAGACACTTAGCCATTTATATTGAATACATCAAAACAGGCAGGTCCCGCAATTATCAGTGAAATCACAACTCAGGCTAACTTGTTACAAATGGTAATAGGAGCGATGTATATGGGTCAAGTTATATGTATAATTGTAACTCCTTAGAATAAAAAAAAATTATTTTTAGAGCACAATTTAGCATACCATATACAGTGTTGTAGTACTTGTTAATATAGAATTAGTTATTGCTCTTTGATGAAAATGTAAAGTAGCGAATAAATTAATAGTCTTAGAATTCAAACTTAGCTTAAATATCTCTCAGTATAGGTGAGTATTAGTTAGATACTTTCATTTATATAATTGTTTCATAATTACTTTGAACAAACAGTAATTTTATACACTTTTTTATTTAAATAATTTTGGCAGTAGGGTAAGTTTCAAGTTATCAGATGAGGTGACGCATTTTACGTAAAAAATGATTTAACTCTTTATGCCCTAAGAGGACATGTATATCATATTTGTATGTTCCTTTTCAAATGATATTTTTTGCGCGATATAATTTGGAAATATTTTATTTAAACCGTAAAAAGCCCAAAAAATATATATATTTACCTCATAATTTTATAATTAGAAGCTCCTTTTTAAATTTTCTAATTTCAGAGCAAATATTGAAGGGGTGTGTTCAAAATATTCAAATCTAATGATTTCTTGACAGACGCTGCAGTGCATCTTAATATTCCATCTTTCTTAGAAAGGGCCAGGACAAGAGAAACATCCCTTGCTCTACTTTGTATGATCTGCTGAATAAAACAAACTGAACGAAATTGATCTTAGAATGCTTCGGCTGACTTTATAGCTAATATTCCTGCAAATAATTTTTTTTAAGTAACAGCTTTTTTATCTCATCCGGTCTTCAGAAGCCCTCCTGGTAGCCAATGATATAAAACTAAATAGAACAAAACAAATTGAATTATCTTTATTGGTATTTCACGATATATATATACAGTTCATAGACAATTTAACACAAATTTTCAGCAACTCAAACCGATTAGTTACGTATATTCCCACCAAAACTGATCTTTCTGTCCCGTTGGTCGTTCCAGGGTTAAACGACCGGATAAGCAAATGTGTACGCTTTCATTTATTAGAACACATGTCTATGCTTACTTTTTACTTTACGTTGGCACAGTGTAGTATATATTGGCAAGGTATATTAACTACAAGGTAGAGTATTGCGCAGGTTCATATCAAGATGATTACAGTTTTGTTGTGAAAGACGCTGGCTGGTGTGCGGCCGTGTGCCCCATGATAATTATTTTTACATAGAAACAAGGTCTGTTATTCATTCTTTTTAGAATAAAATGCCTTTCAACTTGTTTTTTTGGACTAAACTGGCTGTATTCAGCATTGTGAAAACTTTTCATGTATTTTTTAGTAAGGTTTAATTGGGAAAAACCTATTGTTTTTCTTCAAAGTACGTTTATGTAAGAGCTGTCGATCCTGTCTCTTCTTATCCTGTCTATTTCTTCCTTATTCCTACATTTTTAGAAAACCTAAATAATTTAATCAGAACAATTACACTTTTTTCATTGCATCGCATCCGCACACAGCACAAACAACCACGGCAAAAATTCTTATATGCAAATAACTAATTAAGTCGCTGTATCTATTATTGCAGGGGCACACGGCCGTGAGTTCGTATGTGCGTATTTGTTCATGCGCAGAAGAGTCTAAAATTCGTATCAAGGCGTAGCGTACCTTGTTAAGTTAATATACCTTGTATATTGGCACTGGCGTGCCAATCCCCGATCGTATCTTTACTTTGTCAACATTTACAGCCTTGCCCCCTAAGTGCAATGTTTACCGGGTATACTTTCAATGTGCACTATAGACAGGCACAATCCAATTAAATAGAGTTAATTCCTACATATGTTAAGTATTATAAAACAGGGAGATACGAACAGGAGTTTCCAACGTCGAGACGATTCTGTTAAAAGTACGAATCAGTTTTCGTATTTCCGCTCGAAGTGTATAAATTCACATATCGTTTGGAAACAGATATTCCGATATCTGCTGTGAGTCGAAATGGTACGTTGCTAAGTTTATAACCACCGTACGGAGATATCGAATTGACATTCATGTGTTTATTGAGTAACTTAAAAATACATTATACAAACGTTTTTATAGTTGATCTGGGTTAATCCATTTATACGTTGATGGGCAAGAGTCATAAAATTTTAATACTTATAACTATAGTAAATTAAATATGCAATGAAATATGAATCAAACATTGTCAACTATTCAGTTTAGAACTTTAGAGTAATCATTATTTTTGTCAACTAGCCTAACTCTTTTTCATCGAAATATGGACAAAACTGATTGTAATTATTTTCTATCCTGATTTACATGATTTTTAGAGAGAGTAAAGTACTAGGAAAACAATTAATATTGTATGTATTTACGGTAATCTTTGGCACTGAGTTTTCAGTCTATAATATTCGGTGCCATGATGGCCAATACCATGAATATACCGAACAGTTTTAATTCAAATTTTAAATTAATGATAAACTACACATATGTATTCTTCAATGACTTATCACTGATTGTACTTTAAGCCTAATTCGTGAGAAAAATACATTTTGTCGGTAAATAAAAATGATGTGGCATTGTTGACAAATTGTTATCATAGGTACAGTTGGCACCCCTGTTTAGTTCATGTTGGTAAATCGTTCAATGAAGTTCAGGTAGAAAGTGTCCATTAGTTTTTTCTGCGGTTTGTTTTATTTTATATAGTTATTAATTAGGTTTTGTAATTCTCATCAAGATGATTAGCATGTGGAAAGTTCGAGAAATAATTGAAAAGGGGTAAGTATTGTAGGTAAAGGTATTCCAGTTTCTAACTTGACAGGTGTCCATATTTCAAAGTTTTGATGTTCCATTAATTTACTAGGCAATAGTTATCTAAATTAGGTCTTAGGATAACATGCCTCTTATTTGCTAATCACTACAGTCAATTCTGAATCTATTCCTATAATCCTATATTTACATTAATTTTGCTCTGGCTACTAGATACCAATAGCATAAAAGAAAAAGAGTTGTTCCTCACTGTTAGTCACAGTCTGTTAAGTACTTTCACTACTTTGTTACACAATACATTGATAAACATAGGTCCTATTTAATTTTTCTTATTTCAATAAAATACCTAGATACACATCTTTATTAACAGTGCACCAGTCTGTTGAAACTGGTTAAGTTTTAGTAGACATCTCTATTCTCTTTTTCTGTTCATAAGACCAGTCAGACCTGACCACAGTAAAAATTAATGTAAATACCTATAGGGATTAGCCTAATTCAAAAGTGTTTGTAGCCCAGTCAGAAAAGAAAGTCTTCTCAGACCCAGGATTTTTTTCTGAAATTGGAATTTGGGCCCAGCAATTAATATGGGAACATTATATAACATAGGAATTAAACCAGTCTGCAGAATGTGTCTCTTCTCCTGCAGAGATTTTAATTTGAGAGACAGTTACTCTCTGACTCTCAGTAGCAGATTCAGAATCTCCAGCAGCTAAATTAATGGTAACATAGGAACCAGTCTGTATTTCATGGTAAATTCCACCGACATGTCGGTGGAATTTTTCTCCATTGAAAATAATATCCTGTCAAAGTCGGTGGATTTTTAGCTATTTATTCGTATGTTACCATTAATTTTCAGTGGAAAAATGGGTAAAGTGATGGTGGATTAGCCAAATTACTGGAAATTTATGGTGGATTTTTTCAGCTTTTTCAAAAAGTCAGTGGAATTTTGTGCACCAAATACTATACAGACTGGCATAGGAATTATAATTAATTCAAAATCTCCCGCAGCTAAATTAGTGGAAACATAGGAATTAATTCAAGATCTCCCGCAGAGATGAGAGATCTACAATTTCTAAAATTCAATCAAAAACTCCCGCACCAAGTAAAATAGTATGTCTCATAAACTCACCATTTGTCTCTCCAGCTCTCTCCAAAATTCAACAAATTCTCTCCAAAATGATCAAATTTTCATTAATTCTCTCCAAAATAACATTGTAGCATAGGAGAAAAATAGATAAAACTCGCCATTTACAATTGAAGGGCTCAAAATAACTGTCACAAACTCGCCATTAAAATGGCGAGTTTGGACATGCTTTATTACTTGGCTCCCGCAGAGAGTCTTGGAAAAATGTTCCATATTCTGCAGACTGGGAATTAAATAGGACTAGGTTACAGGATTACTCCACAAATCCCAGACTGCAGAAACTGTTATATTGTTCTACAAGAAATCCTCTACTTTGTCAGTTTGTCTAATGTTCTCAGTAAAATACATGTAAACAACTAAACATAGGAGGAAATTAAGGATTGTTTGCACAGAAAATGTAATAAATGTCCCATATTCTGCAGACTGGAGTTACAAATCCTGCTGTACTTTTCACACTGGTTTGTAGCTAAATTAATGTAAATATATGAATTCATTCAAAACTGTTTGTAGAGAATATTCCAAATATCTCCCATCCACTCTGGAAAAAGTGGTCTTTTCTGATGGATTAATGATTAATCTCTGTTGGAGTTTAGCAAACTTCAAAATACAGTAATAAATTAATGGGAATTGTATAATCTGCAGCATTTAGCCTCTAAAATTCATCTGTTACCATATTTCAGAGGTTGGAAAATTGTAATCCAATTTGTGAGCCAAAATTTCACAAAAATTCTGAGCCAAGCCAATTTAACTCAATTTTTGAAGATTTCAAACCAAAATTAACATGGACACATAGGAATTAATTCAAAATTTTAAGCCAATTAGACATATCTGAGTTTTTGACCTTTTGAAATCTCCAGTCTGAAAAGTGTAGCAGGATTGTGGATTAATCCTGTGCCGAAGTCCTATTTAATTCCTATGTTCCCATGTGATTTGCTGCGCCCTAATCCCAATTTCTGTAAAAAATACTAGGTCCTAGTAGAGCTTCTTTTCAAACTTGTGAAATCTAAGCCAATTAATTGGCTTCAACTGTCATACTCTGTAACATGGATCTGTTAGACTAAGGTATTTTCCAGAGTGGTCCCCATATTCTCAGTATTCTGCAGACTGAGACAATTTTCAAGAGTGGCCAATCTGATTCTGTATTTGGTGCACAAAATTCCACTGACTTTTTGAAAAAATCCACCGTAAATTTTCAGTAATTTGGCTGATACACTAAGTTCAACATTTTTCCACCGAAAATTAATGGTATATCATAGGATATACCAAAATCCACTGACTTTAACCGAATATTATTTTCAATGGAAAAAAATTCCACCGACAGGTGACAAGTTGGTGGAATTTACTATCATACCATGATGTACAGTCTGGTGTATTTGGACACCTTTGGTGAACAAAAACCCACTCTGCATAATCAATATGTCTCCTGACTCGCAGAGATTTTAATTTGAGAGACGGCAACTCTCTGAATCTCGGCAACAGATTCAGACCAGTCTGCAAAAGATGCATGAATTTGTTAAATTTATTCGATGACTATTGAGGCCCATGTTTCAGAGGCTTGAAAATTGTAGCCAATTTTTCAGCCAAAATCTCACCCAAATTATGAGCCAAGCTAATTTGGCTCATTTTTTGAAGATTTCAAGCAAAAATTAACATGTGAACTGGGAACATAGAATTAATTCAAAATTTTAAGCCAATTAGGCATCTGAGTTTTGACCTTTTGAAATCTAAGCCAATTAATTGGCTATAACTGACATACTCTGTAACATAGATTGAGGCCTTGAAATTATTCTCCTGAATTATCTGCCATCTGGTGACAATTTTCCAGTTAATTCCTATGTTTACACGTAATTATTGGAGAGTATTTTGAGATTTTTGGCCATTTTGGAGAAAATTTTGAAAATCTTTGGAGAGAAATTGCCTCAAAAATTAAATATCTGGAGACTGATTGAGTTATTAAGCATGCTTTGCACTTTTGCAAACTGGGATTCAGAATATCCCAAAGTTAAATTAATGGTAGCTAACATAGGAATTAATTCAAAATCTCCCGCAGAGATCTGCAATTTCTAAAATTGGGCTCAGATTTGTCAGAAAGAGTCTTGAAAAAAAGTTCCTCATTCTGCAGACTGGAGTCAAAAACCCACTGACTTTTTTGAAAAGCTGAAAAATCCACCAACATGTTTCAAATAATTTGACTGATCAGTGATAGCAAAAATTCTACCAACTTTACAGGAATATAATCTTTAAAGAGGAAATTAAAAATGTACCATGAAATACAGTCTGGTCTATGTGACTAATTGCTAAGAAATGTGACTAATCTATGTATTCTAATTATTTTGCTATTAAAAGTCTACTTCTTTTATATGTATACATAAAAATAACTGCATTCTATTTATATTTTTTTATGTTTCTCTGTTAATTTTCAGCACCAATATGGTGATGAACTACACCGAGACGGAAGCCAAAGTGAGAGAAGCTACAAATGATGAGGCCTGGGGACCTACAGGTGAATAGTCATCAATGATTAATATTGTATTCTGTACTCTAATTTAGATGGCAATTAATTAATTGCTCTCTAAATTAGACTGCAGATAATAAGTACTGTTGATTTGTCTTGCATCATTTTGGATGTGTACCTAATATAGTGCATGTCTATTTCAAAAGTAACTTCCTATACAATAAATATTTTAGGGTAAGTTCAGAATAACCAGACTGCTTCCCATTTTCAATTGATTAAAATAAAAATCAAGCATTGATTATTATATACTTTTCTCTTATGTGATAGAAAATTTGGAATGTCCGGTAACTTGCAACTCACCCTACTCAAAATTGATGTGAGAGTAAGAAATGCCTTTTTAGTTTTATCACTTCTATGTAATCTAGTTGATTCTTTGATTTAGTAAATTAGGGTGAACACTGAATCCCATTTATATTTTCATATGTTGCATATAACTATACCAGAATACACAGGAGATATCAATCTTTTATGAAACCTATCAAATTATTTGCAGTTTCCATTGTACAATTAACATGATCAAACACTGCCGCATGAAGTTATTATTGAAAATATATTGATTGTTTTTAAATAGGGTTTGTTCTTTGACACTGCTAGTGCTTACATATAAAAGGCTAGATTAATTATTATGTTCATTTTAAAGTTTAGAACTTTAGGCTAATAGCTAGGTAGCTACTTATGGAGATTTGTCATCAAAATACATATTTCTAAGCTCTACCTCTACTTTATTAGTTTAACTCTATCCCAGGGCCCCAGATGCAAGAGCTGGCACAGGCTACCTATCACTATGAACAGTTTCCAGAGGTGATGGGTATGCTCTGGAAGAGGATGCTAAATGAAAACAAGTGAGTCTATTATTTATTAACTATAGGGACATTTGAATAGAATTTAATATAGCCATTTGGAAATTATTTTTAATTGTTTTTCTATATTCACTCCTAATAAAAGGCTGTATGCATTTTCTGCTCATTAAATGAATGTCTCCTTTAAAGGTCTGCATGGAGAAGGACTTACAAGTCTCTACTGCTGCTTGCCTACCTAGTTCGCAATGGTTCAGAGAGAGTTGTTACCACTGCTAGGGAACACATCTACGACCTGAGGGCACTAGAAAACTACAAGTATATAGACGAGATGGGAAGGGACCAGGGCAACAATGTCCGCATGAAGGCAAAGGATATGATTGACTTCATTCAGGATGATAACAGGTGAATCCTCGTATATATCTAGTATCTAAAACTTATTAGATATATATATTCATTCCACATTCCCTATATCTATGCCACATTAGATATATATGTGCCACATCCAATATATCTAAGCCACAACCAATGTATCTAAGCCATAACCAATATATCTAAGCCACAAACAATATATCTAAGCCACAAACAATATATCTAAGCCACAAACAATATATCTAAGCCACAAACAATATATCTAAGCCACAAACAATATATCTAAGCCACAAACAATATATCTAAAGCACAACCAATATATCTAAGCCACAACCAATATATCTAAGCCACAAACAATATATCTAAGCCACAAACAATATATCTAAGCCACAAACAATATATCTAAGCCACAAACAATATATCTAAGCCACAAACAATATATCTAAGCCACAAACAATATATCTAAGCCACAAACAATATATCTAAGCCACAAACAATATATCTAAGCCACAAACAATATATCTAAGCCACAAACAATATATCTAAGCCACAAACAATATATTTAAGCCACAACCAGTATATCTAAGCCACAACCAGTATATCTAAGCCACAACCAGTATATCTAAGCCACAACCAGTATATCTAAGCCACAACCAGTATATCTAAGCCACAACAAATATATCTAAGCCACAACAAATATATCTAAGCCACAACAAATATATCTAAGCCACAACAAATGTATCTAAGCCACAATCAATGTATCTAATATACCCATGCCACAGTAGATATAGCCAATCTATTCAATGTATCTAATATCTATGCCAAAGTAGATATAGCTAATCTATTCAATATATCTAATATCTATGCCACATTTGATAATTCCCCCCTCATTTTTCAGATTGAGAGACGAGAGGAAAAAGGCGAAGAAGAACAGAGACAAGTACATAGGTATGTCCCAAGACACCTTCGGTATGAGAAGCAGTGGTGGGGGAAGCTTTGGAGGTGGTGGAAGTTTTGGTGGTGGTTCCTCCATGGATTATGACTGGGGTGGCAGTGGTGCCTCCAAGTCTGGTTTCCACGATTCTCCAGGAGGAAGGTAATTAAAATGACTTTTTAACCTTCATTGTGAATGCATTCAAAAATTACTTGCCTAAATTGTCATCAAATATTATATCAAATGTGCAGTTCACTTTCTCGAAGAGTTTTGGTTTTATTTTTTGATTTAATACCAACCAATTTATTAGTTACTAAAATCCACTAATCTAATTAGAGTCTCTTGCCTCTTCCAGTGAAAATGAGGAAGAGACGACATCTAACAACGACTACAAGGATGTCTCTTCAGAACCTCCCTCCTCTAAACCCAATGCCTCCTCCAGTCTCTCCCTCGGCACCTCCACCCCCACTCCCCCAAACATTACCACCCCCAAGAGGAGCTCCAAACCAAGCCGTATGGTGAGCCTCGGAGCAGCTGCTAGTTACGGAGTTGGTCAGACGCAGCCCACACCAAGCACCAATGCTGTGAGTAGTAACTAACTAACCATATAAATTTCTGTAAACGACAAATGGAAGTATCTTTCATTCATGTTTTTTGTTTGTCAACGTCTCTTGTAGAATATGTCTTCATGTTAAGCGGATAATAAGCTAGGCAGTTTTAAGTAGCTAACTGCTCTCCTTTGTAATTGCCTTTAGCATCAGCTAGTTTTTTCTTCATTCTAAAACACAGCTATCTAGTAGGTTGCTGGTAATTTGTTCAGAGGGCCCTTTCAACTTAAGGAAGTTAAAAATTAGAAAATAATGATATCTTAATATGAATAATTTCTGAACAAGATAGTTTATTACGTTATTGAAAATTGATTAGCTAAGCGACAGCTGTAGTTTTTCTCACAACTCTCCCTCCCTCCCTCCACAGCAATCTACAGATAAGTCGCAAGACCTTTTAGATGACCTTTTCAATGGACAGAGTAGCAGTAAAGAAACCAGTACTAAAGTTGGGGGGGAGGACGACTTCAACCCCAGAGGAAGTGGTGAAGCAGGATTTGGAGACTTTGCCTCTGCTTTTGGGGATAAAACTGGCAAGAGGTTGGTATATGTATAGCATTCAAGATTAGCAATAGTTTATCTGCATCCCATTTATTATGACTAACTAATTTATATTAGCTTTCCTTCCTCCCATCCAATATACTAGAAGTGTTAATTTTCCAATATATCATAAACCTTGAGTATGTATTATTTATGAAACTGATTCCATGATTAGAAAAGCATGTGTTATTCACTGCCCAATCTAATCACACTGTTCTTTCTCTAGCGATGCTGATACTGCTACTTCTGAGTTTGCTGATTTTAGTTCATTCAGCAGCCAAGCTACTAGCGCTACTGCTACTGGTGGTGAGTTAGCCTCTTACCTTGTTGCTGATGTTCTCTTAAAGCTTTATTTGAATTTAGATTTCCTCACTCAGCCACAACTATTATTTCACGTCAGTGAATGATTTATCTTTTTTAATGTAAAAATGAAGGACAATTTTTTTCATCCGTATGATTTTTTTTTATTTGGAAAGACCTTTTTTTCTTTTTTTGCAAACTTTGTAAAATAGCTAATTTTTGTCTGAATTTTCTCTGCATGTTAATTTTTGCATCCCCTTGTGTTGATGCTATTAGTTCTTACGTTCCGACACTGCACTCAGGCACAGCTAGTAGCGCGGCATCCCTTCCTGCCGATTTGTTTGGGGCAGCTCCTTCTGCCCCGGCAACCAATGGTTCTACCGGCAGTGGTGCTCTTTTGGATGACCTCTTGAGTGGGTCTGATTTGATGGGAGGTGGGTCTGCGGCAGGTAACCCCTTGATGCAAACCGCTCCTGTAAACCCTATGATGCAAACCGCAGTTAACCCCATGATGCAAACCGCTCCTGTTAATCCTATGATGCAAACCCCAGTTAATCCTATGATGCAAACCGCAGTTAACCCCATGATGCAACCAGCTTTCATGCAAGGTAGATATGTAATCTCTAGCTCACTTTTCTGAAATCTAAGAATAATTTATTCTTTTCATTATACTTTGTAGTTCAATTCTGTTTTCATCATTAGCTAGTCTATCCTCCCATTGACTTTACGATCGAATATTTGGAGAAAAAATAGCTTGGTATATAACTATCAATCAAGTTCATGTATCAATGTCCATCACTCACTGAGCTCAAGTCTAGATACATTAACTAAAATTTCATTATGTTCGAATTTAGAACACTGCATTGGAAAAGAGCATTAATTTTGATTTGTGTTGACTCTGAACAGTTGGGATGCTGAATGCATGAGAATATAAAGCATTCAAAAATCAGTTATCCATTTTCTACTGCATTCAACTTCTGAGAATTAGGATCGAATCATATGCAGATAATCTGAATCAGCTATACTAAATCCCTAGAATTAGCTAAATATATTAAATTATATCCCTAGGTTTCAGACAGAAAACGCTTGTTTTCACATTGAATTTCCGATAACTGGTGTCATGCCGTATTTCTGAGATCTGGTCTCTTTATCAATGTAGCTACAGTGCTCTACATGTAGCTATCTTTAACTTGTTCTCACAATACTATTGCTATTCCTTCAGCTGTATAACTGCTAATAGAGTCTCTAGATTTAGCTAATTCTTAGTGCCTTTCCTGCCTGATAGATGTGTCCACATTGCTTTTTTTTCTCTTCCTAATGATTGAGATGCCCACTAGTAAAGCATGTTTACTTGTGGTTAAACTTGGAATATTTTATCAGAGTATTTCAAAATAACTTGAGGCAAAATAATTCAAATATTGAGGTAAGTATTTTAAAGTTTGTGATTGGAAGTGTTTTTTTCTGTGTAATTAGCAAATAGAATATGATTGATAAGATAGACAGACTAAAGTCTGGTGAAAACAGCCACACCTTCTCTATCCACAACAGTTGGTGAAGGGAGGATGGAGGTAAAGGAAGCTGCTGATGCCACGTCCAATGAACGGAAGTTAGATGTCCCTGGACCTGATGAACCGTTCACCCAATTTGTTGATGGCGAATGTGAACCTAGTTATAATTACGAAAAACTGTTTGACAAGAAACTAGAGGATAAGCTGAACGAGTTTGAGTCTCTTATAGCATTTCAAAAACCCCTTGATGATGAAGTCTCAGCATCTCTGCAGTACTTCCTCTGTTACCTGCCGTGTTGCGTTACTCCAGAGAGGTATTCGGGTATTGATAGTTTGACTCTCCAGCAGAAAATCTTCAAGAGAAAAGGTTGTGTCAGAGTCTTGAAGAACCTGTGTGCCTATTTCAGTAACAGACTCAAAACATCTAATGCTACAGGCAATCAGAGTTACAAAGATGCTAAGATTCTCCTGAAGGAGTATGTGCAGTGTGCTTACTTTGAACAGATCCTCCCTGTACTCATGGAAGAATTGGAAACTTTGTGTTCTAGTTCATCAAAAGATTCATATTATTTTCTCTTCAAAAGCTTGCTATGTGAATTATTAAAGGATATCTTCATTAAATGGTCTCTTTTAGACTCGCTTGTTCTGTTCTGCAGGCATTCATCTAACGATTCCGAACTTTCAACAACTGATGCTGAATATAACATTTTGATGTGGAAAGATTTAGCAGATACTCTCTCTAAACTGCCTGATAAGTTGGCTAACCTGTTGAGAGACTCTGTTCCTTCATTGTTCAAAGCAACTTCCTACTATAAATATATAGGATACTCTTGTTTCATTGCTCTCACTTACATATCTGAGGGACTAAAAGAGGGTGTTTCGGGGTCTGTTGTGCCACTAGATATCTTACTCAGGAAAGTTTGCTTACGAACTTCTCCCTATGATATATTGGAACCACTTTTTACAACCATTCCTAAACTAACAGTTTCAGATAAAACCCTGAAGAGAGTTTCTCTCAAACTTTTCAGCCATCTGTTCAAGAGTATTGCAAAAGAAAGGATCCTCAGAGTTGCTTTCACTTTCGTAGATCAAAAGAACTTGAACAATTTTATATCTGAAGAGCTTCTCCAGGATAAAAGCCTCAAGAATATTCTTTGCTCTAGAATGTTAGTAGATGGATCATCAACCACATTGTCTCCAGCTGTTATTAGATTCTTATTCACGTCTGAATCATCTCATGAAACTCTTAAAGCTTCTCTAGTCAATCTGTTTGAAATGTTTGCCAACACAGGTCTGTTGCTCTCCATTTCGATAAGCAACCATTTGGCTTTGGTAAGGTCCATACTGCTGTGTTTAGTTTATTTGAATCCCACAGAAAGTGAGGAACTCAAACCCAGAGTTTTGTCTTCCGTTCTACGTGGTGTCGCAAACCACATAGACTGCATTGACCCCGAGAAGAGGTCTCTTGGAATGATGGTTGGAGAAAAAGCAACTAGAATTCTCGCAGCGGACGGACCACATCTCAATTTCGAAATTACTGACAGTGCCCTTGTTAGAGACTTGAAACAACAAATTTCTGAAGCAGAACAACAGTTGGCAACTAGTTTAACCCAAGTGTACATTCCATCACCAAATGAAAAGATCTTCAGAGATGTTTTTGAGTCTCTGCAAGGTTATGGCTTCATCACTGGTGAGCTAAAAGAAAGAGTTGCGAAAACCAATATAATAGAGAATAAAATTAATAAAAGTAATGCTGATGATGTTGAGAGTGTGAAAATCAAAGCTGATGAAGAATCGGATGACGAAGAACAGTACGAGGACTCAGAAACTTTAGATAGTGATGATGATGAATTCCAAGCTTATGATACGACTCATGATGTTCCTCAGCGTCAAGTTCGATTGCCGTGCTATCCCCAGGAAGTTCTGGAATACTTGGTTGAAGGAGAAGTTGAGAAAGTAGAAGCTGCTTTAGAAGTATCTGAGAAAATTATTCGTAATGATTGCCAGGTGCAAGATTCTGAATTGAGTGTCGAATTGACCAATGTGCTCTTACACCTTGATGACAAATACACTCTAGACAACTTTGATTTGAATCGTCAAAGCTCTATGATTGGACTGGTTGTGTCCCATCCCAAGCCTTGTGCGCTCTTCTTGTGTGACCAATTTTATGCCACTAACTATTGCCTGAAGCAGCGCCATGATGTACTGGCCACCATCAGGCATTCTAGTCTTGAACTTTCAGGTTTCGACAAACTCAAATCAACTGAAAGTCTTCCAGCTTTAGAATCTGTAACCAGTGTAAAGGAACTTAAAGAATTTGCCAAACAAAGGAAATCTGCACCTGCAGTCAATAAAATGAAAAATCTGATTGGTTACTTCTTCTATCCATTGCTAGATAAACTGGCAAAGCCAGAACCGTATATGGACCTCATGAATAGGGATAAAAATCTACTGACAGACCTTCTGAACACCTTAGGTTTGGTCGTTTTCGCTACAGGAGATTGCGAATCGAGTCGTAATCTCATCCGTTCTTTCATAGACACCACCAGTCACCTTTTCCATCATGGCGATAAAGCAGTCAGACTTTCCTTCTTGAACTCGTTCCGATTAGTTCTCTCGAGTGTCCAGAACTTGTCTGCTATTTTAGACTTTGTTGAACTTGATGAGCTCTCTGACATTTTCAAGTACATGCTAGCCACTGAAGAGGGAGATTTGAAACTCAATGCTGCATCTTTGATTATGCTGGTGGATGAAGCCTTGCAGTCGTCTGTGAAAGATCTCCAAGTTAATAAAACTATCACATTTGATGCATCTAAACCTAAGATACAGTTCAAGTAAAATCTCTAAGTAATTCCTAAACTACCTAAAGGTGTAGACAGAAAAGTTATTTGTTGCTTTTATTCTGTATATGAAAGATATATGTTCTAAATACAGTTTGAAATACACATTCAAGATTACATACCTGAATACTTACTACCCTTTTTGTCCATAGAATCACAAAATCCATTAATTTCTACTTTACTAAAATTCAGTCTTCATATTAGTTTACCTATCGAGTAGCTACCATTTTGTTTGGTTACAATCATAAGTTTAATCTACACTTGATTCTTTATTTGTTAAACAATTTGAGATATGAATGTACAAAATCCAGAGTAATTGGTATAGTCTATGTACATTCTCAATAATTGGGTAGATCAATATAAGCTGAAACATGGACGTTTTTCCTTTGTGGTAGTCGTTCATGAAAGATTTAAAGTTTCAATCTTAAAAATTCACGAAAAAAATTTCAATAGCTATCTTAAGAAATCTAGATTACCTGTGAAAAATACAGTTAAATAATTCCTCTTAAATATAAATGATTACACTGTGTTAAAAATTAGAAGGTTTTATGTGATACAACTGGATGAGTTGTAGTGAAAAGCTACCTTAGAAGTACCAGGGTAAACCTAACTGCTCTGGTTTGCCCCTAGCCACCCAGTCACCGATGATGCCTTTACAAACATCTCTGATGACACCAGTAGCCTCACCTCAACACAAACCTGCAGCCACTGCCTCCTCAACAGCTTCCCCTGCACCACTCTCAGGTGAGATAGGAACCGTAACAAACTAGTTACGCAGTTTTAGAGGATAGCGCAAGGGTTATGCTCTTAGTTCTTCACCTCTTAGATTTTTGTGTTAAGTATAGGCTCGTAGGTTTCATTTACTATCTCCTCTTCATTTTCCTCTTCCATCCATGAGTGCAGCCACTGGTACTTGAATCCCTTTTAGTCACTTCCTTGGTAAGTAACTACATTCTCGTATTAACTTTTCTGCATCCATGAGCAATTGAGCATTGCCACCGACTGTGGTAGGTGACTTTGTTCACGGAGATACTTTCCTTTCTGACTGCTCCTACCCTTTATAAATTCAAAGATACTAGTCCCTTGTATTTAATTTCCTTTTGGTAGAAGCAGCAGTAGCCACTACTAAAATTAAACTATTTGTATTGAAATGGAGATAAATTCAAAGATTTTAGTTAAATTAACAATAAATTACACTTTTAATCGAATAACCGTGAAATAATGATTTCAATTAATTAAAAAGCTTCTTAAGTAGCTACTTTAATTCGAAAGGCAATTTACATATAGGGTAATGTCACAGTACTCGGATAGTGGGGGCTAACATAGGCCATGTTAGGTCAATCATAAATTACAAAAAGTTAGATATTCTCTGGTCCTAACACCCACTTTCCACCTACGGTAAGTGTGAGAGTTCTGTGACGGTATGACTCTTTTTAAGTTGTGGACTTTTTCTAACGGAATTCTCTCTCTCAGGAGTGTGGGCTAACACCAGTATAGACATTTCCCTGGACAACCTCAAGATAACCGGCAGCAAGAGAGCTGCTCAACCTTCCATGAACCAACTGCAGACTCAACCCCCGGGTGAGTGGGTGGAGGGATTGTTATGAAAAGATCACAGTGATTGAGTTAGCTAATTACAGTTATCTAATTTCCCATCATTTTTGTAACTTCCAAATTTGTTATCGTGTACACAGACCAATAATAGAATATCTACAATCATTTCAAATAGTAAACTGGGGCTCTAGTTAGCCACAGGTGCTCTTCCCGTACTTACTGTACCACTCTGTTTCAGTTCTGATGAACAGTGCCCCAATGATGCGCCCCATGATGATGCAGGGCATGATGGGTAACACCATGGTGCCCCAGGGAGTGCCAATGCAAGCCACACCCATGATGAACAATCAGGGTGAGTTGCTCACACTAGTTTAGTATTTAACTAGGCCAAACTCGATTGTTTGGTAGCTAGTGGGACATTTCATTTTTCTCTGCAATACAGTTAAATGCTATTAGGGTAAGTTTCAAGTTATCGGACGGTTCTACAATTTTGACCATTAAAGAAAAAACTATACAATTTAACATATTCTAATAATAATTATTATTATGTAGCTAGATCATCTTCATGATCGAAACTCTAGAACATTCCGATAACTTGAAACTTTTTTTTTATTTTAAATTATTGTAGCTCTCTCAATGAATTTCAAGCTTGAGAATTTGATGATATTTTCCAATAGGTACCATTAAAACAAGATATTCTTATAGTTTTGACATAATAGAATGCGTTCTCTCTCTCAGGTATGATGCAGAGCAATATGATGCCACAGCAGATGATGCAGGGTGGTGCGATGCAGACTAACACTATGCGCTCATTCCAAGGGTTGTAACACTCTAACCTACTTAACATGTTAATATTATCAGGGGGGGGGGTACGTAGAGGGATTGTAACGTGTGTTCTGGATTAACTTGAATTGAGGTGGAACATGTTTAGACGCCTTAGAACATGTTTGAACGCGTTAGAACATGTTTGAACGCGTTAGAGCATGTTTGAATGCGTTAGAACATGTTAGAATGCGTTAGAACATGTTTAAACGCATTATAACATGTTTAGACGCGTTAGAACATGTTTGAACGCGTTAGAACATGTTTAAACGCATTATAACATGTTTAGACGCGTTAGAACATGTTTAAACGCATCATAACATGTTTAGACGCGTTAGAACATGTTTTAACGCGTTAGAACATGTTCGAATTCATTGGAACATATATGAACTAGTTAAAAAGTTGTTTCAAACATTTTCTGACAAACTCAAGCATGATATAGCTAATTAAATACATCTTCTGACACTAGCTACTGTTACCTTACTATCGCAATGGTTAGCAGCTCAATATTCTTACACCCAACGTTAAAAAGGTTAACTGCAGCAAAAATATTATTCAATTTACATAACTATAATCAACTATCTGTTTGTTATGTCACAGGTAGATTGTAAAGAACATCACTACCAACAGTGTAGGTAGTAGAGACAACTTGCGGTATACCCATATCATCCTTTAGTTCTTTTTAGTAGAAACAACTTTAATATTCTCAACAGTGCATCAGTTTCAATATCTACTTTCTTTTCTCACCACTCGAATGTTCAAGATGTCGCATGTCTTTCATTTGCAGCAGTAATAACATTTACTCTGGTTGCCATTGGGCAAAAAGGAGCATAAAATGGTTGTAGCTTGGTTGTGTAATCTGACATGAGCAATTGAACATGGTCTGAACATGCTCATACTTCTTTTTCAAAGTCGTTAAATTGTGCCCAAAAATCTGATGCCCATTTATTTGTTTGTAATTGACTTCATCTGCCAAAGTAGGCTAAGTAAGTAGGTACCTACAATAACACAAACAATAAAGTAGGTAGTCTTTTTCTAAGGAGAGAGGGTGTTGTTGTAACTCTAGTGTGTATGTGTTCGTACGTTTGTTAACTGTTTGATACACTACTGAACGCATTTTGACCTTTATTGACATAGGGTTACTTACGAGTTACCGGACAACCTTTTGCGATCATTTGGAGAATTTAGCATATAGCTACCATTTTAGCTCGTTTTTTTTATTGGTCTCCACAATTTAGGTATCATGGATACCACACATACATGTATCATGGATACTAAATCAAATAAAGAGTTATAAGGATTAAAAAAACTTCCTCTCATGTTCGACAATTGGGAAGTGTCCTATAATTCGTAACCTACCCTCTTGAAGATCAAAATGCGTTCCCTTTGTTCAATTTGATAACGGTATAGCTTGTGATTTTAATACTTTTATAAGACAATCTTCTAGCTTAGAATAATGTGAATAAATAGATATTTTAAAACCACTTGGTTTCTGCAATCCTGTACTTGTTTGAAGTTGGTGTGTTGCACGGTGTAGCTTTCCTGGCTCCATGAGATTTACCACACCGCCTACTATATGTAAGAAGCTATGATATATTTTGTATAACCTTAGTATGTTTAGATACTAAAATTGAAGGATATTTATTCTATTTTTGAGTTAATCAGGAGTTCTAACCTGTTGAATTATATGTTATGCCCTTTTTTTTTATTTCTTAAGTATTAATTTCATTGGGACTTTTGGTGCCTGAATCTTAGAAGCTGCTAATGGAGCCACTTTTCTTCCTGTCTGCTTCTTCCAGTCCCTTGTATTTAATTTCCTTTTGACGTCAGTGATATGGCCTTTGGTTCCGAAACAGACGTTCAATTTAATTATTTTTAGCTGTTTTACTAAAGGCTGGACCTTGAAACCATCAAACTTGTTCTAAATTCACTAGCACGTGATAGCTTTTCTGCCGTCATGAGCCTGAACTTTGCCATTACTTTTAGCCGCTAGCTTGATGTTACGCTCCATTTTCCTCTTCATGAAATCATTTTTGATGTATCTCTCCTGACAGTATTTTTGTAACAGTAAATCACATATCAATTTAAAATGGAAATTGTAACTCTTTGAATTTTTTTCTCTTTGCATTTATTCAACAGATAATAAACTTTGTGTATAATCTTGAGAGTGATAATTACTTTGGTTGCTAGGGTAATTTACGAATTATCGGTCAGTTCCACATCTTCGGTCATATAAGAAAAAATAACAAGTTTTCAATTTTGATAAAGTAAAAATTAAATAATTATTATTATATCGTTTTTTCTTGATGTCGGAAGATGTGGAAGTGAGCGATAATTCGTAACTAACCCTATAGCGTTCATTTGCATGTATTTCATTAGGTTGTTTTTATTCTTTTCATCTTTCGATTCTCATTCACTTTCCCTAACTTTCGCACGTACAGATGTGTGTAACATTTGTAACTTAAAATGTTCTCTGGAAAGAATCTGACAGTTACGTTTGCGGTAGACTCTTTACTTCTTTTGAGTGATTGATTTTTGAACTAGACTTTAGTCTGGTTTGAAGTAGGGGAAGTGACGGATTATCGGACAGTTCCACTTTTTCGATCATAAAAAACTATGATTATTATTTAATTGTTACTAAAATAATAATAATTATAGAGCTACTTTTTTATATGTTCGAAAATGTGGCACTGTCCGATAACTCGGTAAGTTACCCTTTTGTATAGATATATTTACTGTTATATTTTGAAGGCATAGAGAATTATTCTATTAAAGCTTTATCGACTGCAATAATACTATTAGTTACTTTCCTATCGAAATATTATCTTCTATTTTACTATACCATGAATAATATATCTATGAAATTAGCAGCGGTTTTATTAACCCACTAGTGTACTTGTCTGTTAAAAATAACGTGTTATCGGCAATAGCAATTTATGACCCGTTATTAGGTACTTTTTGTGAATTCAATTAAAATTATATTTTCTGAATAATTAATTTATTTTATAGATAAAATACATTTAAAAATTGAATAAAAACAGGGGAATTTAATTATCACCAAGTCAATATATTCCCGTGCGCATCATAGTTACATTCTTCAGGTTTAATACCCATAGTGTAAACGCTGAGACCAAATAAATAAACACTACGGATATTGTTAGGATAGATTGAAACTATTGTGAACTTTTCACATTAACAACAAATGATGGTTGTTTTACCAGATATTTCAATCAAATCATGAAAATGAAAAATAGCATAAATGTGAATTTTGACTAAAGACTTAACATTTTTATTTGTTAATATGTATATAAATGGATCTACTGTAGATAAAGCACCCCAAGATTTCCCTCCTGTAGATAAGGCACCTCAAGATTTCCCTCCTGTAGATAAGGCACCCCAAGATTTCCCTCCTGTAGATAAGGCACCTCAAGATTTCCCTCCTGTAGATAAGGCACCCCAAGATTTCCCTCCTGTAGATAAGGCACCCCAAGATTTCCCTCCTGTAGATAAGGCACCCCAAGATTTCCCTCCTTCAGATTGATTACGCTAGCTGAAACGGACTGGTGTGCGTAATCTACAGGAGATCCAAAACATAGTTGTTTGGATCCCTATGTTATAACACAAAGTCAGGGAAGTAATACGTCAGTAACTGTGGACCAATCACAGTCGGAAGTAATACGTCAGCAACTGTGGACCAATCACAGTCGGAAGTAATACGTCAGCAACTGTGGACCAATCACAGTTAGGGAAATTTTACGACTAATCACACAATATCACTTCACATTTTATGTGTTGCTCCTAGTAAACATGCCAAAAATTGAATTACAGGGATGACCCGCCTTTATTTTGTCTCAGACTTATGACAATCGAATGAGTGTGAAACATGACTCACTTTTATTTCTCCCGGTATAGAATTTTCTTTTGGAATAACTTTGGTTGGTTGTGATTGAAATTCATTTTATGGTAAATAGTAAACTTAAACTATTCTGAATATTATCCATAAAATTATTTTTGTGTATCCCACCGCCATAATAATATTGTTTATAATAGTTACGGCGAAAACAGCTTTAAGGCTGATTCACACATCACCGATATCCATCCGGACGTCACCGGTCAGTGATTTTTGGTCAGTGAATGTGTCCGTTGAAATTAAAGTAACGATATATTTTTTCACTGACACCGAATCACTGAGAGGAGAGTGACGGAGACGGACCGGTGACGTGCCGGACGGATATCGGTGATGTGTGAAGCAGCCTATAACCTACAAACGAAATTGTTAAAAAAATTGCTCATCGACTAGTTTCTATACCAGCAGAAATAATTACGAGACATGTTCCAAATTTATTTGACTTGTATATTTGATTTCATCATTGAATATTTTTTGTTGCACATATGTAAAGTTGAGAGCATTTATTGTTATTTATTTGAATATAATATGGTTTTATTTCTTATTCAAACCTCAACTACTTAGTTTCTTTAAAAAAAACTTGATTGATTAATTATTAATATATACACAAATAATAAGCAAGTTCTGGGTGTATAAACGGAAATATTACTGGGATACTTAGCAATGGTACAGGGACCAAATGACCGGGGATCAATTGACCTAGACCCAAAATAAGTATACCATATTTATGTAAAAAAATATATTGGCGGCGAACGTGTTTTCGGCAAAAGGACCTATAGAACCACTGCAATCATATGTAGTTATCACACCTGTATTCGGGTGTCACAGGTACATTTGGCCTCCAACTTCTTCATTTCGGCAGCTATGAAGTTTAAACTTATATGATGTTTGAATTATATTAATACCGATAATATCCTGTGAAAATATCGTAAATTAATTTAAATTTGAATTAATTATAGGCAAAACTAACTTCGAAAAATTATGTACCTGAGACACCCGATCGGGTGTCACAGTTACATTTGTAGTTTATTTCTGATAAATATACTGATGCGTATATCGGGAGCGTGTCCCCCTCCCCAATCCCCTTGCCAGGTTATTAAACAATCATGAAGTTAACATAACAGAATCATAGCGGATCAAATATCTACATAACAAAATTCTAAAAGCTTGAAACGTTACAGTTGGCATACGATTTTCATGAATTATATATGATCTTTATTAAATCAAAATTTCCATTAAAAGAGGATATTTTCAATGAATATTATCGGTATTGGTATAGTTCAAACATCATATAAGTCTAAACTTCATAACTGCAAAAATAAAGAAGTTAGAGTCCAAATGTACCTGTGACACCCGAATGCAGGTGTGGATTGCAGTACCTTATTGCCATTGGAGTGACCAATTCACTATAAACAGCAATACTCCGCTCACCAGTTTGAGTTGTAAAGTGAGAAACAATAAAATAGCTTTACCTGAAATACGGGTTAGGTCACAAATCAAAGTATGCGAGAAATGTTCTTCAGCTACAAGTTTCAATTTGAACTGATGCATGCGGCGCCGCAATCATGAGCTATCTACAATTTCTGTAACCAAATTTAGCCCTTTATCTTTGTTTTGATCACATTTAGTCACTTAAACTGAATACGAAAACATGATTTCTGAGCCATATCAACAACTAATGCAGATATTAGCTATGCAGTTGATATTTAAACAATTCATGAAAAACAAAAAATTATTGGGTCCTAAATATGTAAAAATCAATAACCAAAAAGACGAAAATGTCACATTTTGCACTTAGCTTTAATGAGAACTTCAGATTGCATACATAGGTATGGGTCCATATTGACGAAAAAACCGTAAAAACAATTCCTATTTGCGTTCAGTCACTAACAATTATCTCGACTATTACGTCAGAGGTTTATGATTACGATGAAATGTGTACTTATCCTTTCTATATTTTGTCATATCATCTAAAGGCAATTTGTGCGTCAATATTGTCAATGAATACTTAACTAGCAGATATGAAAAGTGCGTTTTTGCCTTTTATGTACTTATATATGAAGTGTCCTATATAACGAAGATGACATACTAATAACTAGCCTAGTTGTTTCTGTTTACTAGAGAGTCATGTACGCATTGCATTATGAACTTTATCTCAATAAAACTTTCGACCACTTGATGAGCAACAATCACTTGATGGTCTTTTATCTCCAGTACTTGAGATAAAGACCTCTTCCTTGCATCAGTAGAACTGCAAACATCGCCGTGATAGATACCTACCCGCCAAAATGTTGGTGAAAATACTAATTGCAACCTTCCTGTTAGTGTCCGCACCCTCGTCTGGTAATGTGGTGAACCAGTATTCCCCAGTTATTAGGATGAATGATAATACTTATGTGCGTCCTCATGAACAACAATTGAATACTCTAGATGGGATGTTTATGAACGATCAGCCAGTCAGTGATGTCTCTAAAGGTTCTTTTGGTGCTAGTAGGTATCAAAATCCCCAACAGAACCGGATAAGAATGCCATCGAATGTACCAATAGCTCCCCAACGTGGATCTAGAAATTCCGAAACTAACCAAAGAAGACCAAATGCCGCCGCACCTTTAAAGAGAAGCAACAACCCTCGAGTTTCAGAAGGGCACCGACTTATAACCAGAGCCTTGTGGAGAATTTTTGACGCCTTAATGGAGAAGAACGAGAATCAAGACCTGACTGCAAGGCTAATCACTATAGAAAATAATTTGCGGACTTTGGAAACACCTGATACGAAACTTGAGAGTCTCATAGAAATGGCACAGGTATGACTCATAACCTTAAACACAGTTGTTGAATTTGACAGAACTCGTACGTACTTATTCCCTTTCTGTTGTGTCAAAATGCGTTTCTTTGTGATATTTACTTGTAATTATTATAAGACTTTCAGACATTTCCCTACTTACTAACAAATAGAAAGATATGTTCAGTAAGAAATAATGAAAGGGGGTACTTCGCACTCTATCATAACATACAAACTTTTTGGTTTAACACTCTAAAAATTTCTATATTTGTGATATTTACCGACTCATACTTTCTGCTACAGAAAGAGAATAAGGACCAGAACCAGAGGATTGACTTACTTTCAACTGAGGTGGTGCGTTTAATGGAGTTAGATGAGAGGGTATCAAACCTAGAGGAATGGAAGAAATCCTTTTTGCAGAGTGATGAAGAGAAGCCAGATGGTGGTAAGATTCAATTCATGATAGCCTACTTTTAATACTTTTTAAAATATGTTTAATTAAAACTTATCTTTCAAAAAACTTCTTGATTTATTTATAGTTCTCGCTTTCTTATATCGGAATTATTTGTGCTGCCTCCGGATAATATAGAAAGAAATGAAAAACTTTTAGCTATATCCAAAATTTTTGAGTCTGATAATGGAGTTCTTGAATCTCTTTTGACTTTCATGGTCCATTACGATAAAAGAGTTTTTCTTTGTGTTTAACAGATTATGTGCCAGTTATACCCAAGGATGTGCCACCAAGGTACCATCCCAGCTGTCCCTCTCCATTCGACACGGTGGACGGAGAATGCTTCTTCGTGTCTATGGGTATCAAGAGAACCTGGGTTGATGCCAGAAGGGACTGCTCCAGGTTTGGTGGTGATTTGGCTGCACCTAACGACATTCAAACTCTTAAAGATTACCTACAGAATCTACCAAGTAAGAAAAACTTACTTTGATATTTGACAATGATTTTTTTTTGTTAAAGATGGACATTCATTTTAGAAATAGTATCACCATTAAATGATTTCCTCACAGATAAGCCCGAGTATGTTTGGGTTGGAGCTTCAAGAACTGGAAATGGAACATGGCTTTGGTCCACCGGACCAAAGGTGAGTCTAGCATATTACTTATTAGATAGTATTGATACGTTCAGTAAAACTAAGGCATGATCTATATTCTAGTCGATGGTTGTGCGTAAGGATATAAAATTCTCTGTCTAATACCTATTTGATAGTAGAATGAAACCTGTCAAAAATATCTCCTCATTCAAAGTTTGTTGTACTAATACTCTAACTCAAACCAATTAAAACCCCTTCTCTTCCATCAGGATGAGAAGAAAGTTGACATGACATATGTGACTTGGAACGAAGACCTGCCCAGTGGCATGGGTAACTGCATGGGTCTGTACGAAGGAGCGGCTTACAGGGCCTATGACTACCACTGCACTGAACTAGACATGTACGTCTGCCAGTTCTTCTTATGAGACAATATTCGATGTGTAAATAAATATACTGTCATTATTCTGACGATATTCTTCATTATTCCGATGATATCCTTTATTATACCGATAATAGCATTTATTATTCCAATGATATCATTCATCATTCCGATGATATCCTTCATAAGTGCGGTGCTAGCCTTTTATTTCGATGCTATCCTTTATTATTCTGATATATTTTATTCCTTGAACTTTTGAAGGTCCTCTCCATGCTCCGGGAAAAAATGAGTTTATTACATAATATTATAGAGCTAAGATTTAGGATCATTAATCTACAAACTGCATAAAATTCGGTTCAGTATATAATTTTTTATTTGCTTTTTTAAAAATTTTCATACTCTGTGTTCAACAGTTCTACGAAACACTATACTGACGCTGAAGAAAAAGATTGAACACTCTTTGTTTTGATTTCCAATATGTATTTTATAATCAAACTATACTTAATAGACCTTCATCTATGATTTAAATTATTTCCTGAAGTATATAAACGTTTCTATAATACTTGTCACCTATTTTATACCCTTACACGACTATTTAATATTGATTGATCTATACCTACCTACCTAGTTGGCATCAAAACAAATGGTGTACTTTCTCTTACTATGGATATTAAAATTACCGAGTTGGACGTAAAACGGCTTTTGTAGAGTTTTGATTATATTTTCTTGAATGCATATAGAATTATCTATCAAATTTTATGAAATATATTCTATCAAATTTTATGAAATTTGCAGCAAAATGATAAGAAACATTAGTCTCATTGATTAGAACAGTAAAAAAAATTGCTTGGAAATTTGGAGAGGATTTTTAAGAGATAGTTTTAACTTAACGGTAATTTATTTTTTAGGTACCAATTATTCCTAATTAAGATAGCTCCAAGGTTAGATTCGCTAGTAGACTTTAATAATCTTAAATAAGTTTCATGGGCTAAACCAGTGAACACTAAACCAGTTTTTCCAGACTTTCAATATTTTGATAGGTATCAATATTTGTAATTGATAAGTCTATAAAGATTCTTATATCCACGACATGTTGTATCTTTATCGACTATCTTAAATAAATTAAACAATGACTATCTCTTATATTTTTTAAACATTCTTAAAGCTTCCTTAATTATGACTAATTATGACAATAATTATGTAATGGGCAATAGGAATTTATTAGTGTTACTTATCTTCAGTTCTTATGTCACTTGACTTCAAAATTAATTTAGATTTTCTATGTATTTACTTTTAGAATTTAAAGCAACATTTTAATTAATTTCAGTAAATTTATTGTTTTGTTTAGTATGTTAGGTATATTGTGAAGAGACACGTACACACTTATAATATTTCACTTTGTTTACTTCTCCCAATTGAATGTAGGTAGTGTTAATATCTGCTGTCATTTAAAGATGTATCTACTGTGAAGAGGACATGGTTGCCATTTATGTATCCAGATCTCTACCTAGTTCTATATCCAGATCTGTACCTAGTTCTACATCCAGATCACTACCTAGTTCTATATCCAGATCTCAACCTAGTTCTATATCCAGATCTGTAACTAGTTCTACATTCAGATCTGTACCTAGTTCTACATCCAGATCTCTACCTAGTTCTATATCCATATCTGTACCTAGTTCTATATCCAGATCTGTACCTAGTTTTATATCCAAATATGTACCTAGTTCTATATCCAGATCTGTACCTAGTTTTATATCCAGATCTCTACCTAGTTTTATATCCAGATCTCTACCTAGTTTTATATCCAGATCTCTACCTAGTTTTATATCCAGGTCTCTACCTAGTTTTGTATCCAGATCTCTACCTAGTTTTATATCCAGATCTCTACCTAGTTTAGTATCCAGATCTCTACCTAGTTTTCTAACTAGTTATATATCCAGATCTCTACCTAGTTTTCTAACTAGTTATATATCCAGATATCTGCCTATTTTCTAACTTGTTATACCTATATCCAAATATCTACCTATTTTCTAACTAGTTATGTATCCAGATCCCTACCTAGTTCTCAACATTGTTCTCTGTCCAGATCTATACTTAGTTCTCCACATAGTTCTCTATCCAGATCTCTGCCTAGTTATCCACATGGTCCTCTATGGATTATAGTTCTTTGGATAATATATTTCTCATTTCATTTTTTACAATGTTTATCATTTCTTAAAGGTCCTCTCCAGGCTCCGCGAAAAAAATGAGTTTATATCATAATATTATAGAACTAAGGTCTACGATTATTATTCTGCAAACCGCATACAATTCGGTTCAGTATATATTTTATAATTTGTTTTTAAAGTTTTTTAGTACTATGTGAGCAACAATTGAGCGAATCACTAATCTGATGCTCAAGAAGAAGATTGTACACTCTTTGTTTTGATTACAAATTTGAATTTTATAAACAAACCATGCGTTTAATTAATTGTTTCCTAAAGTATATAAATGTTTCTATTATAAGTTCATTCAATTTTATACCTTTACACGAATATTAAATGGATTTATTAAACCTAATACCTAGTTGACTATCAAAACAAATGGTGTACATTCTTTTTCTTCAGGCTGAAAATTTCTTAAATTAGTTAGTCGGAAGTAAAATAGGTTTTGTAGAATTTTGATTATAAAAATCTTTTAAAGCATATAAAATTAAAAATATGATACCAAATTCGATGCTGTTTGCAGCAAAATGATAAGAAACATTAGCCTCGTTGAATAAGGCGATAAAAATATTTGCTTGGAGGGGACCTTTAATGCTACAACCTACTTGCAGTCTTCAACTACGAGGTCTTAGATTTTGTGTTAGGTAGTCTCTAAGGCCGACCATACACTATGATGTCCACCTGACAGGTACGCATGAATACTGAATAGTCTTGCCTGCCAGGCTCACTAGCTAGTGAGTGGCGGGATAAACTAGTATTTCAGGCGACCTGCCAACTGAAGATAATTCGATTAGTTCTACCTGACAGGTGAGTAAAACTGTTGTGTAAGTGGCGGTTATCTGAAATGGTCTCAGTTATTGACAACAACTAGCGTACTTCCCCGTTAAAATAACGAGGTTTCAATAGTAAAAGAAAAAATAATATATACAAAAAAATGAATTAAAAATATATAAAATAAAATGTATTAAAAATAATTTTGAAAAAATATTTATGCATAAAAAATATATCGAATAAATGCATACCTATAAAAATATAAATAAAAAGAAAAGAAAATAATTACAATAAAAATATATATATATAGCTATATTTAAAAATATGTATACATATACGTATATAAAATATGGAGAATCCATGGCGAACTGACAAACTTGACAGTTACGCATGTACAGTGAGTGTGCTCTACAGGTAACAGGTGCACCAGCAAGTAGTACCTATTCATGCGTACCTGTCAGGTGGACATGCTAGTGTATTGCCGGCCTTAGGCTTCATTTACTATCACCTCTTCATTTTCCTCTTCCATCGGTAAGTGCAGTCACCGTTGCTTGTGTCCTTTTTCGTCACATTCCTTTTTCGTCACAAGTGACTGCATTCATAGAGTAGCTTTTCTGCATTCATGAGCATTGTCACCTACGATGGTAAGTGACTTTGTTCGTGGAACCATTTTTCTTCTTATAGGTTCATCTATTTTTTAAGAACCTATTTCTCTTGTACTTCATTTTAACGTAGACGATGATTTATTGTCTTTGGTTCTGGCAAAGACGTTGAATTAATATACCTAGAAATTCTTTTAGTTTCCTTAACTAGTTCTTTACCCAGTTAATCGTAGTTGGTGAAGGTGAGGGGGGCCACCCCCAATCCCCCAAACCAGGTCATTAAATTATCATGAAGGGTGTAGTACAATAAACTAGCGGATACAAAAAACTGCATTAAATGATGAAATCGAATGAGGGATTGCATCATACTAAGAATAGTATAAATAAAATAAGATAGGAATATGAAATCATATAAATGATAAAATGAGAAAATTATTTTGTTATTTAGATTAGTTATTAGTAGGGTTAATCTATTTCATTATTATTTTTGTATTACTAAAAAAAACGAGAAACAGCACACAGAAAGATGTAACTGTCGGACTAATGAGGCGTCCCTGTTCCCTAGGTATATCTTGCAAAGCAGCGCATGCGCACTCCCCCTCAACCTAACAGTAGCACATTCATCAAGCACAGACACTCATTTGAATACCTACTTCTATTCAGTACTTTGTTGCATTCTTTAGAGGAGTGAGAAATTAGATCTAAAATAGCATCTAATGTAATTGATATTGAGAAACTAGAACAATAAAATACCACTAATGAAAGTGAAATTAAGAAAGTAATCTTAAATAGCATCGAATAAAAGTGAAATTAAGAAATTAGATCTAAAATAGCATCAAATGAACAAAAAATTAAATCAAAAATAGCATCAAATGAAAATAAAATTAAGAAATTAGATCTAAAATAGCATCGAATGAAATTGAAATTAAGAAATTAGATCTAAAATAGCATCAAATGAAAGTGAAATTAGATTTAAAATAGCATCGAATGAAAGTGAAATTAGATCTAAAATAGCATCGAATGAAAGTGAAATTAAGAAATTAGATCTAAAATAGAATCCAATGAAAGTGAAATTAAGAAATTAGATCTAAAATGACATCAAATGAAAGTGAAATTAGATTTAAAATAGCATCGAATGAAAGTGAAATTAGATCTAAAATAGCATCGAATGAAAGTGAAATTAAGAAATTAGATCTAAAATAGAATCCAATGAAAGTGAAATTAAGAAATTAGATCTAAAATAGCATCAAGTAAAAAATAAATTAGATCTAAAATAGCATCGAATGAAAGTGAGATTAAGAAATTAGATCTAAAATAGCATCGAATGAAAGTGAAATTAAGAAATTAGATCAAAAATAGAATCCAATGAAAGTGAGATTAAGAAATTAGATCTAAAATAGCATCGAATGAAAGTGAAATTAAGAAATTGGATCTAAAATGGCATCAAATGAAAAATATATTATATCAAAAATAGCATCATATATTATATCAAAAATAGCATCATATATTATATCAAAAATAGCATCGTATAAAAGTGAAGTTAAGAAATTAGATCTAAAATAGCATCAAATAAAAATGAAATTAGATCTAAAATAGCATCAAATAAAAATGAAATTAGATCTAAAATAGCATCGAATAAAAGTGAAATTAAGAAATTAGATCTAAAATAGCATCAAATGAACAAAAAATTAAATCAAAAATAGCATCAAATGAAAATAAAATTAAGAAATTAGATCTAAAATAGCATCGAATGAAATTGAAATTAAGAAATTAGATCTAAAATAGCATCAAATAAAAATGAAATTAGATCTAAAATAGCATCAAATAAAAATGAAATTAGATCTAAAATAACATCAAATGAAAGTGAAATTAGATTTAAAATAGCATCGAATGAAAGTGAAATTAGATCTAAAATAGCATCGAATGAAAGTGAAATTAAGAAATTAGATCTAAAATAGAATCCAATGAAAGTGAAATTAAGAAATTAGATCTAAAATAGCATCAAGTGAAATTAAGAAATTAGATCTAAAATAGAATCCAATGAAAGTGAGATTAAGAAATTAGATCTAAAATAGCATCGAATGAAAGTGAAATTAAGAAATTGGATCTAAAATGGCATCAAATGAAAAATATATTATATCAAAAATAGCATCATATATTATATCAAAAATAGCATCATATAAAAGTGAAGTTAAGAAATTAGATCTAAAATAGCATCAAATGAAAAAGAAATTAGATCTAAAATAGCATCAAATGAAAAAGAAATTAGATCTAAAATAGCATCAAATGAGTGAAACTAAGACAATCTTACCTAGGTATTGCTTATTTCAAGTTATTTGAAAATATTTCTACAATTGAAGGATACAATAAAAAGGGACATTTTTTTTTATTTGAATCAGCATACTTAATTAGTTATTGTGGATATACAAAAATTAATTCAATTTAAAAAAGTGCCATCTAATGATAAATAGACCAATTTTTTCGCGATTCTTTGTCGCCATTTTGTTGAATTCCTATAAACATATTACGCAAAGAACCTTTAACTGTGTGTAATATTGTAATTCTAAAATTAGTTTATTAGGTAATATATAGTGTATATTAACCATTGCTTATTTGTGTAGTAAAAAGATATTTTGTAAATGTTAATGAGGATTCGAGGCTATCAATCTGGAAATAATGACAACAACGCCATCCATCGAACGATTACTCGAGATTATTTTAACTAATTGAAACTATATTTTTTGTGAAAAAAATTGATTTCAGTCGAACAATTTGATATCATTACCTAATTAATATTTATCCGGATCATATAATGTAAAAATATTTCATATGAAAACTATTACTATAATATTTTAACAATTAATTTGTAAACTATCAATAGAATTATATTATAATGGATATAAATATGCTACCTATCGGTGTGTATACCTATCACTAATTTCTTTTTATATTATAAAGCACTTTGATTTCCATTTCTTTAATATATTATAAAATACACTAACTGAATTAACTTTGACTTCACACATTACATCATTTCGACATGAAAGATAAACCTCTGTCTCTCTCTCTCTCTCAAGACAGACCAGATACTGTACCTAGATGACATTCCTCTCTGTACCATCTGCCAAAGAAATAACCTTACCCCATCTCCTCATCATACCTGTAGAGGCATTCGTCAGGTAGATATGTGCAGGATGGTACATTGAGTAACACGGTGCACTGATAGTACCGTATCTGTCTGATGTCAAACAATAGCTCTATTATGAACCACTTAACATTCTACCTTCAACATGTTGCTAACGTGTTCAGTCAGAGCCTAATTAAAATAATCAAAACTTTTAATCATTAACTTTTATCTTACTTGGAAATGTAGAGCCACCCGATAACTAAAAACGTAACCTAAAACTTTTTAAAGAATTTTCGTCAATGTCCTAAAAATGATACATTAATTTTATTATCTTTATCAGCAATTTTTTGCTATTCATCAAATTACCATCTCCTATATATAACTTAGCATGTAATATTTTCCCTTCGGTCAACATCAAATTACCATTAAGGTGAAGATATTAGAGAGTGCGAAATTCAAAACCTAGTTATAGTTAGCTACATACATCTTTTCGTTAATGATCCTAAAAAGAACTTAGAGGAAACTCGCGGGATAATGACGCTCAAATTCACCCCAGAAAAACGCTAATACACATCCCGACCTGATGTATACCCCATCCTTATTTATCTCCTTCAAAATAATGATAAAACTGCACACAGGTGTAAAGTTACAGGCTCATTAAAATATTCTTATGGTCCCTATTTAAAAAGGTAGGCTGAACAGTTTTCTTTGCCGCGGTGTTTTCTTTCGGCGCGGAGACTATTATATTTTGGCGGAAGACTTCGGTTGCGGTTTCTTCATTAGAGCTTTTTTACTCTCCTTATTGAATGCGACACTTTTTACTTCTCAGGGGGGTAACTTGAGTTAAGACTACCTATTTTAGAGCCTATCTTCATTGCACCGCCAGGGGAGAGTTATTTAATACTCTCTGCATTGTTATCTTTGCATAATAATAACATTGGCAACGAGTTAACGATATTTATGTTCATGTATCTAGAACTCTGATACTATTTTCTCAATTTACGTAATGGCAGTTATAGCAATCGATACCTCTATGTAAAAATTAGCATGCCTTATGATCCAAATATTAGGAACCAAAATAATTCTTTCGTCAAAGAAAGGAGGGTAATACAAAAGTATGTAATCTAAAATGTGGATCATCTCGAGTGATCCCTACCTACATCAAAAAATTTAATTCCTTTACCTACATCAAGAGTTTGAAATGTTATTCCCTTACTTACATCAAGTGCTAGGGCATCCCTTACTTACAATAAATGCTAGGTTCCCTTACTTACATCAAGTGCTAGGGCATCCCTTACTTACATCAAGTGCTAGGGCATCCCTTACTTACATCAAGTGCTAGGGCATCCCTTACTTACATCAAGTGCTAGGGCATCCCTTACTTACATCAAGTGCTAGGGCATCCCTTACTTACATCAAGTGCTAGGGCATCCCTTACTTACATCAAGTGCTAGGGCATCCCTTACTTGCATCAAATGCTAGGGCATCCCTTACTTACATGAAATGCTAGGGCATCCCTTACTTACATCAAGTGCTAGGGCATCCCTTACTTACATCAAGTGCTAGGGCATCCCTTACTTACATCAAGTGCTAGGGCATCCCTTACTTACATCAAATGCTAGAGCTTCCTTTACTTACATCAAGTGCTAAGACTACCCTTACTTACATCAAGCCCTTACCCAAGGTAGGACTTCTTCTCTCGCCATACGAGAGCAGAGTATTTTTAGTCGCAGAAGGTGCCTTCGTCTATTTATATTCAGCTGAACATTCACTGTCAAAGGAACTCGGAAACAAAATGGGAACTTCGATATTGCTCCGGCTATTGCGACCACATACTTCCGGCTATTACGACCATAATGCTCCGGTTATTACGACCATATACTTCCGGCTATTACGACCATAATGCTCCGGCTATTGCGACCACATACTTCCAGCTATTACGACCATAATGCTCCGGTTATTGCGACCATATACTTACGGCTATTGCGACCATATTGCTCCGGCTATTGAATTAGGCAATCAAATCTAGTCTAGCTCTGGATGCATCGGTCTTAAAGGTTTCCTCCACTCTAAATTAGAATTTATCTAAAAAACACTTTAAATTTGTAGAGCTAATGTTATAAAACATAAAAAAGTTAACAGAAAAGAAGTTGATTATTGATTAATTAGGTATTTTCTTCGTAATTAATTATAAAAGAAATGTTCACGCTCATCCGTCACTGTCCGACTTTCTAAGATTAAATAGAAGACAAAGTGTCTAAAATGAAATTCATATCGTATAATCGTAAATTTAATAGCGATTAGGTATTTAATAATTTAGGTACACTTATAGGTTCCCAAATTTTTTTTTTAGGGCAATGGTATTTTAAATAACAGTATAGGTAGCCATTTATAACAGTCTAAAAGCTTTGTAAGACTTTATTTTTGTTTCAAATTTGTCTCCAAGAAATCCTACTTTTTCTTTGCTTGCATTTTGGAGGGTAGAATTATTTTCAAGAATAACTTAAATTACATATTATAATCAAAATATCAAGCCAAATTTGAAATGGTTTGCTGTTTTAAAACCAGTAACCTTAGTTCTAGTGAAAGAGAAATAAAAAAATAGACTGAAGAGGACCTTTAATACAACAAATTTCATCTGCAACTTCAAGAAAAGGAAGTTCAATTTTAAAAGTACTGCAGTGATAGAGAATCAATCAGTTTTTCCTCAAATAATACATTACTAAGGTATCAATAAAATCGAAGAACTTAAGGAATTCATTGAGCCAACAAGTAAAATGAATCTCAAGGCTTCTGGTATATTAGGTTTCTTCAACAGATCAAGATATCAAATTTAATCAAATATTGAATTTGTAATATAATTAAGGGAAGTCTGTGTGCTTGAAAGCAGTGTAACTAGTGCTGAGACTAACGGAAGTACTAGGGCTACTGTAACTAGTGCTGAGACTAACGGAAGTACTAGTGCTACTGTAACTAGTGCTCAGACTAACGGAAGTACTAGTGCTACTGTAACTAGTGCTGAGACTAACGGAAGTACTAGTGCTACTGTAACTAGTGCTGAGACTAACGGAAGTACTAGTGCTACTGTAACTAGTGCTGAGACTAACGGAAGTACTAGTGCTACTGTAACTAGTGCTGAGACTAACGGAAGTACTAGTGCTACTGTAACTAGTGCTGAGACTAACGGAAGTACTAGTGCTACTGTAACTAGTGCTGAGACTAACGGAAGTACTAGTGCTACTGTAACTAGTGCTGAGACCAACGGAAGTGCTAGTGCTGCTGTAACTAGTGCTGAGACTAACGGAAGTACTAGTGCTACTGTAACTAGTGCTGAGACTAACGGAAGTACTAGTGCTACTGTAACTAGTGCTGAGACTAACGGAAGTACTAGTGCTACTGTAACTAGTGCTGAGACCAACGGAAGTGCTAGTGCTGCTGTAACTAGTGCTGAGACTAACGGAAGTACTAGTGCTACTGTAACTAGTGCTGAGACTAACGGAAGTACTAGTGCTACTGTAACTAGTGCTGAGACTAACGGAAGTACTAGTGCTACTGTAACTAGTGATGAGACTAACGGAAGTACTAGTGCTACTGTAACTAGTGCTGAGACTAACGGAAGTACTAGTGCTACTGTAACTAGTGCTGAGACTAACGGAAGTACTAGTGCTACTGTAACTAGTGCTGAGACTAACGGAAGTACTAGTGCTACTGTAAATAGTGCTGAGACTAACGGAAGTACTAAGGCTACTGTAACTAGTGCTGAGACTAACGGAAGTGCTAGTGCTACTGTAACTAGTGCTGAGACTAACGGAAGTACTAGTGCTGAGACTGACGGAAGTACTAGTGCTACTGTAACTAGTGCTGAGACTAACGGAAGTACTAGTGCTACTGTAACTAGTACTGAGACTAACGGAAGTACTAGTGCTACTGTAACTAGTGCTGAGACTAACGGAAGTAGGTACTAGTTTTACTGTAACTAGTGCTGAGACTAACGGAAGTACTAGTGCTACTGTAACTAGTGCTGAGACTAACGGAAGTACTAGTGCTACTGTAACTAATGAGAAGACTAACGGAAGTACTAGTGCTACTGTAACTAGTGCTGAGACTAACGGATGATATGACTAATATTAAAGATAAACACAGGAATGATAATCAAATAAAAATATTATGGATATTAGTTGTAAGTAAAGAATGTATGTAGCCAACAGGGTGTCCCAATATTGAGTTAATATATTTCAACAAATATTCAAGATACATGTTTCTTCCTAATATGAATTTGTTTGTTGGACACTTTTCCATCCACAGTTCAATTTTATAAAGTTTTATTATTTTTTGTGAATGTTATAACGATTTTATTGATGGGTGGTGAAAATGGCTTTGCGCAAATGGTCAGAAGACGGACAATGAAGTAAGTTCAAAAATTAGAAATATCTTTATTAGACAACGACCCCATTAATAAAAAAGATTAATTTCCAGGTTTTAAAAGAATTTGAATAACTATTCCTCTTATGAAATTTTGACAATCTTGAGAATGGTTATTTAGTACAAAAAGGGAGGCACAAAATTTAAATTTTAACAAGGGTCGTTCAGGTAGCAGGAGAACGGTACGATCTGAAGACAATACCAATTTTATTCAGCAGCTCCATTAAGAAAGCTCAAACGTTTCTGCTATAGGAAATTATTGATTAAATATCTCTAAATCTTCAAGCAATTGAATTACCAAATTCAACTTACAATGGCACCCCTACAAAATGAAAGACATGGTGACGATTCTAATTTCCACAAAGAAAATGTCAGTCAAAATTAAATCAGGACTGTTATTCCGTGGAGCATATTGCAAAATGGTATGATAAATTACTTTTCTTTTCATGAAAAAAAGCAACTTCATCACCAATTACTATATCTTCCACAAAATGAATATGTCTTGGCAAGAACCAGTTGGCCAAATTTCCACGGCGAGCAAAAATTGTTTCAAGAAGTTTACTGTTTCAGACCGTACTGTTCTCTTGCGACCTGAACGACCTTCGTTAAAATGTCTCCAGATAGTCAATATTTATAAAAAGAATAATTATTTGAAAGCTTTAAAACCTAGAAATAAATTAACGGGTTTGTTGTCTAATAAAGATATTTTTATTGTTTGAACTTACTTCATTGTCCGTCTTCTGACCATTTGCGCAAAGCCATTTTCACCACCCATCAATAAAAGCGTTATTCTAGTTACAAAAATGAATAAAACGTCATAAAATTGAACTGTGGATGGAGAAGTGCTCAACAAACAAAATTATACTAGAAAAAAAACAGTACCTTCTTCAATAGTTGTTGAAATATAGTAATTTAAAATTGGGTAACGCTTTTTTGGGACACCCTGTATAGTTGCATGATAAGTTACAGATAATCACCACATATTAGGAGGATAAGTTACAGATAATCACCACATATTAGGAGGATAAGTTACAGATAATCACCACATATTAGGAGGATAAGTTACAGATAATCACCACATAATTGGAGGAAAAGTTGCAGATAATCACTACATATTAGGAGGATGAGTTACAGATAATCACCACATATTAGGAGGATAAGTTACAGATAATCACCACGTAATTGGAGGAAAAGTTACAGATAATCACTACATATTTGGAAGATAAGTTACAGATAATCACCACATAATTGGAGAAGTTACAAATAATCACCACATAAATTCACATGTAGCTTTAATACGTACTGTTATCAATTATTTCAAAAGGTCCCCTCCAGGCAATTTTATGATTTTTTTCTAATATTCCTAAGCATTTTCTGTTAAACCCTTGAAATTTGATAGCATGTTTAAAAGTTTATAAAGATTTTTATAATAAGAAAAAGAATATACGCCGTTCGTTGTAAGTTCATTAAGGTAGGTATAATCTAATTAATATTAAATATTCATGTTAAGGGTATAAAACAGACAACTTTAATATAAAAAACATTAATTTACTTCAATTATTCTTAAGCAATGCAAACGAAGGCTAAAAATGCAATAATTATTTATAAAATCTTACCCGAAAATCAAAACAAAGAGTGTAGAATCTTTTTCTTCAGCGTCAGATTGGTGTTGCGTACAATTGTCGCAAACTGAGATTTTAAAACTGTAAATCCATTTTAAAAATGTTTACTGAATTAAATTTTATGCGATTTTCATATTAATTATACTAGACCTTAGTTCAATAATATTGTGTTATAAACTCTTTCTATTTTTAGATTGACCTTTAAAATAAAGTACCTATTAGTCATAATTATTATACAGAGCAACAAGAATTAATATAGAAGAAACACGTACTGTGAGTGAAAAGAAAAAAAACAATTTGACTTTAATCATGACCTTTGACCATTAATCTTAACATTCGTATTCGAATCGTGACCTTTGGTCATTAATTAGGATCTTTGATTTTTAATCGTGACCTTTGGCCTTTAATCTTGACCTTTACAACCCCACTCTTCTTTAATTCAAAGAATATCCTTTTTCGTATTTAAAAATACTAAGATACAAATAATTAGAAGAAAGGGAGCAGAGCGTAAACCTAAAGATAGAGATTCTATTCATGTAAATTTACACTGTATATTTTTTTACAAGATATTGATATCTAATATGAGATATTTATCCTCAAAATCGTTCATAAATAGTTAGTTTGGTATGTTAATTCAAAATATCTGTTTAGTTTTGAACATCAAGATTAATAGGAAATTAATTTAAAATTTAGATTCGAATATAGGTAACTTACAAATTTAAAGAAATTACCATGTGTGTACCTGAATAGATATAGGACAAGTTCCGAATTATCGCTCAATTCCACATCTTCGGTCTTATATGAGAAAACAATATAATAATAATATTTTTTTATTTGACCGATAATTTGGAACTTACCCTAAAAACCGTTATTTTTGTGTGTGTTAGTACCTAGTGATCTAACTGCAATTCCTATTCACATGAGGAGCACAAAGGCATCATTTTACTACTTACTCACGTTTCAAAAGCAAATAATTCACTACACTCTCATGTGTCTGCTGCATCATCTCTCTCTCTCTCTCTCTCTCACTCTCTGAATCCTTTTCCGTTAAATATCGGGTTACGGTTTGTATCATCTTTCAGTGATACCCAATCCTGGTGATCATTTTTCTTCTTTTGTGGTTTGTTTTGGTTGTGTGAATGAGCAGCCAATCACAGGCCTCCTTTTCATCCACGTGAGAGTTTCAGTTCGACTGTGGCGTTGGTGAGAGGAGGTTGTGATGTGTTGCTGTTCTGTGTTGTGCCTCAAAATAACTTGTCACCCTATCTTTGAAACACGAGTTCCTCTGCCAAGTCTTCAGAGGGGCATTGTCTGTGCTGTAGCTTTTCAAACAAATATTAAATGTCTCGGGAAATGCCTTTAGAACTTTTTATTGCGTTATACTTATTAGATATTAAGCTTATATTTTTCAGTGTTTTTTATATTTTCAAAATGTAGGTATTTGTACTGTTTCGAACAATGAACATCCTAATATGATTAAATTAATTTGTAATATTTTGAATACTAACATATTTCTTGTGTGATAAAATTCAATATTATGTAAATAATTTCGTAATAAAAAAATATTACTTCGAATGAAATTAATTTATTTTTTGATATGGTATCCATGCATGTATCTTGGATACCGATAAAAAAAAATCAAAAGTTTTTTTTCTTCTCATATGATCGAAAATGTGGAACCGTCCGATAACTCGTTACTTACCCTAAAATATATTTCAAAGTACGATGCAATGTACAATGTATATCACGGCGTTGGGAGTTATTTCTATTTCGATTTGACCTACTTACTAACAAATCTAATTTCTAAATGGAGATATTTTGTACGCTATTGTGAAGTAGGTATAGTTATTTAAATTAATTTTTATTTTGCTTTAAATTATAATAAAGAATATTGAAAAGCAGCACTGAAACAAAAACAAACTTACGAAAAAAAAATTAGACTGAAAACTAATATAAATAGAACCTAGTAACTAATAAAGTAGAATAATTCAAAATAGTAAAATAGAATACATCAAACTAATAGAACTCAAACTTTAGTAACTAATAAAGTTAGGAAGTACCTATTTAGATAATTAGATTTTGTGATGCATTGACATTCATAGCATGTAACGTGATAGAACATGTCTGTCATGTTTTGATGTACTGAACACATGTGATGCTCTTGAGTAGGGACTGTAGGCAGAGCACAGGAATCCTGTCTACGGTTCTAGGAAAATTAGGCCTCAGAACTTTCGGTCATGTTATGATAATAGAAAAAGTTGAAAATGTGAGTATTAAAATGTGTAGTTTATTTATTAAAAGCGGATAACATTATTCACCGTAACATTAGTAATTTTGACATTTATTTAACTTGAGATTTGAGTGAGAATTCACTTTCCGAATTTTCGGTCTTTGGTATAAATAAAACTTATCAGTTAGATGTATATGAGGGGCGTAAGGCCCCCGAGCCCCCCACACCCCCGCCATGTCATTAAACAATCATGAAGTACAAAAAACTAGCGGATTCAACAAACTACATAACGGCTATTTATGTTGAGAGGCCGTTTATAATTCAGAGACCGAAAATTCACGCCTCCCCAAAATAGAGAAGAAAATGGTGTAGGGTAAGTTCCGAGTTATCGGACAGTTCCAAATTATCGAAACTTTTATTGTTACCCATGATACCTTTAGGTACCTACCTTGGATACCAATTAAAATTGAAGATAAATTATATTATTTCTATACTTTTTTCGATACCTCTGTTTTTCCTGCATTCTTCCACATAGATTCTGAATTATTATAGACGGAGAGAATTAAAGAGTATTAAATGGGTCTACACCAGCGGTTATACCTACCCAAGCAACCATGACACATTGTGCCAACATGGGCACTAGATGGTTAGATGGGCAAGAGATGGCAGACTGAAAAGTAGCCTAGAAATTACATGGGGATAATGTGGTTTTCCATTCTCATGGAATGTTACCTTGGGAGAAGGTTGGTTCAATGTTTTCGAATCCATCCCATTAAATTGTCAACATTATATGACTGATACTTGATTGACATATTGGAAACATCTTCGGCCAAGATGGTTTCAACATAACAGCTCATGCTGTCACCATGTTGGCCCATTTTGCAAAAAATCACACAGTACCAATACGATTTGTCAACCTAGTGCCCACGTGGGCCCCATTAACTATGGTTGTTTGGGATATAGTATTGGATACCATTTCATTTCGTCTGTGATCTTCTTATTAGTTAATATCACAATCCTAACTATCACTGTTGTTAAGACCATTTCCCACATATTGCAATAGTTAATGACTCTACTATGATAATCATTTGACTATGATAATCATTTGACTATGATAATCATTTGACTATGATAATCATTTGACTATGATAATCATTTGACTATGATAATCATTTGACTATGATAATCATTTGACTATGATAATCATTTGACTATGATAATCATTTGACTATGATAATCATTTGACTATGATAATCATTTGACTATGATAATCATTAATAATCATTTGACTATGATAATCATTTGACTATGATAATCATTTAATAATCATTTGATTATGATAATCATTTGCCTATAGTATTTCTCACTAGCTATCAATATCATCCAAATGATTAATTAGGATATCTTGTAAGGTGACTCCTTTATAGAGGCCCATAGACTGAAACTGTATACTGTCTGCAGTCTATGGAGGGGATATACAGTATCATTATACAGGCTATACAGTATCATTATACAGGGTATACAGTATCATTATACAGGCTATACAGTATCATTATACAGGGTATACAGTATCATTATACAGGCTATACAGTATCATTATACAGGCTATACAGTATCATTATACAGGCTATACAGTATCATTATACAGGCTATACAGTATCATTATACAGGCTATACAGTATCATTATACAGGCTATACAGTATCATTATACAGGCTATACAGTATCATTATACAGGCTATACAGTATCATTATACAGGGTATACAGTATCATTATACAGGCTATACAGTATCATTATACAGGCTATACAGTATCATTATACAGGCTATACAGTATCATTATACAGGCTATACAGTATCATTATACAGGCTATACAGTATCATTATACAGGCTATACAGTATCATTATACAGGTTATACAGTATCATTATACAGGCTATACAGTATCATTATACAGGGTATACAGTATCATTATACAGGCTATACAGTATCATTATACAGGCTATACAGTATCATTATACAGGGTATACAGTATCATTATACAGGCTATACAGTATCATTATACAGGTTATACAGTATCATTATACAGGCTATACAGTATCATTATACAGGTTATACAGTATCATTATACAGGCTATACAGTATCATTATACAGGCTATACAGTATCATTATACAGGCTATACAGTATCATTATACAGGCTATACAGTATCATTATACAGGCTATACAGTATCATTATACAGGCTATACAGTATCATTATACAGTGTATACAGTATCAGTTGGTATCCATGATACCTGCAGTATCATGGATACCAACTAAAATAAATAATAATTATATCGTTTTTCCTTATATTTTAGTGGAAAAAGTAGGAGGAGCTTAGCAAAAAGTCTGGTGGAAAGACTTAAAAAAAATACCCTACGTGTGCACGGCCCTAACTGTATACAGTGAGTGTACAGGGCAAGAGTCTGTAGACACTGTAACTGTATACAGTCCATATAATATAATATGCATCACCAGAACATGACACCATTACTTCAATTAACCATACAACCGAGGGTTTAATACCTAATTAGGGCAGGTTGCGAGTTATCGGATGGTTTCACGTTTTCGATCATATGAGATAAAGTATATAATTATTATTTTATTTCAATTGGTATCCAATAGTGTTTTTTTTTTCATAATTTCCATCGTTTAAAAGATCAAACACTTTTTTGTCGGACCTTTTTTCAAAAATAAGAAAAATTTATTTAGCTTATAATTTTCTACTGAAATGACACCACTGTACTCTTCACATTTGAATTTTATAGGAAAACTTTGGGAGAAAATGTTGAAAACAAAATTATGGCAAATTTTCCAGTATGAATTGTATGAAAGCAATACTTACGTATATCTTAAAAAATTCTACAAATTGTAGTTCAACTCTAAAAAGAACTCCTCGTCTCCCTTTTTTTGAACTTTTCAGTTATTTCAACCCCCATTCTGTGGTTTGATATGACATCACTTTGTGATTTTAGCATTTTGCAATGAGTCATGGTTTAATTGTTAGTGTTTGTGTTCATTTAGAAGATATTTTAGCATTGTGTAACTCAATGCCTGTTAGATACTCTCTCCAGTCACATGATATCCTGCAGTGCGATAGGGACAACTAGAGTGCCAGATGTACGTACAATGGCAACTCTTGGGCATACTCTATACTAGCGAATGAAGCGACGCGTTTTCACCGCCGCATAGTGTAGATTGAATTTTAAGAGGCGTAAACTAAAGGGTGAAAACGAATGGGCGTTAAAAAATGCATCTAAAGCTATAATCATTCATATATTTAATATATATAAATAATTTTTCAGTACTTTGGTATATTGAAATTGAAAAGTATCTTCGTAGACCAAAAAAATTTGAAATGAATTATTAAATGACTCTGTTAGTCTCATTTCCCTCAGTCACTGCACTAGGACTGATGTCTCTACTCAGTCACTGTAGTCTCTCAGTCACTGCACTAGGACTGATATCTCTACTCAGTCACTGCAGTCCTTCAGTCACTGCACTAGGACTGATATCTCTACTCAGTCACTGCAGTCCCTCAGTCACTGCACTAGGACTGATATCTCTACTCAGTCCTTGTCATTAACTATTGTTAGCTGCGTAATCCGATACACTACCGGTAATGTGAGACACACCCTGTATGAGATAGCTCAGGAACAAATACCGCGCAGACGGTATTACCGTGCAGCCGGTAGTACCGTGCAGACGGTATTACCGTGCAGCCGGTAGTACCGTGCAGACGGTATTACCGTGCAGACGGTATTACCGTGCAGCCGGTAGTACCGTGCAGACAGTATTACCGTGCAAATGATATTACCGAACAGACGATATTACCGAACACGTACCGAGCCTTCCTCTAAAATAACCTCTAAAAAAACTAAACTTTCAGTAACTCCTCTAAACCTCTAATTTTAACCTAAAGATGTTTTTCTTCATTTATTATCTTTATTAGAAGATGTTTATTCACTTCTCTCTATTAGGTGTTCATTCACTTCTCTCTATTAGATGTTCTTTCACTTCTCTCTATTAGATGTTCATTCACTTCTCTCTATTAGATGTTCATTCACTTCTCTCTATTAGAAGATGTTCATTCACTTCTCTTTATTAGATGTTCATTCACTTCTCTCTATTAGAAGATGTTCATTCACTTCTCTCTATTAGAAGATGTTTATTCACTTCTCTCTATTAGATGTTTATTCACTTCTCTCTATTAGATGTTCATTCACTTCTCTCTATTAGATGTTCATTCACTTCTCTCTATTAGATGTTCATTCACTTCTCTCTATTAGATGTTTATTCACTTCTCTCTATTAGATGTTTATTCACTTCTCTCTATTAGAAGATGTTCATTCACTTCTCTCTATTAGATGTTCATTCACTTCTCTCTATTAGATGTTCATTCACTTCTCTCTATTAGATGTTCATTCACTTCTCTCTATTAGATGTTCATTCACTTCTCTCTATTAGATATTCATTCACTTCTCTCTATTAGATGTTCATTCACTTCTCTCTATTAGATGTTCATTCACTTCTCTCTATTAGATGTTTATTCACTTCTCTCTATTAGAAGATGTTCATTCACTTCTCTCTATTAGAAGATGTTCATTCACTTCTCTCTATTAGATGTTCATTCACTTCTCTCTATTAGATGTTCATTCACTTCTCTCTATTAGATGTTTATTCACTTCTCTCTATTAGAAGATGTTCATTCACTTCTCTCTATTAGAAGATGTTCATTCACTTCTCTCTATTAGATGTTCATTCACTTCTCTCTATTAGATGTTCATTCACTTCTCACTATTAGATGTTCATTCACTTCTCTCTATTAGATTTTCATTCACTTCTCTCTATTAGATGTTTATTCACTTCTCTCTATTAGATGTTCATTCACTTCTCTCTATTAGATGTTCATTCACTTCTCTCTATTAGATGTTCATTCACTTCTCTCTATTAGATGTTCATTCACTTCTCTCTATTAGATGTTTATTCACTTCTCTCTATTAGATGTTTATTCACTTCTCTCTATTAGATGTTTATTCACTTCTCTCTATTAGATGTTTATTCACTTCTCTCTATTAGATGTTCATTCACTTCTCTCTATTAGATGTTCATTCACTTCTCTCTATTAGATGTTCATTCACTTCTCTCTATTAGATGTTCATTCACTTCTCTCTATTAGATGTTCATTCACTTCTCTCTATTAGATGTTCATTCACTTCTCTCTATTAGATGTTCATTCACTTCTCTCTATTAGATGTTCATTCACTTCTCTCTATTAGATGTTTATTCACTTCTCTCTATTAGATGTTTATTCACTTCTCTCTATTAGATGTTCATTCACTTCTCTCTATTAGATGTTCATTCACTTCTCTCTATTAGAAGATGTTCATTCACTTCTCTCTATTAGAAGATGTTCATTCACTTCTCTCTATTAGAAGATGTTCATTCACTTCTCTTTAGAAGATGTTAGATGTTCATTCACTTCTCTCTATTAGATGTTTATTCACTTCTCTCTATTAGAAGATGTTCATTCACTTCTCTCTATTAGATGTTCATTCACTTCTCTCTATTAGATGTTCATTCACTTCTCTCTATTAGATGTTTATTCACTTCTCTCTATTAGAAGATGTTTATTCACTTCTCTCTATTAGATGTTCATTCACTTCTCTCTATTAGATGTTCATTCACTTCTCTCTATTAGATGTTCATTCACTTCTCTCTATTAGATGTTTATTCACTTCTCTCTATTAGAAGATGTTCATTCACTTCTCTCTATTAGATGTTCATTCACTTCTCTCTATTAGATGTTCATTCACTTCTCTCTATTAGATGTTCATTCACTTCTCTCTATTAGATGTTCATTCACTTCTCTCTATTAGATGTTCATTCACTTCTCTCTATTAGATGTTCATTCACTTCTCTCTATTAGATGTTTATTCACTTCTCTCTATTAGATGTTTATTCACTTCTCTCTATTAGATGTTTATTCACTTCTCTCTATTAGATGTTCATTCACTTCTCTCTATTAGAAGATGTTCATTCACTTCTCTCTATTAGATGTTCATTCACTTCTCTCTATTAGATGTTCATTCACTTCTCTCTATTAGATGTTCATTCACTTCTCTCTATTAGATGTTCATTCACTTCTCTCTATTAGATATTCATTCACTTCTCTCTATTAGATGTTCATTCACTTCTCTCTATTAGATGTTCATTCACTTCTCTCTATTAGATGTTTATTCACTTCTCTCTATTAGAAGATGTTCATTCACTTCTCTCTATTAGAAGATGTTCATTCACTTCTCTCTATTAGATGTTCATTCACTTCTCTCTATTAGATGTTTATTCACTTCTCTCTATTAGAAGATGTTCATTCACTTCTCTCTATTAGAAGATGTTCATTCACTTCTCTCTATTAGATGTTCATTCACTTCTCTCTATTAGATGTTCATTCACTTCTCTCTATTAGATGTTCATTCACTTCTCTCTATTAGATGTTCATTCACTTCTCTCTATTAGATGTTCATTCACTTCTCTCTATTAGATGTTCATTCACTTCTCTCTATTAGATGTTCATTCACTTCTCTCTATTAGATGTTCATTCACTTCTCTCTATTAGATGTTCATTCACTTCTCTCTATTAGATGTTTATTCACTTCTCTCTATTAGATGTTTATTCACTTCTCTCTATTAGATGTTCATTCACTTCTCTCTATTAGAAGATGTTCATTCACTTCTCTCTATTAGATGTTCATTCACTTCTCTCTATTAGATGTTCATTCACTTCTCTCTATTAGATGTTCATTCACTTCTCTCTATTAGATGTTCATTCACTTCTCTCTATTAGATATTCATTCACTTCTCTCTATTAGATGTTCATTCACTTCTCTCTATTAGATGTTCATTCACTTCTCTCTATTAGATGTTTATTCACTTCTCTCTATTAGAAGATGTTCATTCACTTCTCTCTATTAGAAGATGTTCATTCACTTCTCTCTATTAGATGTTCATTCACTTCTCTCTATTAGATGTTTATTCACTTCTCTCTATTAGAAGATGTTCATTCACTTCTCTCTATTAGAAGATGTTCATTCACTTCTCTCTATTAGATGTTCATTCACTTCTCTCTATTAGATGTTCATTCACTTCTCTCTGTTAGATGTTCATTCACTTCTCTCTATTAGATGTTCATTCACTTCTCTCTATTAGATGTTCATTCACTTCTCTCTATTAGATGTTCATTCACTTCTCTCTATTAGATGTTCATTCACTTCTCTCTATTAGATGTTCATTCACTTCTCTCTATTAGATGTTCATTCACTTCTCTCTATTAGATGTTCATTCACTTCTCTCTATTAGATGTTTATTCACTTCTCTCTATTAGATGTTTATTCACTTCTCTCTATTAGATGTTCATTCACTTCTCTCTATTAGATGTTCATTCACTTCTCTCTATTAGATGTTCATTCACTTCTCTCTATTAGATGTTTATTCACTTCTCTCTATTAGATGTTTATTCACTTCTCTCTATTAGATGTTCATTCACTTCTCTATTAGATGTTCATTCACTTCTCTCTATTAGATGTTCATTCACTTCTCTCTATTAGATGTTCATTCACTTCTCTCTATTAGATGTTCATTCACTTCTCTCTATTAGATGTTCATTCACTTCTCTCTATTAGATGTTTATTCACTTCTCTCTATTAGATGTTTATTCACTTCTCTCTATTAGATGTTTATTCACTTCTCTCTATTAGATGTTCATTCACTTCTCTCTATTAGATGTTCATTCACTTCTCTCTATTAGAAGATGTTCATTCACTTCTCTCTATTAGAAGATGTTCATTCACTTCTCTCTATTAGAAGATGTTCATTCACTTCTCTCTATTAGAAGATGTTCATTCACTTCTCTCTATTAGATGTTTATTCACTTCTCTCTATTAGATGTTTATTCACTTCTCTCTATTAGATGTTTATTCACTTCTCTCTATTAGATGTTCATTCACTTCTCTCTATTAGATGTTCATTCACTTCTCTCTATTAGATGTTCATTCACTTCTCTCTATTAGATGTTCATTCACTTCTCTCTATTAGATGTTCATTCACTTCTCTCTATTAGATGTTCATTCACTTCTCTCTATTAGATGTTCATTCACTTCTCTCTATTAGATGTTTATTCACTTCTCTCTATTAGATGTTCATTCACTTCTCTCTATTAGATGTTCATTCACTTCTCTCTATTAGATGTTCATTCACTTCTCTCTATTAGATGTTCATTCACTTCTCTCTATTAGATGTTCATTCACTTCTCTCTATTAGATGTTCATTCACTTCTCTCTATTAGATGTTCATTCACTTCTCTCTATTAGATGTTCATTCACTTCTCTCTATTAGATGTTCATTCACTTCTCTCTATTAGATGTTCATTCACTTCTCTCTATTAGATGTTCATTCACTTCTCTCTATTAGATGTTCATTCACTTCTCTCTATTAGATGTTCATTCACTTCTCTCTATTAGATGTTTATTTACTTCTCTCTATTAGAAGATGTTTTATCTGTGTGGTGCCTCGTGTTACTCTATGGTTACTATGGGCTATAGTGTTACTCATTGTAGCTTCGTGTTACCTGATACTGACGGGGTAACATTGTAACCCGAGTAATGGCGGGGTAACGTACGGTAACCCGAGTAATCACCCGACAAGGGAAGGCTCGAATATAATCACAAAATTCAACAAATTCTATTAATAATAAAATGGCAGCTGCGTGATTTAATGGACTGAATAACTTTGGTATATCTAATTGATTTTTTTTATAATAATAATATTATATTAAACAAGTTTCGAGTTACCGGACGTGTCACATTTTCGATCAAATAAAAAAATTATAATAATTTTCATTTAGGTACCAATACAGTTATTTTAATTGGTATCCATGATACCTGCAGGTATCATGGATACCAATTTCAAATAACTAATTATCATATCGTTGCTCACATGATCGAAAATGTGACACGTTCGATAATTCAGAACATGCCCTAACTTATTTATTTTCCAATAAAATAACCATTCTCTTATTTCTTTTTCCACTAATTATTTATCCCTCGAGTAAAATGACCTTCAAAATATATTCCCATGGAATATCATATTTCTGCTTTGTTTTGCTAAATCCCTAAACGGAACATAGATGTAAATGTATATGTGTAAATGTACATATACTTATATGTAAATTGACTGGAAGAAATTTTGTAAGATACGGTCAGATATCAAGGCAGTCACTGTGATGATGTACTATCAGAGAAAAGAGTCACTGTAATGATGTACTATCAGAGAAAAGAGTCACTGTGATGATGTACTATCAGAGAAAAGAGTCACTGTGGTGATGTACTATCAGAGAAAAGAGTCACTGTGATGATGTACTATCAGAGAAAAGAGTCACTGTGGTGATGTACTATCAGAGAAAAGAGTCACTGTGATGATGTACTATCAGAGAAAAGAGTCACTGTGGTGATGTACTATCAGAGAAAAGAGTCACTGTGGTGATGTACTATCAGAGAAAAGAGTCACTGTGATGATGTACTATCAGAGAAAAGAGTCACTGTGGTGATTTACTATCAGAGAAAAGAGTCACTGTGGTGATGTACTATCAGAGAAAAGAGTCACTGTGATGATGTACTATCAGAGAAAAGAGTCACTGTGGTGATTTACTATCAGAGAAAAGAGTCACTGTGATGATGTACTATCAGAGAAAAGAGTCACTGTGGTGATGTACTATCAGAGAAAAGAGTCACTGTGATGATGTACTATCAGAGAAAAGAGTCACTGTGATGATGTACTATCAGAGAAAAGAGTCACTGTGATGATGTACTATCAGAGAAAAGAGTCACTGTGGTGATGTACTATCAGAGAAAAGAGTCACTGTGGTGATGTACTATCAGAGAAAAGAGTCACTGTGATGATGTACTATCAGAGAAAAGAGTCACTGTGGTGATTTACTATCAGAGAAAAGAGTCACTGTGATGATGTACTATCAGAGAAAAGAGACACTGTGATGATTTACTATCAGAGAAAAGAGTCACTGTGATGATGTACTATCAGAGAAAAGAGTCACTGTGGTGATGTACTATCAGAGAAAAGAGTCACTGTGATGATGTACTATCAGAGAAAAGAGTCACTGTGATGATGTACTATCAGAGAAAAGAGTCACTGTGATGATGTACTATCAGAGAAAATAGTCACTGTGATGATGTACTATCAGAGAAAAGAGTCACTGTGATGATGTACTATCAGAGGAAAGAGTCACTGTGATGATGTACTATCAGAGAAAAGAGTCACTGTGATGATGTACTATCAGAGAAAAGAGTCACTGTGATGATGTACTATTGGAGAAAAGAGTCACTGTGATGATGTACTATCAGAGAAAAGAGTCACTGTGATGATGTACTATCAGAGAAAAGAGTCACTGTGATGATGTACTATCAGAGAAAAAAGTCACTGTGATGATGTACTATCAGAGAAAAGAGTCACTGTGATGATGTACTATCAGAGAAAAGAGTCACTGTGATGATGTACTATCAGAGGAAAGAGTCACTGTGATGATGTACTATCAGAGAAAAGAGTCACTGTGATGATGTACTATCAGAGAAAAGAGTCACTGTGATGATGTACTATCAGAGAAAAGAGTTACTGTGATGATGTACTACCAGAGAAAAGAGTCACGGTGATGATGTACTATCAGAGAAAAGAGTCACTGTGATGATGTACTACCAGAGAAAAGAGTCACTGTGATGATGTACTACCAGAGAAAAGAGTCACGGTGATGATGTACTACCAGAGAAAAGAGTCACGGTGATGATGTACTACCAGAGAAAAGAGTCACGGTGATGATGTACTATCAGAGAAAAGAGTCACGGTGATGATGTACTACCAGAGAAAAGAGTCACGGTCATGATGTACTATCAGAGAAAAGAGTCACTGTGATGATGTACTATCAGAGAAAAGAGTCACTGTGATGATGTACTATCAGAGAAACGAGTCACTGTGATGATGTACTATCAGAGAAAAGAGTCACTGTGATGATGTACTATCAGAGAAAAGAGTCACTGTGATGATGTACTATCAGAGAAAAGAGTCACTGTGATGATGTACTATCAGAGAAAATAGTCACTGTGATGATGTACTATCAGAGAAAAGAGTCACTGTGATGATGTACTATCAGAGGAAAGAGTCACTGTGATGATGTACTATCAGAGAAAAGAGTCACTGTGATGATGTACTATCAGAGAAAAGAGTCACTGTGATGATGTACTATCGGAGAAAAGAGTCACTGTGATGATGTACTATCAGAGTAAAGAGTCACTGTGATGATGTACTATCAGAGGAAAGAGTCACTGTGATGATGTACTATCAGAGAAAAGAGTCACTGTGATGATGTACTATCAGAGAAAAGAGTTACTGTGATGATGTACTATCAGAGAAAAGAGTTACTGTGATGATGTACTACCAGAGAAAAGAGTCACGGTGATGATGTACTATCAGAGAAAAGAGTCACTGTGATGATGTACTACCAGAGAAAAGAGTCACTGTGATGATGTACTACCAGAGAAAAGAGTCACTGTGATGATGTACTACCAGAGAAAAGAGTCACGGTGATGATGTACTACTAGAGAAAAGAGTCAATGTGATGATGTACTATCAGAGAAAAGAGTCACTGTGATGATGTACTATCGGAGAAAAGAGTCACTGTGATGATGTACTATCAGAAAAAAGAGTCACTGTGATGATGTACTATCAGAGGAAAGAGTCACTGTGATGATGTACTATCAGAGAAAAGAGTCACTGTGATGATGTACTATCAGAGAAAAGAGTCACTGTGATGATGTACTATCAGAGAAAAGAGTCACTGTGATGATGTACTACCAGAGAAAAGAGTCACGGTGATGATGTACTATCAGAGAAAAGAGTCACTGTGATGATGTACTACCAGAGAAAAGAGTCACTGTGATGATGTACTACCAGAGAAAAGAGTCACGGTGATGATGTACTACTAGAGAAAAGAGTCAATGTGATGATGTACTACCAGAGAAAAGAGTCACGGTCATGATGTACTAT
>CANNZV010000482.1:0-276173 GCA_947561585.1 Caprella mutica | reverse complement strand
ATTCCATGTTATTGGTGATATTTCAACAATAAATTCCATGTTATTAGTGATATTTATCAATTAATTCCATATTATTGGTGATATTTTAACAATAAATTCCATGTTATTGGTGATATTCAAACAAGAAATTCCCTGTCATTGGTGATATTTAAACAATAAATTCCATGTTATTAGTGATATTTATCAATTAATTCCATATTATTGGTGATATTTTAACAATAAATTCCATGTTATTGGTGATATTCAAACAAGAAATTCCCTGTCATTGGTGATATTTAAACAATAAATTCCATGTTATTGGTGATATTTAAACAAGAAATTCCATGTTATTGGTGATATTTTAACAGTAAATCAATTCAATCGAATAATTAAACAATACAAATAATTTCAGTATCAATTTAACAACTAAAATATAGTTTATTATATCCAGTACAAATGCATAAACACATTGAAAGTAGATTATAGAAATACGGAAGAATTCATTTTTTACTTAATTTTCTACACGGGTCATCTCGTAACTGATTCGACTCAACTCCTTCCATTATTTTACTAAGGCCTTATCATAGATAGAAAAGTGGCTATTCAAATCAAAGATCATATCTGATTTATCTCATTCAGGGTATTGAAGAAAAGGAAAACAGTTTCGCTCTTTAGAAATTGCTATGTAATTTGATAGTTGAAAATCCATTATTTACTGCCTTTAATTCATCCGTGTGAGAGGTTAGTATTGGATATATGGAAAAGATTTTAGGGGTTCGTAGATCAGGATGCAAAACAGTCTTTCAGTAATATAAGAATAAGGAATAAGTTGCTTATTGTGAATAGAGCATATTGATATTTAAAGGTAAATAACATTTATGTGAAAATAACACTATATACCATGGAATTTATTGATAAAATGTCTCCAATAACATGGAATTTATTGATAAAATCTCTCCAATAACATGGAATTTATTGTTAAATATCAGCAATAACATGGAATTTATTGTTAAATATCAGCAATATCATGGAATTTATTGTTAAAATATCACCAATAACATGGAATTTATTGATAAAATCTCTCCAATAACATGGAATTAATTGTTAAATATCAGCAATAACATGGAATTTATTGTTAAATATCAGCAATAACATGGAATTTATTGTTAAATATCAGCAATATCATGGAATTTATTGTTAAAATATCACCAATAACATAGTATAGGTAAATAAATATTCCGAAAAAACTTCAATATTCAAATATTACTCATTCCATTTTTTTTTTTCTATTTAAGATTTTTTTTATTCCTAAATAAACTCTTCAATATTAAGGAATAACATCACCGTGTGCTGTTGCGGTACCTATATGACCAATTCATTAAAATCCAAGATGGCGAATTTCTCCAGGAAAACACACATAGCAACCATTAGAAGAAAAGTAGGCGCATAATTTTCAGTAGCTGAGCATAGCCACCGCACACATCCACTTGCCAGATCAATTACTCCTGAATTATTACGCCATCTTCAACTGACTACGCGGCGCGATGCTCACAAGACGGTTCTTACGGAGAATCCGCACTTCTTCTTTTCGCTATATCTAGGTAAGATAGTGTTAGATATCTACTAAAAAAACTGACTGTACTTTTCTTTAAATACACTTGCGTCTTCTATTGCATGGGTAGCCCTATATCGCACACTGGATTGTGTTTAGGCGGTAGGAATAACATGGGGCCACAGTAGGGTGTTAGGGACTAGGGTTCCGCTCTGGTACAGTGAAAGAACGAGTGTTTTCTTCATTACTAAATTGGGATACTAAGGTAAAGGAGTGACTATCGTTACTTCTAACAGCTTTCTCGTGGAGACATTAGCTAAATGTCTCTTATAGAGGAATGTCTCGTATAGAAGAACATCAATGCGTTTGTCGTGTTATTTCAGAGACATTCTTCAGATGCGAGATATCGCACGAAATTGGATGATAAGATTTATTCAAATTTGTTGTAAGATAATCTTATTGTATTATTTTGCTAATAAATAAAGTAGACAGTATTTTATTAGTTAAATGATTATAAATGGAAGCAATATTCAATTGAATGAGATTTATGTGAATTTTAATGATATATCTGTATTAGGGCATTAGTATTTATAATAAATTTAATATTTCACTGTATATTTTGCTGAATTAATTACATGCTAACTTTAGTAACTGAATTAAATAAAAAAAATAAAAAAACATTCTCAATAAAACCTTCATGTCAATTTTTTTAAATATGAATGTAAATAAACTAAACTAAATATGATTATTAGTTTCCTTATAAAAATAATTAAAAAAATAATCAAAACATGAATAGGGATATTTTCGAGTTATTGGACGGTTTCATATTTTCGATTAAATAACAAAGAAGAACATAATCTTTATTATTAAACTTTTATTGTAATTGGTATCCATGATGCCAACTGGTATCATGGATTTGTATCCATGAATTTGGTAACTGGTATCCATAATACCATGGATTGGTATACAATGTACCTAAGTAAGAATAATACACCCAATATAAAAAAATACACCCCATATAAAAAAATACGCCCAATATAAAAAAATACACCCAATATAAAAAAATACACCCAATATAAAAAAATACACCCAATATAAAAAAATACACCCAATATAAAAAAATACACCCAATATAAAAAAATACACCCAATATAAAAAAATACACCCAATATAAAAAAATACACCCAATATAAAAAAATACACCCAATATAAAAAAATACACCCAATATAAAAAAATACACCCAATATAAAAAAATACACCCAATATAAAAAAATACACCCAATATAAAAAAAGAACACCCAATTTAAAAAATACACCCAATATAAAAAAATACCCAATTTAAAATATACACCCAATTTTAATAAAAATTGCACCTAATTTAAAAAAATACACCCAATTTCAAAAAAATAAGATAATAATTTCATGTACTTTTTTCTTATATGATCGAAAATGTGGAACTGTCCGATAACTCATAACACATCCCAAATGACCATCTCTTACGAAATATTTCCCAGTTACTCACATCGCTATTTTGTTGGTCATCCGTAATAACACTGGTACATCCTGTGTCCTGACGCAAATGTACCAATTACTTTCCGTATTGATATGGAATTATGAGACCAAGAAATCTTAGGCATCTGAGGAATTTTTCTATTAATATACCGCAAGGCCAATTTATTATATTTCATCTCTGTAGTGTCAGGGAGGTTGCCAGATGTACGGTGGAAAAATTACAGAAAATTATGACATCTCGAGCACCTATATTAGCTTACAGTACTCGAAAAGTAGGATTTATTATCATTAATTTCAGATTGATTCATGAAGAATGACGTTTCCTCGACCTTTCTCGACGTTTCCTAAAAATGTCCGGTTATAGTAATTTCGATATTTACTTTTTAAGAACATCTGACATAGATGTTGAACAAAGTCTTTTTCCGACGATCGAAAATGTCCTTGCCGTTTATACTGAAGATATCTAATAAGTTAACGAGATCGTTTGTCTCATCGTTAACATGCTTAACGATAATTACATCTCTACGATATAAACATCAGAGTTATTCCTTATATAATAAACGATGGAAATAATGAACGGCTGGAGAGAAATATGTTATTATTATTTATTTCTACATTTCCGTGGGTTATAGTATCTATGTACATTTTCCAAATAAGGTTTGCTTGTGATGAAAAGATACTGAAATTAATTCAAATTATCAGAATTAATTGAGTTTTTTTTAATTAAATGTAAGAACTTAGAAAAACTTGAATTCACTTTTCAATTTAGATATTTTTGCTCGTTTCAATTTAAATAAATTTTATGAAATCTGAACCTAAAAATTTGAAATACTTTAAAATAAGTATATTATAGAGCATCGTCGTGATTATGACTTTCAAAAAGGGTATTCATATAGAATATCAGAATTAGATTAAATTCCAACTATCAAATGTAATATATACCGAATGTATTCTTCTCTCCATCTCAACTACCACCATTTCATAGAATGGTTCTCAACGAGGAAGGTATACAGTAATGAATAGCTCACCATCTGAAGTGCAGCTACAAACACCCTCACAAATACACAAACTCCACCATTTTATGTATTGAAGCGAGTGTCGTAGCTTCTATTCAAAATATTAAAATAATTTACAAGTGTTTGGATGCATGAATGGCCGCGTAAGTCATTTATACGAAGATTGTATACGTAATACTCTGTCAGAGGTGAATCCGACACTTGTGTCACAAGTGCCCTTAACTCTCTTTCGAAATGTGAAATTGAGAGGAAATTATTTAATGTGATTCTTCACAGTCTATTCAAGGTGTTGCTCGAAAAATGTGAATAGGTTTCTCTTGATTTATTTCAAGTTAACTTGAATTCGGGTCAAAAAGAAATCAAAATTAATTCCCGAAATGGCGGAGGTGTTTCAGAATTTAAATCTGTTACAGAGAGAAAGTTATGGGGGGCCATAGATGATCGAGTAGATTTCCGATGTAATCTTCGATAACCAACCATAAAACTTCACTTTTTATTACGAATATCATATGCAGTATGAATCTGTATAAGATAATATTGTCAGGAATAGCTAAAATATATAAACCGTTGATTTTCTTTAAATCATTTATTTGAATCTTTTATCTCTCAAATAATGTAGATTGCTATCCGAAATTCTCCCATAAATTCGTCATTCCGAATAACGATAGATTCTTATTTGTTCATAATTATAGTTCTTCCACATCATTATTTCAGAGACCAAACAAAGAACCCTGTCGAACGTTTCGGCTTTAGAATCAATCTCGCAAGATTCTGACAAGATCTTTTTTTTTCATTCAAGGAACTCAATAAAAAATTAAACAATAAAACTGATTGTTTTTCAGAGGCAAAGTCAATAGCTGCTGAAAAGGAATCGAGAGAGCTGGCTTCGAATCCCTGGGGTGGCTTTCGAACACATACTGTGCCTTGTAAAAGCTGTTTGGATTGCACAAGTGGCCGAACCACTTGGGGATTGGTTAATCAGGAAGGGAGAGACGAGGTAAATGTGATCGATTGCAAAGAACTTGATTTGAGGAATGACTTTGTTGCCAATTAGGATCATGTATAAACTCCGATCAGTGACTTTCGATCGTTAATCATTGGCTTTCGATCGCCAATCGTTAGCTTTCGACGCCAATCAATGGCTTTTGATCACCAATCTTTGACTTTTGATCACCAATCTTTGACTTTCAATCGCCAATCAATGGCCTTCGATCGCCAATCATTGGCTTTTGAACGCCAATCATTGACTTTCGACCCCAATCTTTGACTTTCGATCACCAATCATTGACTTTCGATCGCCAATCATTGGCTTTCGATCGCCAATCATTTTCTTCCAATCGGTGATTATAATCCAATCATAATTTATCATAAATTAAAATAAATTATAGGTTAACGTCATTCGTCGGACATTCCCTACAGAGATCATTACTACACTGTCTAAAATTATGATATTTTAACATCACTATTTACCGTAATGGACAACAACATTCAATCTGCCGATTTTCAATTTTCCGACTGTGTTGTGATCGATTGCTTCAAGAGTTTCTTTTAAAGATTGATATTGTTATAAGTTTTAAAGTTTTTTCACTTGACGTTTAATCAGGATTGGGGTTAAACACTTGTAACAATATTTACTCTTTTCCTAATACAAAATTTAATAATTTAACTACAGTTAAGGAAAGATGAATTATATGCTTTAATGGCAAATAAGAAATGAATTATTCAAACTAAATTAAAATAGATTAATTTTCCATTCTATTATTGATTTTCCTAAAAAAATTCAAACGAGTAAAAAAAATATAGTACTGAAGCTAATCAAGTTATTTAGGTAATTGATTAAAGCAATCATTATTTCATTTTGATACATTATTTAATAATCAACAAATTTAATTAATGACTAAACACACTCATACCAATACTCCTATAACACACATTAGCAAATAAACAAAAGATCTGACTATCCTCCCTCAGCCTACCTATAAATATAATGATAATAATAACTAATTCCTATAATCACGAAATCACGGCACATATAGTTGGCTAATGTCGCGTCATTACAACTTTTAGGAACATTAATCATATTATTATACCCTTCATTGGCTATTTTAATGGTATCTTTCTGTGAGGTGAATCTCTTCATTAGACCACATATGTATCTGCTAATTAATATCCCTTATTAGTCAAATTACATGCTGCCTCCGACCGAATATGCGTACAAAAAGGACATAAATAAAATGAATTAGACGGGCCAGAGTTGATGATGTGAATATGGTGGTTAATGGCATCTTCCTTTGAGATATTATGTAGCTGGGAATAATGATGATGATGGTGATTATTTATATATACTATTTGAAAGATAATATAATTATTAATGTGACTAATATGATTAATTAGGTCTTTTATTTACTTAACTTAAAATTTAATAATTTTGAGTAAAATAAGTGAAAAATGATAACCATTTTAAAAGAATTATTGTCATAAAATGTTGACCATTGCAAAAGGAGGACAACAAGTGAGAGCCCAAATTTAATGATCAATATAATTATTAAATTGACAACCAAAGTAATGAAATTAATGAACAACTATAACCAAACTGAGTAACAAATAAATAAGAGGATTATGCTAAATTACAACCATGAATTAAAATTATAGTCTAAAGTAACGAAGATGCCCGAAACTGATCCAAAATAACGAAATAAAACTATAAAAATGATGAACCTATACACTAAAAATGATGACCAAAGTAACATATTCATACTAAAAATGATGAACAAAGTAACACATACATTTATTATGATGACCAAGGTAACATGTACTACAAATTATGAGCAAAGTAACATATATACTAAAAATAATGACCAAAGTTACATATATACTAAAAATAATGACCAAAATAACATATATACTAAAAATGATGACCAAAGTAACATATATACTAAAAATGATGATCAAAGTAACATATATACGAAAAATGATGACTTAAGTAACATATATACTAAAAATGATGACCAAAGTAACATATATACTAAAAATGATGATCAAAGTAACATATATACTAAAAATGATGACCAAAGTAACATATTCATACTAAAAATAATGTACAAAGTAACACATACATTAATTATGATGACCAAAATAGCATGTATAGTGTATATGTATACTACAAATTATTAGCAAAGTAAAATATATACTAAAAATGATGACCAAAGTAAAAAACATACTAAAACTGATGACCAAAGTAACATATATACTAAAATTGATGACTAAAGTATAATACATACTAGAAATGATGACCAAAGTAACATATATACTAAAACTGATGACCATAGTAACATATATACTAAAACTGATGACCAAAGTAACATACATAATAAAAATGATGACCAAAGTAACATACATACTAAAAATGATGACCAAAGTAACATATATACTAAAACTGATGACCATAGTAACATATATACTAAAACTGATGACCAAAGTAACATACATAATAAAAATGATGACCAAAGTAACATATATACTAAAACTGATGACCAAAGTAACATGTATACTACAAATGATGACCAAAGTAACATATATACTAAAACTGATGACCAAAGTAACATATATACTAAAACTGATGACCAAAGTAACATATATACTACAAATGATGACCAAAGTAACATATATACTAAAACTGATGACCAAAGTAACATGTATACTACAAATAATGACCAAAATAACATATATACGAAAAATGATGACCAAAGTAACATATATACTAAAACTGATGACCAAAGTAACATATATACTACAAATGATGACCAAAGTAACATATATACTAAAACTGATGACCAAATTTGTAACATATATTCTAAAAATGATGACCAAAGTAACATATATACTAAAAATGATGACCTAATTTGTAACATATATTCTAAAAATGATGACCAAAGTAACATATATACTACAAATGATGACCAAAGTAATATATATACCAAAAATGATGACCAAATTTGTAACATATATTCTAAAAATGATGACCAAAATAACATATATACTACAAATGATGACCAAAGTAACATATATACTAAAAATGATGACCAAATTTGTAACATATATTCTACAAATGATGACCAATGTAACATATATACTAAAAATGATGACCAAAGTAACATATATACTAAAAATGATGACCAAAGTAACATATATACTAAAAATGATGACCAAATTTGTAACATATATTCTAAAAATGATGACCAATGTAACATATATACTAAAAATGATGACCAAAGTAACATATATACTAAAAATGATGACCAAAGTAACACATATACTAAAAATGATGACCAATGTCCCGTATCATTGCCTTTCTTATCTAATAAATTCTCATACATTCTTTTATAATTCTTGTCTCGTGATTACATTATTCTGCTAATTTTTATACAATGAATCACACAGAGGATGATTAGGGGGCTTTCCCCCCTCATTAGCCCCCCATCTAGCCAGTAGGGGGGTAATTAACATACGAATACATTCATTTGGCGAACTAAGCTCACTCCATTGGCCCATTTATATGTATGTACAAAATTAAAAAGAGTTTTTGGTGAAATATAAATAATTAGTATGCTAACAGCTATTTTTTATTTTGTTATTTGCTGATAGATTATTTCATTATACAAGAATTATCAATGTTATTAGTGATCATAGAAGACTACTTTTTGTTATGGTGGGGCCATAGAAGATGAAGTGGAGTGTCATTTTAATCATCGAAGGCCCCATGATAATTTTCTTCCAATGTATAAAAAACTTCACTGCTTATCACTTACATTGTATCCACTGAAATTGAATATACGTATTATGAATAATTAATTAATTAATAGACGTATCTAAAACGTAAAACGTAGAATGATTAATATTGAAGATGAGAATGGATACAATTTTGGTGGACACACTGTATATTAAATTCCTTTGAAAATTAAATGATTATAATTACTTCAATATATGCTATGATTTTCAACCTTCATTAATAAATCATATTTAATTTCTAATTTTACTGAATTTTTTTAGTAATTTACAATTTGACCGTATCTATAGGATACTGTAGAAAATGTATCTTGGATACTAAAAACTAAAACAATCGTATCTAGGATACTGTGGAAATCATATCTAGAATACTGTTTAAATCGTATCTAGGATATTATATCAATCGTATCTAAGATACTATAGATATTGTATCTAGTATACTATGGATATTGTATCTAGGATACAATAGATATTTTATCTAGGATGTACTATGGATATTGTATCTAGGATACAATAGATATTGTATCTCGGATAATATAGATATTGCATCTAGAATACTGAAGATATTGTATCTAGGATACTATAAATATTGTATCTAGGATACTATAGATATTGTAACTAGGATACTATAAATATTGTATCTAGGATACTATAGATATTGTATCTAGGAAACTATAAATATTGTATCTATGATACTATAGATATTGTATCTATGATACTATAGAAATTGTATCTAGGATACTATAGAAATTGTATCTAGGATACTATAGATATTGTATCTATGATACTATGAATATTGTATCTATGATACTATAGATATTGTATCTATGATACTATAGATATTGTATCTAGGACACTATAGATATTGTATCTAGGATACTATATCTCTTTCATTTAGCTGTCATTAGAGTTCATTTTAATTTTAAAAATTGGCTTAATTTCGTCCATATTTTTTCAATTATCGAACATGCACACACACAAACAAGGCAAATTAATCAACAGTGTTGCAAAAGAAAATAAACTATCGCTAACTAATATACACATGTGTATGGTGGGGCCATAGGAGATTGTGAAGGGAGAGGTATGGTGGGGCCATGGAAGATTTTGTTGACTCCCCTCCCAATCTTCTATGGCCCCATCATAACTTAACAATTTACCATTTAATTATTCCAAATTAATAACGTCAGAGATACAGTTATACTCTTTTATATTGAAATCCTGTATAGTGAATGTAGAGTCCTGAGTAAGGAAGTAGCCTCTATAGTGAACAAATTTTCTTTAGTCTACCATGAATGGCCATCAGTTTTAGAAAAATAATGGCCATTAAGGGCAAACTAAAGAAAAATTCACTATACAGGCTACTTCTATACTCAGGACATTTCAGTCACTATAGAGGATTCCCTTATAGAGTAGTTCTACATTATATACAAACTTGTATCTTAATAACCTGAATGGATGCAGAAATATTAGAGATATAATACTAATACTTTTTACGTGAATTTAATTGTTTCGGAGTATTCCTTATATAGTATAACAACTATCTAATTACAGTTAAATTAATAACAAATTACTTTAGAAAATAAGAAATACTGAAATTGAAATACAATCAAATATTTGGACTCTTTACCGTAGACTTTAAATTTAAAACCAAATAAGGTAAAGACACTATCTAAACATTGGTCAGTAAAGGGCCCAAGTGGTAAATAGATCATTAATCCTTTTTCCATTCAATTATTGTCTTTTTCGTTTTTTTTCAACGGGAATTATTATAATTTATTTTCCAAATCATATTGTTTTATTTTCTAAATAATATTCCGTAACATTTAAAAGTACATAATATTTACACACCACTTGTGATTTATATAATATTATTCATTTTGTATTTCCATCAAAGTGTTTTTTTTCCAAGCCATACCATTAATCTATATCCAAAAATATATATAACAAGTATTATTAATTATTTCTCCGAGAACTTATTTCCATATAAAATATAGGAATACAAGTAATATTGAGAGTTAATTACAAGAGCAAGGCACTTGCACACGTACAAGTGAGACCTCAGGCTACAAGTAGCTCTACTTTAGTGGGACAAGATTTGTAGTTTTTCTTAATATAAAAAAATATATCTACTTAATATTGATTAAGACTTCTTCTATTTTGAAAATTAGGTAGGAAAAGTGAACCAAAAAAAAAAATGATTCCAAATATTAATGTTCCAAATAATAAGGATATCTAATAAAAATAATTAGTTAGATTTCAAAGATTTTATAAGTTTTAAAGTTTCCAAAAATGTTCTATTGATGATGAATGTTAGTTAGACTTGGTTTTTGATGATTTTAACTATTCACAAGCAAGCAAAATCAAAGAATTCATCATATATAGATAGAAATGCCCTTATTGGGGTACTTGTCCTATATTGCTAATTAACAGTGTCCTTATTGAGGTACTCGTCCTATGTTGCTAACAGTGTCCTGTTTGGGGTACTTGTCCTATATTGCTAACAGTGTCCTGTTTGGGGTACTTGTCCTATATTGCTAACAGTGTCCTGTTTGGGGTACTTGTACTATATTGCTAACAGTGTCCTGTTTGGGGTACTTGTCCTATATTGCTAACAGTGTTCTGTTTGGGGTACTTGTCCTATATTGCTAACATATCCTGTTTGGGGTACTTGTCCTATATTTCTAACAGTGTCCTGTTTGGTGTAGTCACTTTAATTTATGTTTTCATACATCTAGAATAAATATTATTAAATCTCACAAAAAATTGGAATACATCTCTCTGTAATGTTGTATTTATAAAGCTTTTTGATTATTTCAAAATAACCTAAATCCCCCTCTTGAAACCCCCATACAGTTTCATAGGGTTCAACTCTATCCTATCGAATCCAACCCTATTGCACCCCCTGACAAAGGTTCCATGAAGTACACTTGTAGAAAGAGAGTGAAGCGCGATTATTTTCACAATATTAATTATAATATCACCCAGGGCGTGTAGAGCCCTTGACTTTCGGATGATTAGGGAAGCTAGAGCACAATCCGAAATAATGATCAGCCAAACAAGCTCTCTCGAGTACCTTCTCCGCTCTGTTTTCATGTTTGATTTACTTACTTCATTAAAAGAAATATTGCATTACATAGAACGTATTCTATAAATCTTTTGAGACTCGCTAGTTTGGATTTGAAAGATAATTTCGAACTTTTTTTTCATGAGAATTGTAGTTAGATATTTTCATGAAGATAGATAAGTATTAAATACCATATTAACGAAGAAAAAGACCAGTAGGCAGACTAACCGTAATTTATATCAATTTCCGATAACATAATAATGAATATCTTCTGAAACTTCTTGATTGTTGAAATCCAACCCAATCCATTCAAAACATTTTGAAACTTTACTTGAAAATTGCATCACAAGACACACTGCAGAATTGTTACCTGAAATACAAGCAGGGTGCATTGCCACACAAGAGTATCTTTCCACTACCTAAAGAAGTCTGTTCACAAACACATTTGGCTGAAGAAACTGATGTATGTTCCTATTTGCTGGAAAGCTTTTGTGATACCTCAAATAAATGAGCAAATATTCTGCAATGCCGTGCAATTCAATCTCCATTCGTTTGCTTGTAGATTCCTACCTAGAAAGGGGCACACTTTCAACATGGGTAACAGAAGTACAGAATTCCGCCACCAGGTGGCGTGGGTGGACGCATGGCAGTAAGTATGAATAATAATGTTACCATTTAATGTGTTGTTATTGTTTTACATCAGGAATAATTATATTTTACAGGATAAATTGCAAAATTATTTGTAATTAATATATTCTTCAGGATTTAGTACCCGATTTCTGAATTGAATTATTCTTTATACCTATTTGGAAAACTGTATTTATTCATTAATTTTTTTTAACTTCTGAATTTATTGATGGATATGAGATACATTTTCGTTCGTGATTATATTTTAAACACATCATACAACCATAACTTATATAATCACAACATTTAAAATATAACAACATTTAAAATAAATTATAAATATCAAGTCAATATATTCCTAGAAGATACTGCCAAAAGCCATTTCTCATATCTGTCTTTTGACATTCAATCGCCTAAATTGGACGGCAGGAGAGGCTCAGTTCTAAAGCAAAGGATAAGCGAATCCTCCATTACGACTCGAATAAAAAGCAAATACAATAGGAAATCAAATGCAAACAGCCCAGAGCCACAGATCTTGCAATAATGGCCTTTTGAAAGTTGTGTATAACATATGGAACTGACTGAAAAACAGAGGTTGGAGGTGTGTGCTTCATCATTGGAGAACGTTGATTATCCAGAAATTTCTTAAGGTTTTACTTCAATGCCTACTTTCCAAGTACTGAGGGTGTCCAAGTACCCAAATTAGAATTTAGCGCAGTACATTGGCAGATACAGAGTAGGCCTTCAGTCTCTCTCCAGTCTCTCTGCATTTTTGTATTCATTTATTGACATTTCAACAGATCATAAATAGTGGCAGTATTTTTCTAGCAGAAGGATCCAAGTGATGTTGAACACAATATAATTTTTTGAATCCATATCGTCATTTCTAGCTACATTACACCGAGAAACCGACAGGTTTGACTCCCCTTGTAAATATATTAAAAATTATTTGCAGTAAAACACAATCTCCAATTATCTTTCATCCCTAGTAATAAATAACTAATACTCTTTTCCCTTTGTAAAACTAATTGAGCTCCAATTTAGTTTTTGCAACTGTTTTTTAGATGATGATGACTTATGTATTTCATATCTAATCATAAAGTAAATAAATGAAGCAATTTGCGTGTTATTAACCCCATTAAATTAATGAACGTAAATCGTGAACGTAATTAAACGTGAACAGCAGATGTTCCATAAAATCAAATGTACTTATTTATGCCTTTTCAAACATACATTTTTTAGTAATTCTTTTCTCTACAGAAGTTGCTAAAGTTGTCAGGCGGTCGGTACAGGTAAAATCATCCATCCAATCCATGTAAATGGTGCGAATTTGAGCAGTGAGCCCTTATAAATTCATCAGCGGCGAGGTTCGTCTCAGCCTCTGAGCACACCATGAATATTCAGCCAAGAAAGAGAAACAATTAATTAAAATCTAATTAACTGGAAGAGAAAGACTCCAGCCAATTTGGGATCCGAATTTGCCTAAAAGCTTCATTAATTGTCATTGTCTATTCTCCTTGGCCGTGTCTTCACCGAGGAATATGGCGATATATTCCATATTCAAACCCATTATTTATATTCAAAGCAAAAGCCCCGTCTTGCAAAATGGTTTTGAAATACACGCAGAATCTAAGAGAGGCGGCAATAACATCATAGAGCTGGATTGTGAGTTCAGAGTGATTATATTTGATTTCAAACACTTCAAAGGACTCCAAACATATTCTGTAAATATTCAGTTAGAAATTTAACTGAAAGACCACTTTCTGTCTACCAAAACTTCATAAATTGTCATGTCTATAGAAAGAATTGGTGGTTGAATGAACCTAAGTGAAGCTTAAGTAATAATGACTAAACTTCTGATTTATTATTTTTGATGGTAACTACGATAAATATTGTGTATTACCATTGACTCCACAATCAGTTATCTTCACCAGCTGCTCCCATCAGTATTTAGAGTGTGCTAATGCATCTACAATCAGTATTTACCTTCTGCTAATATCCTCATATTTCACATCCAAATCCCCTTCTCCCTTTTCCCCAAAGCCCCAAAGTTTATGTGGGAACTCCCACCTCTGCTGTTGTGACCGGGTAAGCCCCATAAATCCCCAAATCCCTGAGCACACGCGTCCAATCCACTATTTTTTTCTCGCCGGAGACACTCTGTTAATCTTTGAAGACAAAACGACAGTAATTAGTATGGTAGAAATTATCGCGTGTGTTACATGCCACTTGCGCCACCTGCTGGCCAGTCCAGGATTCAACTCAATCAGGGAGATAGTGTGATAGAGAAACGAATATTGTGCTCCACCCATAGATGAATACCGAAATAATCCAATATTTTATAACTGTTCCATTAATCAAAATGGCCACAGGTGTCAGAGGGGTCAAATATACTTATATATTACTCATACCTCCACATTGAACCACCAGCCAAGATTGAAGAAAAGTTATGAATATGAATTAAAATATCATATTCAAATCACGTGAAGAAGAATTGATTATTTGTGCTGAATTCGTGTGTTGCAGGAGCGTTTTTTCCTCATCGCTCCCCCGACCCACTCATTGGAGCGAATACTTCTCAAGTGCCATTGTCGAAGAACTTTCGATCTGTGAAAGTCTCCGATAAAATGTTGAAGAGTGAATACCGTTTGAGAACAGTCAATGGTGCAGAAGTCCCTCTCTTATACAGGGGGGGTGGTACAAGTGTCCTTTGTATGCAGTCTAATAAATATCAAAAGCTTTTATTGGCCATTATTAACCGAGTCAATGTGATCGGCTGAATTTTGAACTTCACGTTGAATACCTAGAGTTGTAAAGTAAAAGCTTTTTTAGACTCTATCTAATATGGCTGTTATATTTTTTACTCTCAATATCTCAGCATTGTCATGTAAAGAAAGAAATATTAATTTAAAGAGAAGTGGAATTTTTATCATGGCTTAATTGATATCTACAGAAATTGAAATATGACAAATATCCAGAGTTATTGATAATAAGTTTTGAGTAGTATCTCCTTTATTTTGTCAACAAATTAGAAGATGTAATTATTTCTTTAAAGTGTAAATCATTTTTCAAAATTACAACATTTTAAGAATATATTTTTTTATTTCTAATTTATAATAAATGATATTATACTAATTTCTAGTTCGAGAAAAAAAATCCTAATTGATATCATCATTTCCCTATCCAGATCATCCCAATCCAAAGATTCCTATCATCATTCTCCAATTCACTTGTCCCAATAAATGGCATTCCCAAATCACGAAAATACATCTGCCGAGACTGGGTCTGGTATAATTTGCAGACGACTAATAATTATCACAATCTTGATCCTATTAAACATGAGTTAATGGCCTATAAATAGGCTGGAAAACATCTTAAATAGCTCTGGGCTGTCGCAGATATCCTTATGGCTGTCTTGTGTGTTTTAGTGGCGGTTGCATTACCTCTTCATAATTATTTAACAGGGATTATGAGGTTTGCTAGATCGTGTACCATCTGAAAAACAGAAACTGTGAATGTGGATGATAGTACAGTTTCACCACGTTAACTACAAGGCGTTTTATATATTGCATCAACACATACATGGCTTTCTATATATTTGAAGTAGCATGTTTTCAACCTAATATGGCGTAGATATTTTACTTCTATTGATTGTTAATATTTCATCACCATAATTTATTTCTAACAACTTATAAAGTTATTATAAAATCTAGATTTAAATCTCGTCGAATCGACAATTATTACTGAATATATTGAACCTCTTTTCAATGATTTCAATGGAAAAGCTGATACACTAACGATAACTTTGCTTAATAATTTGTATATTGTGAAATCCTAGTGCTATGAAAACGCTCAAACTGGTCAACCAATCAGACGAGTTACGATCCAGAATTTCGTTGCCAATCTGGAATTGTTTGTTTTATTTGTCCCTGTGCGTCTCCGTGAAGAATTTCAGCTGAGAATACAAATAATGAAAATGAGACGGTGTCTTTTTAGTGTAGTTTTCATTGGTTCGAATGAACCTGACCCTTGAACAACGACGACAAACTCGCCGTAAAACACTGATTGGAACAGGCTTGGATTTGTCAAAGGTTTAAATGTTGCTAAAGCACAGAATAAAGATAAAATTGATGGAAAGCAAGAGCAAAATTCAAATATAAAAAAAGGGAAAAATGACATAATAAAAAAATCAATTGAGGAATGAAATGATGCACAAAAAAGAATGTATTGAATATGATATTCAGAATACATAATAATCCAATGGAATATTCAACAATGCTGATGTCTCTTAAATTTGAACCTTTTTGTGTTTCGATTTTTCGTACAGTTACCACATTTTCAATCATACTCGCAGGTTTCATGGATACCAATTAAAATATATATTAGACAGTAATTATTATGTATTTCTTTCTTTGTGATCCAAAATGTGGAACTGTTCGATAACAGAGAACTTACCCTTTACATACTAAAGAGTTCTAAAATTCCCATCGACTGAGCACCAGTTTATCACCTTATATAAACTCTATTTTATTTCATCCATCAATTCCTGGATTGTGTTTAATGGTTGTAGGTTCGAATTCCCTTAGGTTGACGGCTGCAGCGTGAAACTACCGAAACGAATCGGATTTCATCGGAGTTGTAAACACTGACCATGAATTAGAGGTGGAGATCATCGGTAATTACTTTGGGTAAGTTACGAATAATCGGTCAGTACTACATCTTCGGTCATATAAGAAAAACAACATAATTATTATCATTACAGTGTTATCTAAGAATATATATAACTTTTACATCGTATTTCTTATATAACCGAAGATTCTAATCAAAAATTTACAGAATCAGAGAACATTCTGTTACTTCATCGTCCAACGATCAAAATGAGAAAAAAAATCAAGATTATTAATACTGAATCCAATTCTTATGTGAATTAGTCTCTATAAATACATTTAAATATTGTTCGTAGATATATCGTATACATTCATTTTTTAATAATTAAAGTCACGACTCCGATTGTTCTGACAATCTATTGTTCGTAAAATGAATGGATTTGAATACTTGGTTTTAACTTATAGTTTGATAGCACTTGATGCAGATTAAGAATACATCTGTGGATTGCAGTACGGGAACAATAGAAAATGTTATCATGATGCAGAAAAGGTTATTGTGAAGCACATGAACAACTTTGAGATAAACAACTGTATTTGAAATGCATCCATTTGTAGAGGTGTTCCTATAGATGATTAAATGCATTTCATATATAATTATATTCACTAACTATTATGATCTATTTGCATAAGAGTTATTGAATATGTGATAATTGACTAATTCGGATCATTGTTAAACTAGATATTTTATTTCAAAACATCATTTTTCTATTTCAAATATATAAAATAGATATATCGATCATTTAAATAAAGTTTTTAAAATATACGTATTCATTTTTCAATACTTTAAGTTTCACAAATAAAAAGAATGGAGAGTACTTATAATAACTACAAATTAATAATATATAAATAACTAAATTTCAAAGAAGCCGTGATTACTATAAAATCGATATGAACCTTAAAATCAAAGCAACATGAAATTCCTCAATTCAAATTTAGCAAAGCTTGAACATATCACAAATTCTGGGAATAAACTCGCTTTTCCTAACAAGAGACCTAGTCACAATAATTCCTAAATCCGAATCGTGGCCGTTAAAATGTTCGCTCATCTCGAGATATGAAGATCGGTTGTCCAGTAGCTCTTAGACTGATTGGAAGAGAGGGTTTTGTGGTTCCAATGCGGAGGGTGGGACGCGATTGTTCCATCAAACTTTATACATGAGACTAAGATGTAACTTGAGACAACCTAATATATATGCAGTCGCGTCTTTGTTGCCTAAATGGATCGTCTTGTTCGTCGAAATGGAGCAAACGGTCAAATTTTGAGGAGATTGACGGCAAAGATCCTGTAATGGATATTGCATATAAGGGACACTCAAGTGTTGTCTATATTGGTTTGATTTCATTAGTGTTAGAATCTTATTGATTGATATTATTGATTTAATATGACACTATTCTTGATTTAATATAACATTTTTGTTATACAACAATATTTGAAAATATGTGTGAGTTGATGTAGTAATTACAGGTTATGTATTTATAATAATATTGACGGCAGTAACAAATATACCCATATTATAATGACGACAGTACCTAATATCTCCATATTATAATGACGACAGTACCTAATAACTCCATATTATAATGACGACAGTACCTAATAACTCCATATTATAATGACGACAGTACCTAATATCTCCATATTATAATGACGACAGTACCTAATAACTCCATATTATAATGACGACAGTACCTAATATCTCCATATTATAATGACGACAGTACCTAATAACTCCATATTATAATGACGACAGTACCTAATATCTCCATATTATAATGACGATGGTACCTACAGTTTCACTATTATGAGAATGAAGATACCTAATATCTGAAAATTATGATAACGATGGTACCTAATGTCTCCACATTATAAGGACGATGGTACCTAATATCTCCATATTATAAGGACGATGGTACCTAATAACTTTTTTATTATAAGGACGATGGTACCTAATAACTCCATATTATAAGGACGATGGTACCTAATATCTCCATATTATAAGGACGATGGTGCCTAATATCTCAATATTATAAGGACGCTGGTACCTAATATCTCCATATTATAACGACGATGGTTCCTAATCTCTCAATATTATAAGAGAGATGGTACCTAATATCTCAAAATTATAACGACGATGGTTCCTAATCTCTCAATATTATAAGAGAGATGGTACCTAATATCTCCATATTATAACGACGATGGTTCCTAATATCTCAATATTATAAGGACGATGGTACCTAATATCTCCATATTATAAGGACGATGGTAGCGAATCTTGCAGTGACCAATTATTGATGGATGAAAGAGGAAGGGCAATCAAGGGTGATCAGAACTAGTGAACTGCAATCCAATTAGCCTAAAATTAACGCCAATTGATGCGAGGTAACTTCTCCAGAGTGCGAAAGTGTGAAGCCAATACTGAGGACACAGAAGTAGATGTAAGTTGGTGAACTGTGGGTGAGTAAGGGTGAGAAATACTGAGTGAGTAGGTATGACATGTGAATAATAGAGAGAAGTATGCTCAGAGAGTGAAGTAGTAATAATAGTGTCTACGTCCTCTACAATAGCCTATCCAACACCCTCTTCATTCTCTAATAGCCTATCCAACACCCTCTTCATTCTCTACAATAGCCTATCCAACACCCTCTTCACTCTCTACAATAGCCTATCCAACACCCTCTTCATTCTCTACAATAGCCTATCCAACACCCTCTTCACTCTCTACAATAGCCTATCCAACACCCTCTTCACTCTCTACAATAGCCTATCCAACACCCTCTTCATTCTCTACAATAGCCTATCCAACACCCCCTTCATTCTCTACAATAGCCTATCCAACACCCTCTTCACTCTCTACAATAGGCTATCCAACACCCTCTTCACTCTCTAGAATAGTCTATCCAACACCCTCTTCATTCTCTACAATAGCCTATCCAACACCCTCTTCACTCTCTACAATAGCCTATCCAACACCCTCTTCACTCTCTACAATAGCCTATCCAACACCCTCTTCACTCTCTACAATAGCCTATCCAACACCCTCTTCACTCTCTACAATAGCCTATCCAACACCCTCTTCACTCTCTACAATAGCCTATCCATCACCCTCTTCACTCTCTACAATAGCCTATCCAACACCCCAATATTCAAGACAAAGTCACGTCTAAGTGATTTTTTTCCTATTTATTCATTGGTTTCAATTTTTGCAAAAGAGAGCGAATGCCCCGCTCCTCTTTTTGTTGCGATTTTTTCGGAATTTTGAGGAGTAAGATGGTGGTGGAGGGAGCATTTTTCATCATTGATATTCCCCGGAGTTAATTTGAGTGGCGTGCTGCATATTAATTTGTCTAACTAAATTGTGTAGATGCCTGGAGACTTGCTTTGCAGAAACGCTACACCGCCACACTTCTCATGACTCTAAAAGAAACAGTTTGAAATTACCTATGTCTTACCTCCTTCCTAGGTTCAAGAATTCAGTTATAAGGGTATTGGTAATATATTACATTAATAAAGATGATTAGTTTTAATGTATAAACTTAATTTCTTCATACTTATTTGAGAAAATTTAGGGTATTCCATGTACAAAAATCAATAAGATAAATTTCCAACCTCATATAAAAAATTATTACATTTAAACCACCACGTATAAATATATTCAAATATTGAATCTGGTATAAATAAGTAAACAACCTCGTAAATATTAAAATAATAAATCTGGCATAGGTATATAATTTCATACATAATTTTTGGGCAATTTCCTAATAATTAATTTTTAAGTTTCATATAAGAAATATTTGAAAGAAGAGTGTTTTCTATAAATACCTAATACAATAAAACTTCAACATCTTCTGCTATTGGACATTCGAACAGGATTCAACGTGTTTGAATTAGCTGTAACGTTTTAGAACATGTTCCAACATTTAGGATAATAATGTTCTAACGTCTAAGAACATGTTTCAAGGTGCTCTTAAATTTGTCAGAAGGGTCATAATAATCATAATTTTCGTATCATTATGATTCTTGCACCATTTTCAAGAATGGTATAACAAGTTCATACAGTTTGTTTATGAAAAGTACATACATATTAAATAAGTTCAAACATGTTGAAAAAGTTGAAAATATTGAAAAAGTTGAAACATGTTGAAAAAGTTGATTCATGATGAATAAATTCAAACATTTTGAATAAGTTTAAACATTTTGAATAAGTTTAAACATTTTGAATAAGTTCAACCTGTTGAATAGGTTGAACATGTTGAATAAGTTCAATCATGTTGAATAATTTCAACATGTTGAATAATTTCAACATGTTGAATAATTTCAACATGTTGAATAATTTCAACATGTTGAATAATTTCAACATGTTGTATAAGTTCAACATGTTGAATAAGTTCAACATGTTGAATAAGTAGGTTCATCAATCGTAAATGTTAAAACAAGTTCAAACTCTTATAATAACAATTTTATTCATATTATAACAAGTTCAAATTTTTTTAATAACAAATTCACATTTTTTTAATGACAAGTTCAAATTTGTTTAATAACAAGTTCAAATTTGTTCAATAACAAGTTCAAATTGTTCAATAACAAGTTCAAATTTGTTCAATAACAAGTTCAAATTTGTTCAATAACAAGTTCAAATTGTTCAATAACAAGTTCAAATTGTTCAATAACAAGTTCAAATTTGTTCAATAACAAGTTCAAATTGTTCAATAACAAGTTCAAATTTGTTCAATAACAAGTTCAAATTTGATCAATAACAAGTTCAATTCGTTCAATAACAAGTTCAAATTTGTTCAATAACAAGTTCATTCATGTTTCTGACAAGTTCAACCTACTTAGCTATACAAAGCAAAGTGTTAACTTTAAATCGAATGGACACTATTTTCCCTACAATATATGTAACATCTTCCATAGATTCATTTAAGTTTTCTTCAAGACCGCAAAAACAACAGTCGAATTATCTCCAATCAAAGCAGATCGATAGAGCCAATCGATTCTCTTCTAATTGGTGCCTATAATCTACGTTCAGAATACATTAGACATTTTTGTGTTTGTTAAGTGACAGTGTGGAGGGGTGATATGAATGCGTCCTTGGGAGGAAATTGCATCGATTTTAGAATCAGCTTCTTAGTTCCATATCAACGTACAAAATAGCAACGTTAGTAAATTTCAAACATAATGATTTGGTTAATTTCACTTGGTGTATCAAATATAAAATAAGGAAAAAATACCGAGACAAAATTTCAATTGAAATGATTGGGATAATTTACTTTTTGTAACGAATTTCAAATTCTAAATTAATATTATTATCATCACCAACAAATATTTGAAAAGTAGTGATTGATGTTTCACGATTTCAATCATTAAATTTTCAGTTGTTTGAAAAATGTCTACGATAGAGCAATTTGAAATCTATTTTAAGAAAGAGAGTTGAAATGATTGAAGAAGTAAATTATTACTTTTCTATAAGTAGAAATCATTTTAATAGCAAAATATAAAAGCTTCTTAAAATAGAACCTGCAGATTTTTAGAGTATTTTTGAAGTAATATAGCAAACAGCAATGGAAAACTTTAAAAAGTTTGCTATAGTGTACCTAATGTTAGATGGCATTCAAAAATATGTATATAACAACCTCCCAATATCTACATTTAAAATGAGATATAAATTAATTCAATAATTCTCACCCCATGCTCTTTACAATAAATATTCACAGTAAATAGTTAAGTGCCAAAAATTCTTTCCTCTCATCCCATCATTCAATACATTAAAACTCACTGTCCAGTGTTCTAAACACCTCCCCCTCCTCCCCCTCCAGAACATTACCATAGATCCCTCCTCTAATTGATTGCTAACTTCTTTCCGTGTTTAAATATTCAATATCAATTCATATTTTTAGCCAAAGGCTCCCGAGATTTTTATCTCAAAGGCCACTTTTTTGCTTTTAGCGTTCTGGTGGGTTGCGGACCACGCTGTTTTTAATTGCTCCCAGTCATTTTTTCTCTCGTTGCCCTCGGTCTCCTTATTGAAATTTTACACCCTCTTCGGTTTTGCATTTTTCTTCTCGAAGACTCCTGAGGTTATTTTTTCTTGACAACTTCGGAATTCCTCAAGTATTGAATGAATTAATTAGAGACGAACGTGATCGGCATCTGTGAGAGTGACGCAGAAGTTCTTTCTGGAAAGGATTCCGGGGGAATGGAGACCGAAAATTTCAACCAACATTCAAGGTTTCAAACTTCTGTATACATGTCAGAATTTACGTAACTCTTTGGTTATAAACGAAAAGGAAATTCTACAACTGCTTACAGTGTCAAAACTGAATGTTCCTATATTTATATCCTAATTCCTCTTTTTGTGAAATATTTCTGTCCATTTGTTCTTGAAAATATTTTACATTATAAGTAATTGATCTTGTAATACTATTCATTGACTTAATTGATCAATTTATTGTTCGAAAATATATTTTACAACTTTGCGTTACATAATTAAAAGAAAAGAATTTTCCGTAAATTGTTATTGGAATTTAACTCTAAATGAAAAACGATTACAGCATTAGCGTAAATCTTTTTTCAAAGAGCCTCCTTTCTTCAGTATTATTGTTAGCAGAACGTATTTCTGCATTATCGCGCCCCGTATTTTGTGCGCCAAACCTCCGCTTGCTCTTCCGACAAACCAAACACAACGTCTATCACGCTACCGAACTACCTCCCGCCCAAACATTTGCGCGAACCTGCCCCTTTCCCTTGCATCTAAACTCCCAATTTATACCCAAGCTGTTTGTATTCTTCGGTGAATACTGAAATATACCATCGTAGAGTACCTTGACCCAAAATGGCTGTTCGAAAAGGGGCTTTACTTTCAAATTAAAGATGCTGTTCGTTAGATTCTTTAAGTGATGGAACATGGATGTGAAAAAGTTCATATTCAAAATCAATGTCGCCAATGTGCTTACTGTAGATAGAAATAGAATTCTGGAATATGGATGACGAGGATAATCAGATCAAACCGTCTGATCTCATTGCGACTCGCACCCTATAATAAGTTAACACCATTTGACAGGAGATCATTACTATTCAAACCGTTAGATGTTTCCTCACGACTTTCAAATATGACTCATTGCTCTTCTTTTTACAGACAGTCGTCGGACGTCTCTCCTGAAAGATGTTAGACGGTAGGTGGAAGAAGGTAGCCGGATGATGTTCTCTTAAATTGAGTTCCATCATTAGATTGGAAGTCTAACGCCGAGTCGGAATTATAAGTAGCTATGAAGAACGAGTTGAATCGTGATCTGAATTTCGAGCAAAAATTCAAGATGCCGAAAGTATTCGCTGGATATTTAGAAATAGTGAGAAGATGTATTTATATAAATTATGAGTATCAATTAGTATACAAGAGTTTAGTAAGTATATATTTATAATTGATATTTTCATGAAAAATCTGTGTTAATTTACAGACTTGCAATCCATAATCAGGATACAACCTACATTAGGTAATCCAAGAAGCCCCATCAATTAGCGTATTTGTCTCCTAATACCCATATCATCTTCGGAGCTCTCGAAAAAACCTACTGCTGAAAATCCACCCCCTTCCCTCACCCCTTCTATAATTCACAAAAACGAAAATCCCGCTAGAATGAGTGTATTTTTACACAAAAAATGGCTCGTCCCAAGAGATCTTCCTGCGCCGTTCTGTTCTTAAGCTTCTATTCTCGTTTAATGTTTTAATTCATAATAAATGAGGGAAATTAACGACTCGGAGATATCATAATTTAGAGTCAATGTGCTAAATTGGTACGGGATCGTCGAGAGGAGGTTAGAAAGCTGTACAGGCCTAACCCTTGATGAGACGCGACTTTTCCAGCAAGTGCAGCCTTACGACTTCTCTGCATTAGGTCTGAAATTGGGTGATGGCTTCGATAAGCTATCGAAGTGTCCAATATTGCCATCCATGGAGGAAAATAAAGAATATGAGTGAAGGAAACGTGCAGTTTGAGATATAACTTGATTAATGTTTATAGCAAGATAACATACAGAAATGGATATGTTCGGGTGGAAAATAAAAAAAAAACACAGTGATGTATATACGTTTGTGCCGTATTATTGCACTGTTCAAATATTTCTCTTCGGCTTTTGGAGTTTGAAAAATAGGCAATGGCCATTCTCGCATACATCTAGCGATGAGATATATTATGATAAATGAAAGCGATTTATCTGCACGTATTGTACCCGATGTAGAAAAATAAGGTGATTCTCCTGTTGAATTCTTATCTATGTCCAATTATTTTATTTAACTTTCAACGGAGACGAGGTGGACGAATTTAACGTCTCTCCTTCGATATTTGGGATGATTTGCATTATTAACTAAATAATATGTCAAAAATGTTCACCATGAGAAGTCATCTTTCGAGGAATATTTAGTTTTATTATCTTCTTGCAGAGACGAATTATTTCAGTAGTTCAGATTTTGATTGAGAAAAAAATACAGATTTTTAAAATCGTTAATCTTAAACGAAAAAACCTAATTCAGTCGAATATGATTAATATATTGAAACTATCAACATAGTATGGTATTCTACACCTCCTTATTTAACTTAATTTAATTATTTTGGTAGATTTTATCAACTTAGTAGGCAAAATTGGGTAAATTAGTCGTCACAGACGGAATAAGAAATGGATTTCGTATTAGATGAAAAATCCAAATATCCAAATATTGTTGAATCATTAAATGCTTTTTTATTTTCTAGTTATATTCATCATCAGTATGTTCCATAATGTACCTGAAACAGAATTCTATTTTCATCTAAAACATAAAGAAAATATCTGTATCTGAACTTTTAAACGATTTTCTCTCTTCTAAAACTGAACTATGAAGCTATTCAAATGCTCTGAAATAAAAAGACAATAAATACTGATGTCAGGACATTTGTGTCGCTGAAAGAGATGACTTCGTTGTAATTTAGCCTCTGTAATGAGTTTTTATGGAGCATTAAGCAACGGAACAGGAGTACAACGGCACCGCCAACACTCTCTCAGCATCGGGAAACTAAACTTTTGCCCTTTCCTCTCTACACGAAAAGATGCGAGGGGAAAGTTTTTGATGTTACTTACTTTTTAATCGAAGAATGATTGCGTTAGACGAAAAGAAAACCTGTCGATTGGCCGTTAAATTAATCCTTCTTAGAAGTTTAGAATGTAGTAAGGATGCTATTTTTAATTAGGAAATAAATTATTATAAGGATGTAGAATTAACTTCGCTTATCGCTCCCGAACCATGGACTGACCACAGAAGGTTCGGAGTTCGATTCAGGAAATAGATTACTATTCCCTATACTTGAAAAGAAATTTGTTACTTAATAGTCAAATTTACCATAGCATAACCTACCTAATTACTCTTTGACGTTACTAAATAAGCTGAATCTTAATAACAATCAGAGTAAATGACAGAGCAGCAGGTGTTTGATTAGTACAATGAATGATGTTAAAAACTTATCAGGAAGGAGTGTACAACGATCAGAGGCTAAAAATTAAAAAAAAACTAAAACCCTCCATTACTTAATTTTGAAATATATACCAAATCTAATTTCCTTTTTCCATCTATTTCCTCATTTTTATTTCTGGGTTTCTTTTAACTGTAACCCGATACAAAAACACCAAAAATATTATAGCGACGGCATGGAATATAGATTCGGTGTCATGAGCCTTAATTTATTAATTGCTAGTACAGTACCTGTTCTTACAACGGATTTAGGATTATTTTTAAATAAAAGTACACATAATTACTAATTCATTTAAACTGATTCAACAAAATCATTTTTCTACATGTTAAATTTTCCATTTCTTAAATTAATAAGAAATTATGTACGGTATAATTTAATATCTATATTATTATCAAAGGCTTCGGACAGACAGACATACGGATGAAGAGATTTATTATTATTATAATTTAATGCAGACAATATAAATTTAGTTAAAATATAGAACACTTTTTTTCAAATCATTTCATAGGCAATCAAAAATAAACATTGTGTTGAAAAAAAAATTTGTTTGCAGGCATTGATTGTAACCAAAGATAAAAATTTAGTGGTACCGTAGATTACTTATAGGAAGATTCCCTCTCGATTGCCCCACCATAATTGCAGGTTTCACACTCCCATCGCTACGATACTCTCAATGGATTATGAATATTCAAATATTAGATAATTTACAATTTGCAGATCCTCACTGAGAAAAAAATACGAGTCAAATTGACTCAAAAATTTGATTTTTCAGTTTTTCCCAAAACCGGCTCAAAAATGCGAGTCAATTTGACTCATTCTAGTATTTTACTCCAAAACAAGAGTCATATTGACTCCTAATTCATTGTCAGATTGACTCAGGTAGAGTCAATCAAGAAAAAAGACTCCAATATTGGAGTTTTGCAGCCTTGACTCAAGCGATGAGTCAGCTTAACTCGTCATTTTTTCTCAGTGCTCTATTATTGTCCATAAAATATTAATGGTATTTTAGAAAATTATCATAATTTATTACATTATCGTTAATCGAGATCGTTTCCGAATATGCTTGGCAAACATCGATAAACTTAAACTGTTTTTTTTATTATTTAACGTCAATTACAATTGGATTTTCGTCGACTCACTCGTCATCGTATAGGTATTTAGATAACCATTTTATCATCGAATATAGACGTTATTTCTCGTACTCAAAAGAGTACGATCGACAATTACAATTCTCCAACTGTGTAGTTAAATCCTATAGCCTAATCCATTTACTATATGACTGGCCAGCACTTTGCATAGCGTTAGAAGGAATTAATATCAATTTGATAGTTAGTCGGCCCCCAGGGCAATATTCCATAACTGCACGGCTAGTTGGACATCCATTGCATATTTTCCTCCTGGCTGGACAGATTGCGTATAATTTGTCAATGGTCATTTCTATTCTCCAAGGAGATGCTATAGTAACTGGATAACCAGCACGGACACCAATTGGAATGTGGCATTGGCACTATCAGCTCAAATCAGTTGTCAGACGGAAGACTTATTGAAAAATATCTGACTTTATCGGTAGGATTTTTAGTTGGGAATGCCCGACGAATGAAAACAGACTAATAAATTTGGTTTTCAGAGGGAATGCTATGCAGTGGGGCCCTAGAAAGTTATCGTCGGGCCAAAGAAGATTATGGTGGATCCATAGAATATTTTTATGATGTCTCATTTAATGTTTGGTATATCCTTCCATATATTTTCTCTACTGATAGTTACGCACATTTTTATTATTTGAAAATGTATAGTTACGTGGTACCTAATAAGATTAAGAGAAAGCCCCTCTTAATCTTCTATGGCACCGACGAACCTTTCCCCAACATGAAGCTGAAACAGTTAAATAATTATTAAATATTCAAAAAGAAAAACAATTTTGCGACAGTAATGTTAATATATATGTATCTACATATCTTGTAAATACAGTTCAATACGCATTAACTACATACCATCCATCGTCGGAAAAATATCGTACTGAAAAATTTATTTGATTCCTTTTACTTTCCTTCATGAAAAAAGATACTCCTCAAATTTGTTCATCTGGCAACTGAAAAGAGGTTACAGAACCTTTAAACAGTCCATGGAACATGACTTATTAACACATTCATGTATTCCAATTCTTTTTCAATCCGTTATATGGAAGGTAAAGAATACATTATATTTTTGGCACAAAATTCAAACGCGCGGTGTTCATATTTTCAGCTTTGAAACTTTAAATGTGAGATTAGGTTATTTTATCTGCTAAATGAAGAGTAACCGATTAGGATTAAATTAAACCACGATGACAATGCACGTGTTCTCTCAATGGGAAAGTTATGATGGGGGTCAAGGAAGGTTGAATTGGGGTATCCCTTAATCAAACACTGCCCATTGTTTTGTTTTTCTTTCTGAGGAGTGCTGGTACAAAATAATTATCAAAGAAAAAACATCTAAGGTTAACGCAACTAATTATTTAAATTTAATACAATATCATATTCATAAATCACGTGAATTTGACAGCAACGAAAAAATGGACTTGATTAACTTTGCCAGTAAAATTGCAGGTATGTCCCAGAAGTCATCTCACTCGCCACGAAATCATTAAAAACTAACGCCATAACGCAAAACTAACTGCATATTGTCAAGATTTATCAGGAATTTGTATAACCTGTTCGAGTTTTCATTTGCAATAAATTCTTTTTAGATGACTTCCTCTTGGAGGTTCGTTTCGTCTCTGAACGTATTGCAAATTCAGCTTCTAATTTTATAGCAGCCGCTGAGGAGCTCCGTACAGCGACCAGAAGTCGGGGGTGAATGCCATCTAATTCTTCGGGAAACAAGTTAAGTAGAGCATAATGTTTGGAATTTTATTACGCTCTACCACTGAGTATAGTAAGTTGCTCTTTTATTTCTACATTCGAAATGAAACGCTAAAGAAGATAGTCAGTTCTCCCCAGCTGACCTGAAATTGATTTAAGTGCACTTATTTAATATATATATCAACGAAATCAATGGTCTTCAACGATGTGGAAGTTTAATGAGTTTTGGAAAAATTGAATCCCAATCTAAGTGAAGATGATACCTACCCAAACCAACAGATAATCCACTCAGCAAAAAAACAATTCGAGGGAAAGGTAGCTAGGGATGTGTGTTTGTGCATTTCCAATTTGAAATTCCAGCAATGAATTCTAAACTGGGCTAGCGTGCAGTTCGTAAAGAGCCCCCGAAGACATTACGAAGTCAGGCAGTCGTCTTATTTCACGGAGAGGCAGAGGCAAAATGGCCTTCTTTTATGCGACTCTTTTCAGGTGGTACCTACTACACATACATGACTAAAAGAATTGTTTCTATTGAGTGAATTTCGGGAGGATTTCTCGCAGTGAAGAACTCTCTCCCTCTCTCTCTCTCTTTCACTCAGTGAACTTAATTATCAAACTGGAAGCCACTACAAGAATGAAGTACGATTCGATTTTCTGGTTTGAGATATTAAAGAAATTAGAATAATTATGAATTGCATATATCTTTTTATCTATTAGTTTCAATATTTGTTTCCAATGTTTGTAGTAAGTGAATTAATATAGCAGCCAGGTGATATAGATAGAACACAAAATCGTTATGACAATTTCAGGTTAGAAAATTTCAGATTTTGAAGCTTCTAATAGAAAAGCCTTCATATGTTATAATATATCCATTACTGAAATAATTGATACTAGATATATTGTTTCTCAAGATTCCAATTTTGTAGAGTTAGAGATTCAACATATTTTTAATTAAGAATACTATTAAATTTATTACTTTTGTTGCTATACAAAAAAATGTAATTCCATCATTTTCCTTATATATTTTTTCATATTTCTTTTAAAGCCTCATTATATAAACAAGCTACCTAGGCATATAATCTTATTTCCAAATATAGAGAATTTTTCCGGTACCGTTTATTCAAAGTCTAACTTTTTTGTATTCCAGCATTGCACAAATACTGGAATGAAGGGGTATGACATTGTACAGTTAAACTACACTGACGAGCAGTTTGGAAAGAATGTCCCACGCGACCACAATATCTTATGCGGGAAGTTTTTCAATGGTTGTCATCTTCAGCAATGATATTCAGAAGAATGTTCCATACTTCGTCTCCATTGCCATCATTCCGAGAGTCGTAACTCTTGTAAAAGTCATCGTTTGACAGCATTACAACCTACCTACCTCACCTGGACATCAATAACGCATGTCACCAACTGACAAGTTGAAGACCCATAACTCCCGGATCTTCCTCGGTGTCACGCGTCCGCCGAATAGGTTGCGGCAACGCGTTTTGGCGGGAGTGACTTCGTGTCGGCAAGGTGGTGACAGTCATCAAACGTCTGAGGTGTACATTATATCAGCTTTACAGCCTCTACACTCAGACTTTACAGTGGATAGCTCACCATAATTCATATGCAAATAACATTTTAGGCTGTGCATCGTAAAAGAACGACAGAAGTGTTGACGCATCTGAGATATTTAAACGGTAGAACAATATAGCCATTATATTACATAGTATTTTAATTAAAACGATAAGCAGTATTGGTTGAAAAAATACAAAACTTAATTTTTCACTAAGCATATCTACTAAAACGATTGGAAATTGTTTCAAATATTCACTCTGTACTTTATTTACCTACAGTGGTGGAACTGTTAACCGTTCATTATGTATAGTAAATTTACAATAATAAATTTACAAAAATTAATATTCTTCTAACGAAATTCACGAGTAATAAAAGAATCCAGTACGAAAGCAGATTTTCATTTAATAATTCGTCTTTAGTTTACGCTTACTGTTTGTTCCCTATTTTTTCAACAACAATTCCCACTCATCTTCCTAATAGAGTTTCATCGTCAATAAAATGATCTGAAACGAACCTGCAGGGGAACAGTCTGTGTGTTACTGAAACCCAAACACCAATTGTCATTTCGTTGTTCTTGTCACTTCACAATGATTGTATTGGACCTCAATCTGTCTCTGCGGTGTCTTAGCTTAGGTAACAATGTTGCCAAAAAGAATATTGTTACTTGGGAATATCTATCACAGTTTTTCAGCTGCAGAACTAGTGATGTCACAAATATGTTAAAAAAAATTAAGGGGAGCTCAAATTTTATTTAGTGAAGTATGAAATCTATTTGGTGGAGTTTAAAATCTATTTGGTGGAGTTTAAAATCTATTTGGTGGAGTTTAAAATCTATTTGGTGGAATTTAAAATCTATTTGGTGGAGTTTAAAATCTATTTGGTGGAGTTTAAAATCTATTTGGTGGAGTTTAAAATCTATTTGGTGGAGTTTAAAATCTATTTGGTGGAGTTTAAAATCTATTCAGTGGAATTTAAAATCTATTTGGTGGAATTTAAAATCTATTTGGTGGAATTTAAAATCTATTTAGTGAAATTTAAAATCTATTTGGTGGAGTTTAAAATCTATTCAGTGGAATTTAAAATCTATTTAGTGGAATTTAAAATGTATTTGGTGGAGTTTAAAATCTATTTAGTGGAATTTTAAATCTATTTAGTGGAATTTAAAATCTATTTGGTGGAGTTTAAAATCTATTCAGTGGAATTTAAAATCTATTTAGTGGAATTTAAAATCTATTTAGTGGAGTTTAAAATCTATTTAGTGGAGTTTAAAATCTATTTAGTGGAATTTAAAATCTATTTAGTGGAATTTAAAATCTATTTAGTGGAGTTTAAAATCTATTTAGTGGAATTTAAAATCTATTTAGTGGAATTTAAAATCTATTTAGTGGAGTTTAGTTTTCCATATACTCTAAAAATTTACCTAAAATAACTAAGTTTATTTTAACCGTAAATTTGTATAATTATTATTAACATAGAGTATACTAGTTTAAATAATTTTATAATAAATAATCTATTAACAACTAAAAGTTATACAAAAAACTAAAAGCTATCCTATTAATATTAACATTATTTCCTATGTATATACACAGTATGTTTAATTCATCAAATAAAAACGACTATATGATTATTTAACATTTTTAGGTGAATGAGCTACATTATAAATATATTTTCTATAATAAAACAGATGGATGTGAAATTAACATTGAGTCTATTATATTTCAAATAATAATATTGATTCAACATGATAAAGTATTTTATACGAACGTGTGCGAAAGATCAGAGAATTTTTCAGCGTAAATTATATTTTATATCTTCACTTCTTCAGCGGCAATTTTTTCTTCAATTTTGATTGAAAGTTAGAAAATCATTTAATAAATCACCATAATAAATGTCATTGATACTATTCAATATATCACAAATTGTGAGATGATTAACCATGAAATCACAAGGGTGCCAGAGAGGCTTGTTCTGGAGGAAATATAGATTCATACTTTGAAAATTTGATTTGAACTTCTGGAAACCAGAAACTTTAATTATCTAAGTGAAATCAATGAATATAATCTAACAATTTTTTGTTTATTTTGTTCTGTACCATTTAAGAACCATTAAAATATCTAGAGCTCGGATGAAAAATATGCACGTTGTGTCATATTTTGATTCATACAAAAATAAAGCTAATTTTCTCATAGGTGATGTTGCTAGTTTGTACTTCACCCGAGGTCCAGGTCAAATTTGATCAAAGATAATATAAAACTTAATAAAACAGAACATGTTGCATTATTTTCAATGATATTCCTACGATGCATAAATACGTCATAGACAATGAAAAGTTAATTATTTTTTTTAAATATGTACCAATATTTAAAACTGGACAGGACCTCTCAGACCCATTTATCAATAGTTGAATAATATTAATTCTAAATAAAAGTAGCTGACTGGAGTACCTGTGCAATCCATCACTTACTGTAGCCTACATTGTATTCGGCAAAAATATTACAGGCAAAACAGATTTTAAAATATACGAAACCTATTTTTATAGTGAGAAGAATAAGCAAACTATTGAGCGAAAATATTTCAAACAAAAAAATTATAAAGCTATACGAAACCTAATTTTACATGGAAACTATTTTCCAAAAATAAAAAATTATAAAACTATAAGAAATCAAATTTTACAGTGGGAAGAATATGAAAACTATTTTGCAAAAAAAAATATAAAACTAAACAAAACCTAATTTTACAGTCGGAAGAATTATGAAACTATAAATGTCGTTCAACAGGCAAAGAAAGCATGTCGTCCATGGAAGTACCGCTCACGAAGCTTCGACAGTCGTGCTCTAGCCAATGCTGCACATTACTGGGACTCCAATTCACATCATGGGCGTGGTTGCAGGCGTTTGGTTTTTCGTAACCTGTAATACAAAATATGAAAATGTAACTTATAATTATAGGAAGGGTACGTTAGTACTCGGATAGTGGATGTTAACGTAGGTTATGATAGATTAATCTGAATTGTACCAAACACTTTTCGTATTCAGCGATTGTCAGAGTCCCCTAGCTGTGCTTGTGATAAAATCTTATGTTATTTTAATAATAATTATGCAGAAGTATCGGTGCCCGATTTTATCCACTATCCAGAAGGAATATTATTGGGCCGGGACTATAGAAGATTAACTTGGGGCCTCTTTTAGTCAAATTTTCATCAAAAAATTCCTGTCTTGAATATATCTTTAAAAATGTATCCCGAAAAATATAAACTGTGTCAGTTTATGAAGATTCATTATAAAATTTATTTTTAAATTACTATGAAAGTTAGAAGAATGATAATACTTCTATCAACAGTTTTTTAGATGATATTCTATTATTAATCATTTTAGGATATTGATAATTGCATTCCCTATGAGATCTTATACCTACAAATTCTATATGAGACTAGAATCCTTTCTCTCAAGTAACTATATCAGAGTGTTATAAGCAAATTTCTTACCGATTGGAATACTCTTATCCCTGAATATAGATTTAATCACATTTAAAGAATATCTGTCTCTTTCATCCTCACTAATTGAATCCTTACCTTGCTCCACTGGTTCCTCTTCTTTTTTCACACACTTGAGGTAAATCACTGACGTCACAGGTATCAGAATGATAATAAATACAATGATGGAGCCTGTAGATGCAATAAACGTAGAATCTGTAATATGAAAGACAATATAAATTTAAACAACTCTACGTCAATATTAATAACCTATAGGATCTTTTCTCATGAAGAATATCGTACCCTCATTATCAAAATTATCTCGTGCTTCTTCAGGAAAAATGTACGCAGAAATCAACTCCCATGGCTGCAAATTCTTTAGAGAACGTGGATCGAAATCCCGTTCAGTGACAGTTATTGAGAAACCAGGAAGAGCTAGTTGATTAGATTCGACCAATCTGATAGTCCATCCAGGTCTTGGATTTAAATATGATTTAACTCTAATATCACAGGTTGTCGACACAAAGAAGTTAAAACACACAAATTTTCCATTGACCATTGAAATAACGTCGTCTTCGGAAACGACGAGATTGTAGTAAAAAAGGTTGTCCAAGTAACTTCCCTCTGTTGACAACTCTCCTATGAACTGAACTTGATAGTTCGCATTTTTCACAACTGTCAAGTTGATGCAGTAATTGATCCCTATCAATATATCTGATTTGTTTCGTTCAATCCTACAAACACTAGTATTTCGAGCATCGATAGTTGGCAATACTATAGCGTTGGTTTCTCGAACTAAGAATTCAAAGATCAAACAAGCTAAACTGTAGATGAAGAAAAGGTATAAACAACTTCCGAAATATTTCACTCTAATTCTGTCAGAGAATCGGGTCACCATTTCATTCACTTTCTTATTTAACACTAAGATCACAGAATGAATCACCATCTGCCACTGTAGGCATTGCACTGAATGTTATCTGCAGATAGGATGAGTAACGTCGAACAGGATGCACTCAGCTATATTTTCCTCCACGCAATTTCATATTCTATGACAACATGTTATTCTTGAAAAAATGATCAATTTTTTCCACTGTTAGTATCAAATTTTCTGATTCATTGGCATTTCAAAGATAAGTTTGTTGCTAGTTGTGACTATATCGCATAGAAAAATATTGATGGAATTCAAAATATGTACATTTACATAACTTAGATTTAGATAGTAGTTAATTTATGTAACTGAACAGTATTTAATGAAATTTACACCACTACTTGATTTACAGATCTTTTTCTTCTTTGAGATCTGAATACCAGAAACACAGATACAGCGAATGTCGAGATGATGAGACAGAGACCAATTGTAGAACCTATGACGATTTCAATGGTCGAATCTGAAAATAATTAAACATTTATAAGATTGATAGAACATTTCCCACGAACTATTTATACATTTTCGCAAACATGTGAACTTACCAAATTTATTTCCTGTATTATATGGTAACACAAAAGCAGAAATCCACTCCCACGATTGTAACTTTGTGAAAGACGAAGGTTCAAAATGTAAATCCAAAAATTTCAATCCGTAAATTAAACCTGCTGGTTGATTAGTTTCTTTTAACTCTAGACTTTTTCCAAATCCACTAAACTTCTTAACTACAACAATGTTACATGAAGCTGATTGACTTCTGTCTATCCTGAACACGAAGCATATGAAGTCACCATTCGTCATGGGAATTACATCGTCTTTGACCAAAGTGAGTGTGAAATCAAACTGATTAACGAGACCATAGGAACCAGTCAACACTTTCCCACTAAACTGAATATTGTAGGATTCTCTTCCTCTGAGCACTGTAACATTTGAGCAATAACTAATTCCTATGGGAACCTCTTGGGTAGTGTTCCTATAAACATCACAAAAACTCTGACCATCACCAACGGTAGCGATTGTCAATTCAATAAATGAAAACACTAACAAGCCATAAATAACGTACTTATACGCTACGGATGATACTATTGTGACCATTTTCACTCAAAGTTTATAACTTATGAAGAAACTTTAGGTAGAAGAGGATACCTGCAGCTCTGTGACAGGATGTACGTTGATAAGACTTGTTGGTTCTCCCCATTTGTTCTGTACAATCAGTACCAAAAATAAAAACTATTACCATTCCTGATGAAATATATTTGTAAATGTCCTGTAAATGACATAAATGCATTCTAGTAATGTTTAATGTTACTGAATATTTAATCACATGAATGAAACTGATAAGTTAGACATCAACAAAATTCAGAATTTATATAAATAATATAAAATATTTGTTTTGAAAACCAGCATTTATTTTATTGAGCACATTCTCATATTGATATAATATAAAGAGTTCACTGAAGAAAAATACATTAAAATATTACTCATAGAAGAAACCTTTCTAACTCGCAAAAAGTTTGCTCCCTAACCTAGCCACTAGTACGCCTGAACCATCTCTGACTAAAACACTAATAAAATGTAAACGAATAGACTTTTTATTAATTTTTCCTCATCATTTTCATATAATATTTACACATTTATTTGTAAACGCCAGAGAATGTTTTTTCATTTAATATAAAAGTAACAAGCGAAATTAAGGATCAAATCTTTCTTAAGGCCCTTTTAGACGTGATACATTTTCACAATGTTGCGCAAAAATTTGTTTCAGAACTGTCGCCCGGGTGTATCGGCCACAATTTCTCTGCGACATTTCTCGATTCACTCAGTGCGAGTTGGTGTCGCGCAACAACGCTGCAACTAATGTTTACAGACATCCTCACTCCTCAGCATGCTCCTCAGTGTGTTATTGGCTGACAGAGGGAGATGAGTGCGTCACTGCTACAGACGCACACACATCTCGCTATACACCACATACAGAAGTATCATTTTTTTATATAAGTAAATGTATCTTTTACAAGCTAATTCATAATTATATGAAATACAGCCAACGCACTATAAATGGAATAAAATAATGTTTTGGCGTCCTAGCAATTTATTATTGCATTGCATTTATATGTTATGATTTAAGTTTTAAAAGTCATAAAGATCTGTGTTCTAAATTATTATTGATCTCTTCCTTTTGTATCCAAGTAAAACTATATACTGAAGTTATCCATCAAAGTTCCTCTCCTCAAATCATTTGATATAGCCAATAGCAAGTAATTTAAACTAGGTAGACAGTTGCTTGTGCGACACTAGAGTTGCCTCACGACGTATTCTCGTAGAAACAGATTGCTTGTCGTATACAGATACATTTGTGCGACATTTTTATATAAACAATATTGCTAATACAAAATGTATCACGTCTAAAAGAGCCTTTAGACTGTTAGCCACTCTGTACGAAGTTTGGTGTGCGCAATTAATTTGGCACATCTCGCTAAGTCGCTAAGGGTTACAGTTGACTGATTTTAGTGAAATATTAACCATTAATTTCTCAAACACACTCGTGTATCTCAAGACTGGAAATAGCTCTGATAATTATGCTCCTAATATATTTGAATGAATATTCATAATATGAGTACATTACCATTTATGACCTTCGTTCTTGTATAATCTTATGTAATTATTTAAAAAAGTAAAAGTCATGAAAAGACAGCTTCCAATTAGGTTTAGAATTGGAAGCTGTAGTAGATTGGTTCGCCAACACCAGCAGCTAGAGTACTAGGGTAAATCAGAAAAAAAGTTTGTCAGATTTTCTTTTGTGGTACTACTCACCGATTTGTAATTAAAAAAAAAACTAGATTGATTTTTAGTAATGTAACACTATCAATAAAGAGAGTTTATTTTAATTCTACAGAACTGATGAAGAATTCACTTGTGTTCGACCGTCAATAGGTATGGAGAGAATATCCTCTATGGATGACCCACTGACATGACTCCGACAGTCGTTTTCGAGCCACGTTTGAACGTTCCCTGGGGTCCAACTGACGTCCAAAACATGTCTACGGTCACCTATCAAAGGCCTCTTATCTTGAAATAGAGAGAAATAGATTCAAATATAAAGATTTAGTTTAATATCAGAGAGACAAAATATTAAATTGGAAGAATCAGATTTTGGTGTCTTTGAACTTTGGAATTTCACGTTAAATATTAACGTTGTTAATTTTTTTAATTTTAGATTTTAAGATTTGAACTTTAAAATTATAAGTTTCGAACTGTGGAATTGATGTTTTTGAGTTTCCAAATTGCTTTTTTCAATCCATATAATAAGATAAGGTAGCATGATGAATCATCCTTAAATTTGGATGGAATGTAGCTGTATTAAAATTTCATATAAATTAAACGAATTTTATATATATATCAATATCTATATAAATATCAATTTGCAAACGTAAAAAAATTCTTTTTTTCAGAGATATAAATATAAATTAAGAGAAAAAGTTTATTAACCACAATTTAATTTCTTTACCCGCAGCAGCGTAATAAGCTATTAGTGCTCATTTGGTGTTCACGTTTAATTGTATGCGTTTCAAATGAAAAATATTAGATATGAAGATTTATCTTACTTTTTTAATTTTCTTTTAAAATATTCATAAATTATCTAGTAATCGGTTTACTAATGGGCAGTATTCATTATGGGCAATAATTTCAATATGGACGATGGTTGTTCACAAACATGGAGATGGGAGGTGTTTATTATTAGGAAATAACTACAGATGATAACTACAAATTCATTAAATTTCATTTTCCTATATAACTAGAGCTCCTCAACTGATTTATCTATGATTGAGAAGATTTTGTTCAAAAGTTTGCAAACTTAACACAATTAGTAACCAACATACCAGCTTTTATTTTCTGTTCTGCTTTTTTCATCTTGTAGAAGAGGATTGAGCCGATGATTGCGACGATCAAAATGACGGTCACAAAAGAAGAAACAATCAGGGATGTTTGAAAGGTTCCTTGTCCTTTAAATAGAATAGAAATCCAAATTCAGTGCATTTGAACAAACGTAATGAATTTCAAACGGCTCATTTATAATGATTCTATGTTACCGTCAACTGTGTCAGTGATTATGGGAATGCTTCTGTTTCGTGTGACGCGGTAGAGTTGATCACTCCAATTTTGAAGATTTTCTATCTCAGGTGGGTAGAATTCTTGACTCGAAATATTGAAGGTAAATACATTATAGAACCTTTTCGGCTCGATTATGATCTGATTAACGTGAGAAATTGGACCACTAACGTAAACATCACATTCGTCTTTACACCGAAATATATTTACACCGATACAGATAGCCTTGAAGTCTGGTAGTTCTATTATATCACCACTACCTGCCTTGATCCTGACGTGGAATGGAAAATCTGGTAGAACTTTGCGTCTATCAAGTGATGAAATTATTATTCCATACTGTGGAGGTGAATCTATTGCTACAGTTTTTGTGAAATTGAATTCCCCAAAATCTAGTACCTGTTTAGAAATTTTCGTGCAGTACATGTAGTCTGGATCCTCCAAAGTTAATTCATTTTTGCACAAGTTTGGCTTCTCCTTTATAATAACAGAGGAAGCTACCGCTAATGAGATATTAAGTGCACAAAAATACAATATCGATATAGGCAATACATTTCCATTATTAACCATTTTTAACTCCATCCTTCTGTAACAATAAAATGATTAAACTAGTAACAAAAAATAGGAAAAGATCCATTTCAGTGATATCGAAGAATACTCTATAACCAAATTATTTCCTTGGTCGTCATTAGTTCTTCTACTAATAGAAAATGTATTGGAGATTGAAATTGTAAAAAGGACAGAAAGTTGGAATAATAAGCGGAGAGTTCATGTCATCTCATAACACAAATATAATTTCTTAAAATCATAAATACAGTTCCTATCTCTACTCTATATGATGCAGAAAGTTATACTTCACTTTCTTTGTTAACAGTACAATTGGCACAACTTATCACCATTGAGTATACCTCAAAGTTGCCAATTGAAATTTACAGAAAAAAGCTAAACTGGCTCAAAAAAAAGAGCTAAAATAGAGCTAAATCAAAATATAAAAAGCTGAAAATGAAGCTGAATTGAAAAACATTTTTTTACGTGTTGTTTTTATGTATATGTTTTGTGAGTAGCTTTACTCATTTTTAAGGATTATTTTCAATAAAAAACTACTATGAAGCTCGAAAATCAAAGAGAAGAAGAATAAACAAGTCACATGAAAGTCTCAAAACCACTGATACATACTATACTAATCGAAGGGGACTTCTCAATAGTCCGACGCCCCACTAGTCCGACAGTTACATCTTTCTGCGTTATTTCTCGTTTTATTTTTTGTTTAAAATCAAAACTATGATTAAATAGGTATACTCAATTAATAATTAATCTAAATAATTTTTCGTTTCTTTCATTTTTAAAATCCCTCACTTGATTACATCATTTAATGTAGTTTGTTGTACTGCACACTTCATGATTGTTTAATTACCTGGCAGGGGGGTTTGGAGGGGCGGCACGCTCCCCGATATACATATATTTTATGTTAAATTAGAAATAAACTACATAAGTATCGGACTAATGGGGTGTCGGACTAGTGGGGAGTCGGACTACTGAATAGTAACCCTAATCGACAATAGTATTTCAATGTTATCGAGTATATCGACTACATAAAGTTTAAGTTGGTATATCAATTTCAAATATTAAAAATCACAAATTGAACCAACCAATAAAGTTGCAGATGAGATTGTGAGGCGTGACGTCAGTGGCGGGAAAAATTATTGGCGTGACGTCTTGAACGTGATTGGTTGAAAGTCTGTGACACTGCAGAGTGCAGACCCGCCAGACAGTAAGAAAGAACCGTACTTGTACGGAACAAGTTCTTTTATAAACGTTCAATCAATACCGCTGGGTTAGGTATATTTTCTTCATTTCATAATATTTGATTAAAAAGAGCTAAAAAAAAGCTAAATTAAAAGCTAAGAGCTAGATTGATTGAATTAAAAGCTAACCGCTTGAGAAAAAAGCTAGATCTAGCTCAAAAAGAGCTAAATTGGCAACTCTGGTATACCTACTTAATGATATCAAATTGACGGTAAGGCAGGATATATGTTGAAGTCTTACATATTTCTTTTTAGCTCCTTTGCTTTGAAAAAACGTTTCGAGACCAGTGAAAGATAGGAAATGACATAATGAGTACTATAAATAGAAATATGTCGTCAAATTTTGATACATATATAAATGCAGATCATTCGCACAAATGGGTTTCCATAAATTACTTACTGTATTGAAATATAAAAGCAGTGTAAAAATATATAACTAGCCAGAACCACTGGAAAAGTTATTTTGTTGCCATGGATGACTATAATAGAGATCCCCTCTCAATCTTCGGTGACCTGACCTGAACCATGCCTGTCTCACACGGATCTAAATGACATAAAGTATTAAAGGGATAGTAAAGTCAAAATCAAGAAATCACCAAATTGGTTTTAAATCGATTCAGAATATTTAAGTATGTAATATTTTAATGCTCGTTTATTTTTAAAATGTTCTTATAAAAAGTATATAATAAAGTTAGCGACACCTAGCGGAAGCATTTTCACTCATCAGCATGTTCGTGAATAGGTTTGTTGTTTTCATATTAATTTATGTATGCAGTAATCAACCTCTGTTTGCGTCAAAATATTGAAAAGATATGTGAATTCGTAAACAAAAAGTCATAGTTTTAAAAATAAAGCCATCTTTTCACTTAATCTAGAACATAGGTAGAAACTTATCTCAGTTGTTGAGTTTACAAGATGGCGCCACTGATTGTGGCGCCATCTACCGTGAGCATTTGCTAAGAAATTAATTATGTATAAAATGTTATATTTCCATTATAAGATTTTATTGAGCATTACAATGTCACACGATATATAATCGTTTGACATTAAAATTGTTAAAACAAAAAATAACTGTACTGCCCCTTTAAAACTTTGAACAATCGATGTGGCAAAATTAAAGATATAACTGTTATCTAAGTAAAATATAATAATTCTTGGGAAAAATCATAATATGCTATAGGATCTATGAAATTAGAATTATATTATTCTGTCAAGAGATAATCCATGTTAGGTATAATTAATTTGAAAAAAGTAATTGAAATTTTAATACCAGATATAAGTGGGTGCTAGTATCGTGAAGAAAAATTCTGCCGAGTGATAGTTATTGGAAAACCTATGATAAAATATTGATTACATTTTACCAGTCTGATAGCCCATCTAAGTATTCGACATAAATATATTTTTGATTTCAATATCACAAGTTGTCGACACCAAGTAGTTACAAATTGCCCACTGACCATTTATTGATTTTAATAAGAAGTTGAAGATCGAAAAACCTGAAATACAGATGAGAAAAAATGTATAAAGAACACCCAAAATATTTCTATCTAATTCTGTGTGAGAATCAATACTTTTCTATTTAATACAAAATCACAGTTCAAGATTGCGCTGAACGTTATCTACAGATAGGATAAGTATCGACCAACAAGATGCATTTAGCTTAGACTTTCTTCCACGTAATTTCGTTTTGAAATTTAACATCGTCTTTGAACAAAGTGAGTGTAAAATCAAACTGATTAACGAGACCATAGGAACCAGTCAACACTTTCCCACTAAACTCAATATTGTAGGATTCTCTTCCTCTGAGCACTGTAACATTTGAGCAATAACTAATTCCTGTGGGAACCTCTTGGGTAGTGTTCCTATAAACATCACAAAAACTCTGACTATCACCAACGGTTGCGAATGTCAATTCAATAAACGAAAACACTAACAAGCAATAAATAACGTACTTGTACGCTACGGATGATGCTATTGTGACCATTTCCACTCAAAGTGTATAACTTATGAAGAAACTTTAGGTAGAGGAGGATACCTGCAGCTCTGTGACAGGATGTACGTTGATAAGACTTGTTGTTTCTCCCAGGATACAGTAACATATAGGGTATGGTATTCAGCTGATCGAATCCAGCTTGACGTGACCACCGGATGACTGGAAATGGTGACTCTGACCACACTTTGAAACATGGGAAAACCTTCTTAAAATTTATCACTTCTAAATTCAGTTTTCTTCTGATCAATTACTAACAAGGCATTGGTTATAATGTATTTTCATTATTTTTACTTAACTGTTATTCATAGGAACTACAATTTAGCAGTTAACTAGCACTAGTTTATAGGCTCCTAAGTAACATATGTTCAAGACCCTAATTTTTATAGATAAGTTAAAGAAATGAACAATAAAACACACCTGAATTATATCTATATATTCAAATTTGAGGTAAAATCGCCATATTCACTTTTCTTTTACACGAAACCCTTATAAAATGACTCTAAACTTCTGGATATTAACATGCAAATACGAGGAATTATGAATCGCTCGGTCACAAACAAGAAATGTGTTGTTGTGGTGACCTCATATTTTTGCGTCGTCCACTAGTTACTATATATACCCTTTTGGTTCCTGTACCCTGGGTTGTCCCCATTTGTTCTGTACAATCGTTACCAAAAATAAAAACTATCATCATTCCTGATGAAATATATTTGTAAATGTCCTGTAAATGACATAAAAGCATTCTAGTAATGTTTAATGTTACTGAATATTTAATCACATGAATGAAACTGATAAGTTAGACATCAACAAAATTCAGAATTTATATAAATAATATAAAATATTTGTTTTGAAAACCAGCATTTATTTTATTGAGCACATTCTCATATTGAAATAATATAAAGAATTCACTGAAGAAAAATATATTAAAATATTACTCATAGAAGAAACCTTTCTAACCCTACTAGCATAGCTCGCAAAAAGTTTGCTCCCTAACCTAGCCACTGGTGCGCCTGAACCATCTCTCACTAAAACACTTATAGAATGTAAACGAATAGACTTTTCGATATGTTTTTCTCATAATCATTTTCATTTTATATCTACACATTCATATGTAAACGCCAAAAAATATTTCTCCATTTAATATAAAAGTAACAAGCAAAATTAAGGATCAAATTTTTCTTAGATATAACTGTTAGCCACTAAGTACGAAGTTTGGTGTGCGCAATTAATTTGGCACATATCACTAAGCCGCTAAGGGTTACAGTTGACTGATTTTAGTGAAATATTAACACTTAATTTCTCAAACACACTCGTGTATCTCAAGACTGGAAATAGCTCTGATAATTATACTCCTAATATATTTGAATGAATATTCATAATATGTGTATCTTACCATATATCACCTTCGTTCTCGTTTAATAGTATGTAATTATGTAAAAAAGTGAAAGTCATGAAAAGACAGCTTCCAAATTAGTTTAGAATTGGAAGCTGTAGTAGATTGGTTCGCCAGAATCAGCAGCTAGGGTAAATCAGAAAAAAGGTTGTGACATTTTCTTTGTGGTACTACACACCGATTTGTAATATTTTAAAATAACCCAGATTAATTTTTAGTAATGTAACAATATCACAAAAGAAAGTGCATTATATTCTACAGAACTGATGAAGATTACAATCTTTTGAAACCATCAATAGGAATGGAGAGAATATCCTCTATAGAAGATCCACTGACATGACTCCGACAGTCGTTTTCGAGCCACATTTGAACGTTCCCTGGGGTCCAACAGACATTTAGAACATGTCTACGGTCACCTATCACAGGCCTCTTATCTTGAAATAGAGAGAAACAGATTCAAAATGTAAATATTTAGTTTAATATCAGAGAGAAAAACATTAAATTTGAAGAATCAGATTTTGGTGCCTTTGAACTTAGAAATTATAGAAACTTTGGAATTTTAGGATATTAATTTTTTTAATTTTAGATCTTGTAATTTAGAAAATAAGTTTTGAATCTTAAAGTTAAAAGTTTTGAAATTCGAACTTTAAAATTATGATTTGAACTTTAAATCCATTACCAGAGAAGATATGATGATGAATCGTCCTTAAATTTGGATAGAAACTAACTATAAAAAAATTCATATAAATTGAATCAATTTTTTGCAAACTACATATTTGGAAGGCTAGCTAATCGATAAAAATATTAGCTTAGAGTTGTATTTACATATATGTATATCAATTTTCAAACGTGTAGAAATTCATTTTTCAGAGATATGAATACTGCGCTGGTGTTCACTTTCATTTTTATGCTTTTCAAATAGAAAATAATAAATATGTATGTCTATATTTTCTTTTTAAATTGCTTCTAAAATTGTCATAAAATATCTAGTATTCGGTTTACTAATAGGTAGCATTCATTACATAGTGCAATTAAACATCAACTGATCCTATAATTTTAATATGGACGTCCGTTATTCACAAACATAAGGTGTTCATTATTAAGAAATGACTAGAGATGACGCCAAGTACAAATATTCTGAGATTTTACAAATTTATTAAATTTCATTTTCTTATATAATTAAAGCTAAACTGATTTATCTATGATTAAGAAGAATTTCTTCAAAAAGTTCACCAACGTAACCCAAATAGTGACAAACTTACCAACAATTTTTTCCTGTCCTGAGTTTTTCATCTTGTAGAAGACAATTGAGCCGATGATTGCGACGATCAAAATTACAGCCACAAAAGAAGAAACAATCAGGGATGTTTGAAAGGTTCCTTGTCCTTTAAATAGAAAAGCAATCCACATTAAAAGCATTTGAATACACGTTATGAATTTCAAACGGCTCATTTATAATGAATTTATGTTACCGTCAACTGTGTCAGTGATTATGGGAATGCTTCTGTTTCGTGTGACGCGGTAGAAGTTATCACTCCAATTTTGAAGATTTTCTATCTCAGGTGGGTAGAATTCTTGTTTCGTAATGTTGAAGTTGAAGGAATGAAAATTCAAGAGCCCTTGCGGCTCGATTTTTATCTGATTAACGTGAGAAATTGGACCACTAACGTAAACATCACATTCGTCTTTACACCGAAATATATTTACACCGATACAAATAGCCTTGAAGTCTGGTAGTTCTATTATATCACCACTGCCTGCATTAATCTCGACGTGGAATGGAAAATATGATAGAAGTTGGGGTATATCAAACATTGAAATTATATTTATATTAAATGGAGGTGAATCTACTGCTACAGTTTTTGTGAAATTGAATTCCCCAAAATCAAGTACCTGTTTAGAAATTTTCGTGCAGTACATGTAGTCTGGATCCTCCAAAGTTGATTCATTTCTACACATGTTTGACTTCTCTATAATAACAGAAGAAGCTACAGTTAATGAGAGAAGTGCATAAAGATACAATATCGACATAAGCAATACATTTCCATTATTAACCATTTTTAACTCCATTCTTCTGTAACAATAAAATGATTAAACTAATAACAAAAAATAGGAAAAGATCCATTTCGGTGATGTCGAAAAAATACTCTAAACCAAATTATTTAAAATTTTAACCAGGAGAGAAAGTTGGAATAATAAGCGGAGTGTTCATGTAATCTCATTACTTAAATATTATTTCCTAAAATCATAAATACAGTTCCTATCTCTACTCTATTATGCAGAAAATTATACTTCACTTTCTTTGTCATCAGTAAAATTGGCACAACTTATCACCATTGAGTAAACCTACTTAATGATATCAAATTGATGGTAAAGCAGGATATAAGTTTGCTTTGAAAAAAACGTTTTGAGACCAGTGCAAGGATAGGAAATGACATAATGAGTACTATAAATAGATATATGCCGTCTTATTTGAATACATAAATGCAGATCATTCGCACAAATTGGTATACAAGCAGTGTAAAAATATATAATTGGCCATAACCGGAGAATTTTTTTTATTTTCCCATGAATTACTATAATAGAGATCCCCTCTCAATCTTCGCTGACCTGATTGTACCTATCTTCCATGGAGCTAGTTTATATAAATTCTTTAAAATTTTCTACATTAGATGTGACGAAAGTGAATGTACAGTATAACTGTTATCTAAGTAAGGTATAATAATTCTGGGAAGTAATCATACTTTTCTAGGATATAATTAGAATTATATGATTCTTTCAAGAGATAATCCATGTTAGGTATAATTAATTTGAAAACAGCGATTGAAATTTTAATACCAGATATAAGAGGGAGCTAGTATCGTAAACAAATATTTCTGTCGAGTGAAAGTTATTGTAAAACCTATGATAAAATATTGATAGTATTTAACCAGTAAGATAGCCCATCTAAGTCTTCGACATAAATATATTTCAATTCTAATATCACAAGTTGTCGTCGACATCACATAGTCACAAAATACCCACTGACTCTTAAATTTTAGTATATCAAATTATCTGATTTGTTTCGTTCAATCATACAAAAATTAAAATAATCCTTTACCGTGAATAATGCATGGTCGTCGGTTTCTTGAAATGAAAAGTTGTAGATCAAACAACCTGAAATATAAATGAAAAACTATATAAAGAACACCCAAAATATTTCTCTCTAATTCTGTGTGAGAATCAATACTTTTCTATTTAATACAAGATCACAGTGCAAGACTGCGCTGAACGTTATCTACAGAGGATAAGTATCGCCGAACAGGATGTATTTAGCTTAGACTTTCTTCCACGAAATTTCGTTTTAAAATTTAACATCGTCTATGAACAAAGTAAATGTGAAATCAAACTGATTAACGAGACCACAGGAAACAGTCAACACTTTCCCACTAAACTTAATATTGTAGGACTCTCTTCCTCCGAGCACTGTAACATTTGAGCAAAAACTAATTCCAATGGGAACCTCTTGGGTAGTGTTCCTATAAACATCACAAAAACTAAGATTATGACCAACAGTACCGAATGTCAATTCAATAAATGGAAACACTAACAAGCAATATGTAACGTACTTATTATAGGCTATGGATGATGTTATTGTAAAATAAAGTTCCTAATTTCTGAAGAAAATTGAGAGATGCAGCTATGTGACAGGATGTACATTGTACATTAATAAACCTTGTTTTTCCCCCATTTGTTCTGTACAATTATTACCAAAATAACACATCAACATTCCTTATTAGACTTATTTAAAAATATTATGAAAATGAAGTGATGGAAATTACTTCACGTTCTACGTACTTAATTATTAACTCTTGCAAATACTGATCAATTTGCTCATTTCTGTTCAGGGCTCGCTTGTATCTCTTATAATACCTTACAAAATATTTGTGTTTTACCCATCACGTGTGAGAATACTAGTTGACCCACCTTAATTTTGTCGTCTGAGGCTTGTTTCCAGGATTGATATTGCAGGGTGAAAGAGTTTTATCTGGGTATCTATGCAGTTTTGACGCAATATCAGTCTCGTCAAAGCCACAAACGTACTAGAATCCACCATGATGGCAAAACATTTTATCGCAAGATTAACCATGAGGCCAAAGAATGGAAGATCCTGGCTACTAAGAATTGAAGATCCTGGCCACTAGTGATAGATGACCCTGGCTTCTAGGAATGGAAGATCCTGGCTACTAGGAATTGAAGATCCTCGTTACTAGGAATTGAAGATTCTGGCTACTAGGAATGGAAGATCTTGGATACTAGGAATTGAAGATCCTAGCTACTAGGAATGGAAGATCCTGGCTACTAGGAATTGAGAAGATCCTGGCTACTAGGAATGGAAGATCCTGGCTGCTAGGAATTGAAGATCCTGGTTACTAGGAATGGAAGATCTTGGCAATTGGGAATGGAAGATCCTGGCTACTAGGAATGGAAGATCCTGACTACTATGAATGGAAGATCCTGGCTACTAGGAATTGAAGATCTTGGTTACTAGGAATTGAAGATCCTGGCTACTAGGAATGGAAGATCCTGGCTACTAGGAATGGAAGGTCCTGGCTACTATAGGAATGGAAGATCCTGACTACTAGGAATGGAAGATCCTGGCTACTAAGAATGGAAGATCCTGGCAACTAGGAATGGAAGATCCTGACTACTATGAATGGAAGATCCTGGCTACTAGGAATTGAAGATCTTGGTTACTAGGAATGGAAGATCCTGGCTACTAGGAATGGAAGATCCTGGCTACTATAGGAATGGAAGATCCTGACTACTAGGAATGGAAGATCCTGACTACTAGGAATGGAAGATCCTGGCTACTAAGAATGGAAGATCCTGACTACTAGCAAGGAAAGATCCTGGCTACTAGGAAGGGAAGATCCTAGTTAATCATCAACAAACTCTACAGTTGAGGCATTTACATATAAAAGAATATTGTGTTAGGTTGGAATAATCTCGATACTAGCGTTAATTTATATATTGTAAGATTATATTTGAAAAGTATCAAATAAATGGTTTTCTTGAAAGAGTAGCGAATAACTTAGCAAAGAAAAGTTTGTTTGTTCAAAGGTTCAAATCCACAAATAGTATCAGACTTAATAGCATTATTTCTCTTACAAGCAACAATAAAAATAACGGTCACAGTTGAGGAAACAATTATGGAAGTTGGAAATGTACCTAGTCCTTTGAATAGAAAACTGTTTATATCTCATGTGAGGCGCTGGAAGCGACCACTTCAATTTTGAAGAGCTTTAGTTTCAGTTTGGTAGAAGTTTAGTCTCAAAATATCACTAGCAACAATTGTCAACACTTTCGGCTGTAAAAAGGTCTGGTTGACGTGAGAACTTGAACCAAGGACGTGAAGAGCACATTTGTGTTTGAATTTTTTGCACCGATAAAGAAAGCCTTGAAATCTGTAATTCTATTATATCATCACTGCCAGCATTAACCTCGACATGGAATGGATGAATTGGTAGAACATTATGTCTATCAAGAAATGAAAAGATAAATGCATATTCTTCAGGTGAATCTTTTACTGCGGTCATTGTGAAATTGAATTCCCCTATAACTAGGATTCTAGAACCTGTTTGCACATTTCCATGCAGTACATGAAATCTAGATCCTTGTAAGTTGATCCAATTTGGCACAAGTTTGGTGCCTCCCTTGTAATATCAGAGGAAGCCGCAGTTAATGAGAGAATTACTCAAAAATCTTGTATCGATATAGGCAACACATTTCCATTATTAACAATTTCCAACTCCTTTCTTTTGTAATAAAAAAATAATCAACCACAATTTGAATAACATGATAAGCTTCATATTTATGATGACGATAATTATAGTAAAACTATCCCGGGTAGCATTGTTTCTCGGGACAACATTGGCAATATTGGGGCTATATTGGAACAACACTGGCCCGAGAATCATTGCTACCTAGGATATTATTTATTTGAGCGTTGTTGGTTCTTTGTAATCGAAATGTATTGAAGCAGGACAATTTTAATTAGAATAGAATGTCAGAAAAATAAGAGGGGGGGGGGGTTTTCATGTATTCTCTCGACCCACCATAACTCCCTCTCAGATTTGGAATCTTTTTTCAAATAATCACTTTTTCCCCCTATCTATACTCTATCATTCAAAAAGCAATACTTCATTCTATTCATGAATAATTTCCTTTGCAACATTAATATTTGAACAACTTATCACCAATGAGTAAAACCCCATTATGTTATCAAATTGTCAGTATTGCAGGATATAAGAAAGAACTTAGCCAGTTGTTATATCATCAATTATTTTTACTCATTTGAAAATACGTTTTGAGACCAGTGCAAGAAGGGAAATGACAGAATAAGTGGTTTAGGATATAAAAATTCTTATTTTTTCGAAATTGAAGATTCGACTGTAATTTAAGCGAATTACAAGAATTTTGGAATACAATCACAATCATCTATAATTAGAGTTAATTATATTATTCTGTTAAGAGATGTTCCATGTTTTTTTTTGTCAGGAACCAGCAATCTCAATTTCAAATTTTGGTAGAAAAGTGAGCGAGGATTGTTATGAAAATTGTCTGATACTCAAAGCGTAGAAAATCGATTAACTTTTACTTGTATATTGATGCATAGCAAAAAAACTTTAAGGCAAGTGTAATTATAAACTAAAACTTTAGCTCGTGCTACATTTCAAATATACATTACAGCACCAACTCTCCTGGTAACTAAAATCCTAGTTTTTTGAGAAGATTTAAATCAAAAGCCAATAAAGAAACTGGAAAGCCAATTCGAATTCCTATAAGTCTGTATATCAGCAGAAATTAACTGCCATTGTTGCAATTTCATCAAAGTGAGTGATTCAAAATCGTGCTGAGTGATAGTTATTGGGAAACCAAGAATGGTAGATTGATTACACTCGACCAGCTTAATAGCCCACCCATGCAGGTCTTCAATTTAAATACGATTTGATTCTAAAATAGCAATTTATCGACAATAAGAAGTTAAATACACAAAATGTCCAATTTCCATTCAAATGACATTGTTTACGGAGACGATGATGAATAATATTCACCAATAGGAAAGAATCTTCATATATTTTTATTAAAAGAAGACAGTCTAGTCATAGTTTCTGTGGTATATGCCGACTTTTAATTCTCTTAGAAATATTGTAGTTCTATTTTTAGAGTTGTAACAATCAATATGTCTAAATAGAGAGTGGACTAAAATCTACAGAACTAATGTTGAATACAATCGTGTTCAACCGTCAATAGGTATGGAGAGAATATCCTCTATGGATGACCCACTGACATGACTCCGACAGTCGTTTTCGAGCCACGTTTGAACGTTCCCTGGGGTCCAACTGACGTCCAGAACATGTCTGCGACCTCCCATCGGACGTCTCTTTTCTAGAAATTAGAAGAAAAGGATTAAGGAATGTGAAAACCATTGAATGATAAGTATTAGATTTTGGTGGTTTTGAACTTTGGAGTAATTGGTTTCGAACTTAGGAATTCTAAGTTTTCAGCTATGGATAAAAGGTTTTGAATTTTGATAATGAATATATTATTCCATTATCAGGGATTGGTAAGATTATGAAATGGCCTTAAATGAAGAAAACAAATATATCTGAATTAAATTATTTTCTTTAACATTGAATATATTATTTGCGAAACTACAATGTTAAAAACCGGCCAACTCATTACAAAATTTAGCATAGAATTATAACAAGTATCAAGGTGTAAACGTGAAGCAACTCTCTGTTCTGATTTAGAATTATTACTTAGAAAAAGTGAATATTTGATATAAGTGAGTTTCTCAAACCCGCGACAGCTTGAATACGCGGAAAACTGCCACTGGGAAGATTGCCACCAGGAAAACTGCCAATGGGGAAACTGCCATTGTAGCAAAATTGCGGTGACCGGAAAGATGCCCACATGAAAAAAGACCACAGGAAAAAAGCCAACAAGAAAAAAGCCCACAGGAAAAATGCTCACAGGAAAAATGCCCACAAGGAAAAATGCTCACAGGGAAAAATGCCCACAAGGAAAAAAGCCCACATATATAAAAACCCACAGGAAAAAATACAAAAAACATAAAGGTGTTTTTAATAAGGGCATTAGTTTACAACGATACAAATATTCGATTAGTTTTCTATGTCTTGCCCCTTTTGTCTCATTTTGAAAGTCTTCATCGCTAAGATTAATTGTATACTTGTTGAAATTAACTTTTATAGTATATAAATTTGAAAATCATCTGTGATCTTCATTTTACCATTTCAATTATATTTTATCCACAGGGGCTCTATCCTAAAGCTGTTTGATGTGAATGGAAGAAAAAGGGTGTGGCGTATCATATTTATAATTTTTAACGCTACTTGCAGTTTTATAGGATAGCGCTAGGTTTATGTTCTTCAACAACTAGGTCTTAGAAGATTGTGTTAGGTAGGCTCGTAAGCTTCATTTACTCTCACCTCTTCATTTTCCTCTTCCATCCGTGAGTGCAGCCACCGGAGCTTGTGTCCCTTTTCGTCATATTCCTTGTTAAATGACTGCATTCACGGAGTAGTTTTTTTGTCACCAGCGGTAGTTAAAATTTATTTTGCACGTCGGCGAAATTGGCTGAAAGCTGACGTTAAACCCTATACTAAAATGAATTAAAAACAACACGTTTTTTTAAATTTGCCGTTAACTTATGCCCATATTCAAAACACCTTTATGTTTACTGTATTATAAGAATTAGGTAGTTGTGGGCTTTTTTTCCTGTGGGCTTTTATGCCTGTGGGCTTTTTTCCTTGAGGGCATATCTCCTGAGGGCTATTTTCCTGTTGCCATTTTTCCTGTGGGCTTCTTTCCTGTGGGCATCTTTCCGGGAACCGAAAATTGCCACTGTGGGAAAATTGATACTCGGGAAATTGCCACAATAAAATACATTAACATTCAGAATAAAAATATCTATCTACCTTAGTTTCTCTTTTTTATCCGTTAATGTAGATGTTGTGGATTGTGTCCCTTTCTCAAACTTGTTCCTTATCATTATTAAATTTATTTTGTATTAAAATATTATTTACAAAAAAAATACTTCAATGTTACGACTATTTACAGTCGTCTTCAGGATCTGAAATATAAAATAATTATTTTAATAATGATAAGGTGTATCCTCTCAATTTCCTTCATTCTGAAGTTAAACTAATATGAACATCGACTTTTTGGTCAAATGCAAGATTTATTATTTTGTCCCTAAATATCTTCGCTTTAAATTATGTCGAAAATGTGTAGAAGTTAACAAGCAAAAAGTAAAATATTCTATGATTCATATCCTGAAGATGACTGTAAATAGTCGAAACGTTGAAGTGTTTTCCTTTAAATAAATATTTTAATACAAAATATATTTCAATAATGATCATGTATTTCCTCTCAATTTTATTCATTCATATTCACTTTCCGTTCTCATCATCACCAAACTACCATTCAGTAATTTTGTCTCCATAGCCACCTGCTTGTCTCACTTCTACTCCAGGGTTCCTTGTATTTTTCTTTTTGTATGTTATATTCTAAGCAAATCTCCCTCTTCTAACTAATTAACCTGATTTAAGTCTCCATATTGAATCCACTATCAATCGTATTTATTCCAGCAATGTTCACCTGAAAACTGCTCTCTACTTTGTTCACTGTATATTAGGTATGGATATATAATCCCAAATTTCTAAATATTTCAAAATTCAAATTAATTAGTATCGTATCTAACTTTACATTCTATCGGCAAACTCGCAAATCCATCTCATTTATTAAGATTAATAATTACCAAAAATTGTTTATAGTGCCAATTTTCCGGTTGGCCATTTTCCCAGTGCCAATTTGTCGGTTTATCATTCTTGCTTAAATACCTCACTAAATATTCATTAAAACATCTCATATTCAGTTTACCATTAGGAACTATTTATTAAATGCTGCAACTAAACTTGTTCAGAGATATTTTCAGTTCTGAAGTTTATTTTTCTTATATAATTTAAATGCTCCTACATTGATCAACAACTTTACATAATTAGTAACAAACATACCAGCATTTCTTTCCTGTTCTGCTTTCTTCATCTTGTAAATTGTTAAGCTGAGGATTGCAACAATCAAAACTATGGTCACAGCCGAGGAAACAATAATGGAAAGTTGAAATGTTCCTAGTCCTGTGAATAGGATAACAAAGAAAATGTAGTGAGTTGAATATACGTTATAAATTTCAAGCAGATATTTTAATTACTTTTTGTTACCGTCAACTGTGTCAGTGAGTATGGGAATGGTTGAATCTCGTCTAACAAGGTAGGCGCGACCACTCCAATTTTGAAGATTTTTTGTTTCAGGTGGGTAGAAGTTTTGTTCCACAATATCATTGGGAAGAAAGAAGTTAAAATCCCTTTCAAATATAATTTGATTAACGTGAGGAATTGGACCAAGGACATGAAAAGGACAACCATCTTTCAAAATACTGAAACCGATACAGATAGCTTTGCCATTTGGTAATTCTATTATATCTTCACTACCTGCATTAACCTCTAGATATTGTGTAAAAGGTAGCCAAAGTTTTGGATAAGAAATATATTTAGGTCTTAAAAATGGTCTTATTGGAAGATCTAATTCTCCAGTCATTGTGAAATTGAATTCCCCACTATCCAGGACCTGTTTAGACATTTCAATGCATTGCATGAAGTCTATATTATCAGAAGCTGATCCTGTTTGGCATAAAGTTGGTTTCTTCCCTAAAAGGACAGAGGAAGCGAAAGCTGATGAGAGAAGTGTACAAAAATATAATATCGATATTGGGAACACATTTCCATTATTAAAAATTATGAACTCCATTCTTCTGTAATAAAAAATATCTTTGTTAAGAAAAATAGAATAAAATCCATTTCACTAATGTCAATGATAATTATTCTAAAACTTTATTATTCCTATGTTATTATCTATTTTTTTTTTAATCGAAAATATATTGAAATTCTGCATTTGAAAATTTAACCAGAAGAAAAAGTTAGAAGAATGAGAGTAGAGTTCACGTAATCTCATATGACCCCATCATAACTTTTGATTTTCAAATAATAAAATAATCCTACCTATCTACACTATGCTGCAGTAATTAAACTTCGAAACAGCTGTAACATTTGCACAATTTATCACCATTGAGTAAACGTGACGAAATTAAAGATATAACTGTTATCTAAGTAAGGTATAATAAATCCTGGGAAAAATTATACCTTGCTAGGATCTAATTAAAATTTCATTATTATGTATAGAGATAATTCATGTTAGCTATAATTAATTTGGAAAAAGTAATTGAAATTTTAATACCAGATATAAGAGGGTGCTTGTATATTAAAGAAAAAATTCTGCCGAGAGATAGTTATCAAAAAACCTATAAAATATTGATAATATTTTACCAGTCCGATAGCCCATCTAAGTATTCGACATAAATATATTTTTAATTCTAATATCTCAAGTTGTCGACACAAAGTAGTTACAATTTGCCCACTGACCATTTATTGATTTTATTAAAAAGTTGAAGATCAAACAATCTAAAATACAGATGAAGAAAAAATGTATATTGAACACCCAAACTATTTCACTCTAATTCTGTGTTAGAATCGAGTCACCATTCCATTGACAAAATCCAATACTTTTCTATTTAATACAAGATCACAGTGCAAGACTGCGCTGAACGTTATCTACAGAGGATAATTATTGCTTAGACTTTCTTCCACAAAATTTCGTTTTGAAATTTAACATCGTCTTTGGCCAAAGTGAGTGTGAAATCAAAATGATTAACGAGACCATAGGAAACAGTCAACACTTTCCCACTAACCTGAATATTGTAGGACTCTCTTCCTCTGAGCACTGTAACATTTGAGCAATAACTAATTCCTATGAGAACCTCTTGGGTATATAGTGTTCCTATAAACATCACAAAAACTCTGACTATCACCAACGGTACCGAATGTCAATTCAATGAATGATAACACTAACAAGCAATATATAGCGTACTTGTACGCTACGGATGATACTATTGTGTCCATTTTCACTCAAAGTGTATAACTTATGAAGAAACTTTAGGTAGAAGAGGATACCTGCAGCTCTGTGACAGGATGTACGTTGATAAGACTTGTTGATTTTCCTCCATTCGTTCTTCACAATAATAATGAAAAAAAATACTATTATTCCTAAAGAAATTTATTTGTTAATGAAGTTAAATTTTTTTTAGTAATATTATAGGTCACTGTATAATTAATCGGTTCTATGAATATTCCACACCGGTTAATTCCATCCACTCCGGTATATTCCACCCCAGTTATATTCCACCCCGAAATATATTCCACCCCTGTAAATTCCACCCCGGTATATTCCACCTCGGTATATTCCACCACGGTATATTCCACCCCATGTATATTACACCCCATGTATATTCCACCTCTGTGAAAATGCTCATTAGGGTGACAATAAAAAGTCAAAGATTTTATTTTTAGATGGCCATTTGTTAAATACTTCGTACCGATGAAGATATAAAGCAAACGATATCCTGAAACATTTGGACAATATTTGGAGGTATCTCAAGTCAATTGAGATCTTATCCTAGTAGACAAAATTAAAATAATCATATTATAGAAGTTTATTTTAAAGTTCACGTGTTGAACAAGTTAATAATAATTCCTTTTTAACAGGACTCTGTACTATGTGCTCTTACAACAATGCTTGGAAGAGGCGTGGAGGGAGTCGACTGACAGAGACAACTCATTCAATGTTTTCGCTTTTTGTTTATAAGTTGCTGTTTTGGATTCTAGGCCAAAACTCCTGTGATCAAAATCTCTCAATGTAAAAAAGCAATAATCTCCCAGTCTTAAAACCCTGTGTAATAATCACCCCTCCCCATCAAAAATCTCCTAGTCTAAAAAAACATGAAAAAAAGCCCTCGGTCAAAAACACATCACTTTTACTCGAAGTCAAAATACCAAAATAAAAATAGAATAAAAATAACAAGAAGTAATATATGACATCATCTTACAGTTAATATCGCTAATGTATCATTCAGAAATAGTTAAGATATTCAGCTTGTGATTGAAAATTTATATACTTCAACTGATAAAGAGCGTTCGTCTTTCTTTCTGCTGTTCTATCACATGTCTAGTGAAAAATATGCAGCTTGTGATTAGCCAATAAAAGGTTTAATTTGCTACAACGGAAACGAAAGTTACCTACTTTTATTAAAATTTTAAGTAAAAATTAATATTAATAACTACTCAAACCTAACCCGTAAAATGGGGTGGAATATACCTAGGGTGGAATATACCTAGGGTGGAATGTACCGTGGTGGAATATACCTAGGGTGGAATGTACCGGGGTGGAATATACCGGTCACCATTTAATCACATGAATGAAAGTGATAAGTAGGGTTGTGACAATATGCGTTTAAAATCATAGATCCTGAAAATATTATAGATGGAGAGAAATAAACACTATTGAATCGTTCTTCACCAGCAGTATATAGTTTTCGATACCATTTGATTTCATTTCATCTATGAAACTCCTAAGATCTATGATTTTGTCACAAGTCTAGTGATAAACTAGACATCGGCAAAATTCAAAATTAATATATATAAAATATTTGTTTTGAAAACCAGCATTTATTCAATTAGGCACATTTTTCCATTTGAATAATGTAATGATTTCATTGAAGAATTATAGATTGAAATATTACTCAAAGAAGAATTTTTACTAACCCTACTAGCCTAGTCCGCGAAAGTTTGCTCCCTAACCTAGCCACTGGTGCATGCGCCAGATCGCCATCTCTCACTAAAACACATATAAAATGTTAACGAATAGACTTTTCAATATGTTTTCCTCAAAATCATTTTCATTTTATATTTACTCATTCATATGTAAACGCCAAAGAATGTTTTTTCATTAAATATAAAAGTAACAAGAAAAATTAAGGAACAAATTTTTCCTAGATATAACTGTTAGCCAACGAAGTTTGGTGTGCGCAATTATTTTGGCACATCTCGCTAAGCCGCTAAGGGTTACAGTTGACTGATTTTAGTGAAATATTAACCCTTAAGTTCTCAAACACACTAATGCATCTTAAAACTAAATAGCTCTGATAATAATTATACTATTAATATATTTGAATGAATATTCATAATATGAAAACATTACCATTTATCACCTTCATTCTTGTCTAACCGTATGTAATTATGTAAAAAAGTAGAAGTCATGAAAAGACTGCTTCCAAATTGGTTTAGAATTGGAAGCTGTAGACGACTGGTTCGCCAGAACCAGCAGCTAGAGTACTAGGGTAAATCAGAAAAAAAAATTGTCACATTTTGTTTTGTGGTACTACACACCGATTTGTAATATTTCAAAATAATCCAAATCATTTTTTTAGTACTGTAACAATTTCACAAAAGAGAGTGCATTATATTCTACAGAACTGATGAAGATTACAATCTTTTGAAACCGTCAATAGGAATGGAGAGAGTATCCTCTATGGATGACCCACTGACATGACTCCGACAGTCGTTATCGAGCCACGTTTGAACGTTCCATGAGGGTCAACTGACGTCCATAACATGTCTACGGTCACCTACCGGACGTCTCTTTTCTAAAAAGAAAAAGAAAAAGATTAAGGAATGAGAAAACCATTAAATGGTAAGTATTAGATTTTGATGGTTTTGAACTTTGGAGTAATTGGTTTTGAACTTAGGAATTCTAAGTTTTCAGCTTTGGAATTATAGGTTTTGAATTTTGAGATTGATTATATTATTCCATTATCAGGGATTGGTAAGATAATGAATTGGCTTTAAATAAAGAAAACAAATATATCTGAATAAAATTAATTTCTTTAAAAGCCCGGCCAACTCATTACAAAATTTAGCATAGAATTATAACAAATATCAAGGTGCAAACGTGAAGTAACTCTCTGTTCTGATATAGAATTATTAGTTGGAAAAAGTGAATATTTAATATAATTGAGTTCCTCAGCCCGCAACAGCTTGAATACCGTGCGCGGAAAATTGACAGTGGGAAAACTGCCACTGGGAAGATTGCCACCGGGAAAACTACCACTGGGAAGATTGCCACAGGGAAAACTGGTAATGGGAAAACTGCCATTGTAGGAAAATTGCCTCTGTGGGAAAACTGTCACTGTGGGAAAATTGCTACAATAAAATACATTAATATTCAGAATATAAAATATCTATCTATAGACTTCTATCTAATTCTTAGTTTCTCTTTCCTTTCCGTACATGTAGATATGTGGATTGTGTCTCTTTCTCAAATTTGTTTGATAAGTTACTTTCATAAATCACTTATAGCACAGCACTTTAACTTCAGAATGAATAAAATTGAGAAGATATTCCTCATCATTATAAAATTTATTTTGTATTAAAATATTTATTTGCAAAAAAACACTTCAATGTTACGACTATTTACAGTCATCTTCAGGATCTGAAATAAAAAATGATAATTTTAATAATGATAAGGTATATCCTCCCTATTTCATTCATTCTGAAGTTAAAGTGCAGTGCTACAAGTGATTTATATGATTATATCAACAAACTCTACAGTTAAGATGGTAGAAGACTCGTTAGAAGTTACCAAAATACGATACACAAGTATGAAAAAAATAATATGAAAAACTAATATTGCTAAAGTTATACATTATATTATTCTGTCAAGAGATAATCATAATACAATCATTGTTTGAAACCATCAATTGGAATTTTAAATCCTTGTAGGGAAAGTTGTAAGGATCGCAATGAAAATCGTGTGATACTCATAACGTACGAAATTAATATATCTTTACTCTTATATTGAAACATAATTCTAAATCTTTAAGATAAGTTTAATTATAAACTAAAACTATATCACATGCCACAGTTTCCCATGACTGCAATTTCATCAAAGAAAGTGTTTCGAAATCCTTCTGAGTGAAAGTTATTGAGAAACCAAGAATAGCAGATTGATTACACTCGACCAGTTTAATTTCCCACGCAGGTCTTCGACAACGAGTTGTTTACACCAGGGTATAGTAATATGAAGGGTGTGGTAACTTGTAGACGACGCAAAAATATGACGCCACTAAGATGTCACATATTTTGTTTGTGACTCAGCGCCTTCTAATACCTCGTATTTGCATGTTAGTATCGAAAAATTTAAAGTCAATTTATGAGAATTTCGTGTGAAAAATAGTAAAATAGAGGTATAAGACCTAGAATTCAAATATATGGATATAAATCAAGTTTGTTTATATGGTTCTCTTCTTTCACTTATCTATGAGAAATGGCAAATAGGGTCTTAAACATACACTTCTTAAACATATAGTGACTAATTTTGAGTAAGTAGTCCCATGTTTCGCCAGTCCACTGAAGACTTTCCAAGAATAAATGAAAATAAAATATCTAAATAATAAAAGAAATAATATACTTCTATTATTAATACAATTTTATTATAGGCAAAGAATTAAACCATAACGTTTAAAAATGAACTAGTTGTTAACCACAAAGCATATTATTCACTTAGCAATCAATGCGCTTTTTAAGATCTTCTGGTCACGATATGGTCACGTCAAACTAGATTCGATCAGCTGATTACCATTCCCTATATGTTACTGTATCCTGATTTACACCAAGAAGCTAAAATCACAAAATGTCCATTTACCATTGAAATTACATCGTTTTCGGATACAACGAGCTTCAAGTATGAGAGATTGTTCGAGTGGCCTTCCTCTGTAGACTCAACTTTTTTTAACTTAATATAGAAAGGATGTATATTATACTACTGTGTGATTAATATTGCAATTATTCCAATATATCTGATTTGTTACGTTCAATCCAAAAACCATTCTCTCATTTACAATCGGAAATACTATTTTGTCGGCTTCTAAAACTGTGAAGCTGAAGATCAAGAAACCTAAACTACATATAGGTATATAGATGAAGAACTAAGGAAAAACTATTGATACCGAAGAAGAATCATAAAAACGAAGAAAAACCTATGAATGTAGGTAAATAATAGATTAAAGCGCATTCCGATCTAAATTTTCTTATTTTAAGATATCTCTTCCAATGAAATTTATTTGAATAATTTAATGGAAAGCAGTGATGTAAAATAATTTACTTTTTTTTCTAATGGTTTCAGTTACTGTGATTCGATCACTTGAATCAAAATGATAAGTTAGATATCGGCTAAGTATGAAAATAGATATGAATTAAAAAGAACACTTCTTTGAAAAGCAGCATTCATTTTACTGAATTATTTTCATGTAATTTTATCAATAAGCACTTTACTTATATATTGCAAAACTTATATTTTTTATACTACGTATACTTATATATTAATCATACTTATTAAGTAATACTTATTCATAAACAAGGTTATCAAATGAAAAGTACAGTAAAACTAGAAGAGCTCCTATAATATTTTATATATTGTTAAATATGAAAAATAATCTCTTTCTACTGAATAGGAAATTCATTCTAATTTGCGAAAAGGAATAATGGTGTTTCTTCAATTAGCTACTATAAAATTGGTCAAAAAATCAAATCCTACAAAAGATACCTGAATCATTAAGACACTTTTTGTAGTTATTTAAAAAAATGAATTTGTTTGAAGTTTTAAAAATGTGATCGCACCAATTTCGCTGCCACAAATTTAAATTGGTTTGTTCTACTAACCGTGAAAGAAATAACATTCACATGAACAAAATATTATATAGTAAGCAGCTATATTGTTCGGAATGCCTTATCATCCATAAAAGCGGTTGCCTTTTATTTTCATCACCCTGTATATTCTAATACTTTATAACAATTTACAATTCTCTCCTTTTATTAATCAAAGAAAACGGTTGTTACATATTTCTGTTCAAATTCTTAAGATCTTCCAAAAGATTCATTCGTGTTTAATCACCAATAGGTATGGAGAGAATATCCTCTATAGATGACCCACTGACATGACTCCGACAGTCGTTTTCGAGCCACATTTGAACGTTCCCTGGGTTCCAACTGACGTCCAAAACATGTCTACGGTCACCTATCACAGGCCTCTTATCTTGAAATAAAAATAAACAGATTAGGAATGTAGAAATTTATGATATAAAATATTAGAAACATTAAATGGTAAATTTAAGATTTTTGTAAATCTAAGAACTGTAGAATTATAGGTTCTGAAGTTGGAATTATAGTTATTGAGTTTTGGAACTATAGGTTATGAATTAAAAGTTTATAATTTGCAACTATAGATTTGAATTATAGGTTTTTTAATTTTGGAACTCAAAGTTTTGAATTTTAAAATTGCTAATAGTATATCATAATCAAGTAAAGGTATAGAAATCAATTGGCCTAACCTGTAAAGAGCCATAAAGTAAATGGAATAAATTTCTTAAACATTCAAAAAATTTTTGCGAAACTGCATATTTAACTGGCCAATCAAGTCAATGAAATATTTGCATAAAGCTGTAAATATTTATCAAAGTGCAAACGTGAACAAATTTTTTATTCCTGAATTGTGATATTAATTGAAAACAAGCGGACCAGCGAGTTTTGAGGCAAGTTAAAAAAAGTGACATTTGAAAAGTAACTCTTAAAAACCTGTGTAATTACTGTCATGATAGAATGATGTTTATTATGTATCAATGATTCATAACAAGTTATACATTATGATTATATAATTATAAAATATTGAATAATCATATAAGTTTTCACCATTCTTTACTTTATCTCTATATTCTCCGTGAATAAAATTGTTGCGCATGCTTTGAGGTATTTGAATGAGTTTTGAGTTTTAAGATATGCACCAGTTTTGAAGGAACTTGGATTGAGACGCGCGCGTTGTAAAGTTAACCTGTTTTACAATTGCAAAATACTTCATTTTTTTGATGTAATTAACGCTCCTTTATTGATTGATCTAAAATTGAGAAACGTTTGTTCAATAATTCATTTCAACAAACATACCAGCATTTCTTTCCCGCTCTGCTTTCTTCATCTTGTAGAAGAAGATTGAGCCGATGATTGAGACAATCAGAAGTACGGCCACAACCGAGGAAATAATCATTGAAAGTCGAAATGTTCCTAGTCCTGTGAATAGAATAACAAATAATATGTAGCGTATCTGGATACACGTAATGAATTTCAATCAGTTATATTTTAATGATTATATGTTACCATCAACTGTAGGTATGGGAATGCTTGAATCCCGTGTGATGCGGTAGATGCGGCCACTCCAATTTTGAAGATCTTTTGTTTCAGGTGGGTAGAAGTTTTGTTCCAAAATATCAAATGTAATAATGTATAAGTTTTGCGGCTCGAATATGATCTGATTTAAGTGACGAATTGGACCACTGACGTAAATAGCACATTCATTTTTGAAAATTCTTACTGCCATACAGACTGCTTTCAAATCTGATAATTCTATAATATCATCACTGCCCGCATTAATCTCGATATGAAAGGGAAAATCGGGTAGAGTGAGATAATTTTCAAGAGATGTAAAGATATTTTCAAATCTAGGAGGTGAATCTATTTTAACAATCGTTGTAAAATTGAATTTCCCAATATCCAGAACCTGTTTGGACATTTCGATGCAGTACACGAAATCTGGATCCTCAGAAGTTGATCCTCTTAGACACAATGCTGGTGCTTCCCTTATAAAAGCAGAGGAAGCTTCACTCGGTGAAAAAAGTACACAAAAACACAATATCGATATAGATAACACATTTCTATTATTAACAATTTTCAACTCCATTCTTCTATAAAAAAAAATAACTTCGATAGGGAGGGAAATAGGATAATATTATTATTAGTGATGACGATAATTGTTTAAAATTAGATTATTTCTTTAATCATTATTGTTTCTTGTTATTTAAAAATTTATTGAAGCTTCTCTCTTTGCAAATTTCGAATAAGATAGAAAGTTAGGAAACTAGAGTGGGACTAATAAACGTAATCTCATATGATGCCATCATAACTCTCTCTCAGGATAGAATTAAGTTTTAAAGCAATCAATTTTTTCCCTATCTCTTCTATGATACAGAAATTACACTTCACTCTCAATACATGTTTTTTTTAGCAAAAGTGATATATGCACAACTTTTCACAACTGAGTTAAACTACTTAATGTTATCAAAATGACAGAACGGCCGGATATACGCTTACACATTTGTTGTCACGCAAGTATTATTGTTCTTTGAAAATGCATTTTGAAACTAGCTCATGCTAGAAAGGAAATAGCAAGATAAGTGTTTAGAAATAGTACTGTTAGAATTTAGGAATCTGTAAACAGATTTGAATATAAAGAAAAGGAAGGTGACACATAGCGTAGAAGATTAAAATATTGAAATATTGACGAAAACAAAATGTAGCTAGTATTTCAATACACTCCAAATGAAAAAAAAAATTATAACTATTGCCCATGTTTGGCATAGCTGAAAAATTCCAGCTATTCAATTTAAATATTTGATAAAGTTATTTTTTCCATCTTTTTTTATTTTTAATTATAAAAAACATAATATATTAGCTATATAGAATGAATGTTTCATCAACAATTATAACTGCTGAATATATATATTATTTTCATATAACCAGATTTTATGCGACTTTTTTTATGCGAAATTTGTTAACCCTAATGAGTTTGGCGTGTGCTCTCTAGGCGCATACTTTTTAAATTACCTTATATTTTTACCGGCCTTTCTAGACTTGTTCCAACATAAATACCAAATATATTTATGTATTTAAAAGTTTAGAAATATCAACGTATTGCGTAAATAAGCGTAAATGACGTAAACGAATAAATACAGCTAGCTAACTAATCAACACACCTTCGTCCTCGTTTTCATGGAGTGCAGACACATGCAAAGCTATGATTGGGTTACACTCCACCCAATCACAGCTCTGCTCTCTCAGTTGCCAATGTCTTATATACCTATATATTTATTTCTACTTATATGTTCAATATTTAAACTTGAAATTTGGTACTCATTAGTTTTTAACACATACTCAAACCATCCCGTTTATTCTGATAGTCAAATTTATTAGGGTTAACACTCAATAATGTCTTTATTGTTATTCCTAATTTAAGAAAAGGACAAATTTTCCGTAGACGAATTTCTCCAGGATGATTTGTCCTGGGACGGATTTTCCGTGGACGAATTTCCCGAGAATGAATTTTCCTAAGATGAATTTTCCGTGGGCGATTTTTCGTAGCACCGTAGGTGTCATAGATTATTAGGTGATGTCCCTTCCTAATACACGGTGATCCGACCATACCTATCTCCCAGGAAGAAACTAGGCTTAAAATTTTATTTTTAAATAATCGATGTGACGAAATTGAAGATTTAACTGTAATCTGAGTGAGGTATAAAAAAATTCTGGGATGCAATCACACTTTTCTAGAATTAAATTAAAGTTAGATTATATTGTTCTGTCAAAAGATAATATATTATATTAAAATAATTGATGTGACGAAATTGAAGATTCAACTGTAATCTGAGTGAGGTATAAAAAAAATCATTGTATGAAACCTGAAATTGGAACTTCAAATACTTAAAGAAAAAAATTCGAGGATCGTAATGAAAATCGTGTGATGCTCAGAAAGTATGAACTTCATTTATTTTTACTAGTATGTTGAAACATAACGGTAAAACCTTATACTTATGTAATTATAAACTGAAACAGCATCAAATTTATCAGTTTCAAATATATTTACGAGAACAATATCTTGCGGCCACAGAAGTTCAAGGATTTCAAGACAATCTTGAAAGCTAATTTTTAACACGAGAGCCAAGTCCATTTCGAAAACCTCGATATACATATATGTATGTGGTCAGAAATCAACTCATATGGCTGCAATTCCAGTAGAAAAAGTGTTTCTGAAGAGCGAATGATAGTGATGTAAATAAATTTACGATATAATAATAGTTTCAGATATTTTAAATTAGATAAAATTAATCCAACTGAAAAGTTAAGCATCGGAAAATTATAAAAATTAATAAAAAAAAATAATACAAATAACCGTAGACACGACTAAAGTATTATATAACTAATATAACAGTTGTGGCTTGGCTCTAGGACAACTGCCATGCGGACAACTGCCATGCGGACAACTGCCATAGTAGACAACTGCCATGCGGACAACTGCCATGCGATATATATTATAAATTTATTTTGGGTGAATTGTAATGCACTTGTAAACCTAACACTTCTCGGAATTAATTTGATGTGAAGTATATTATTATTTTAACCTAAAATTTTAGTATAGAAATGTTAATTTATAGTAAGAAATTGTGAATGAAGAAGCATTGAAATTAATACTGAAGTAATGCTAAATTTCTTACTTTGTTACAATCATTTTCTTTCACATTTTACGCCATAAATAATCAAATGGTTGACAAAAAGATTGAAATCTATAGATACAAAACTTTTTTTTTCAAACATTTCAGAATACAAAGAATAGTACAAACATAAGCTTTACAGGTTAAAATTTTCAGTGAGTGTGGTTTTGCATCTTACAATTTTAGAGTTTCTTTTCACACAACACTGGGCATATATGAGTTAACTGAAATGTTGATTTGTTATTAGTATAACAACAAATTTAATAAAAACATATTTCAGTAATAATAATTCTCACATTTTGACACTTTTCAAATATTTATAAAACATGTTTCTGATCGGTGAGAGCTAGAAACAAAGAAACTATAGAAAAACAAATTCAAATTTCAAAGTTACCGAGTAAAGTGTTCTTTATAAGAATTTTTTTTAACAGTTTCTAATCCTGAATCTAGCAGAAAAGTTTGTTTATACAAATGAAAAATATTAATTAACCCAATAAAAATTCTTAAATAGTAAAATGCAAAATCACACTCACTGGAAATTTTAACCTGTAAAGCTTGTGTTTGTAATATTCTTTGTATTTTGAAATGTTTGAAAAGAAAGTTTTGCATCTATAGATTTTCCCCTTCTTGTCAACCATTTGATTGTTTAAGGAGCTAAATGGGTTAAATATGATTTAAAAAAGAAATGAATTTAGTATACTTCAACTTTAAATTCTGTATCTACCGTCAATATTAATTTTTAACTTCTTTATAAACAATTTCAGACTATGCGATTAATATTATACTTAATTTTTAGGTTAAGATGATAATAATATACTTCACATCAAATTAATTCTGTGAAAGGTTAGGTTTACAAGTGCATTACAATTCACCCAATATAAAATTATAATATATTGCATGGCAGTTGTCTGCATGGCAGTTTGTCGCATGGCAGTGGTACACTATGGCAGTTGTCCTAGAGCCGGAATAAGCCCTAGAGCGGTCAGTTTGGCTCCCACGTTTCGCTTTAACTGCTCCCTGACTGCCGGAGTGACTTCTCCGATCGGCTTGACCTCTGCCTCGAACTTGCTCCTATTTCCAACTGGGTATAGTAGGTATTCGTGTTCTTGAGTATGCGTAAACATCAGCTGTTAGATCGTGTGACCTATATCCCGTATAGAAAACGCAAAGAAAACGAACTAATAGAGGACTTTGCAGGGACACTTTACCAAATTACCAAGATCAAAGCTAAATTAAATTTTAATATGTATTTTCGATAGCAATATTAATTAGTAAAATTTATTTACAAATTATTTCGATAGTAATGTAATTTGTTATTTAAATAGGACGATTGTAATTTTAATTTAAGAAAAATTATTTAGATAGAATTTATTCTTAGAGTTAAGATTATTTATCTAGGTTTCGCATGTCTATCAATTTCTTGTACATCACTATTAAAATACAAAATTCTATTCCAGCATAGACCACTCCTTCCTCAAGAAAAGAAGTGAATAGAGCTTCGAAGTTTAATTAAATACGATTTTTTTGAAATCTTAATTTTAGCTTACTATTCGAATAGGTTAATTCTAGGTAAAGAGTTTGAGAAAAAGATTGATCTAAAAAATTAACAGAAAAACATTTTAATTTTTATATGAATAATATATTTTTGAAAATTAATACCAAACTTAAGTAAAGATTGAAAAGGACTTCAAAATTTGATGAATCAAAAATAATTTCTATTTGCAAAATATTAAAAAGAATAGTTATTACATAGTTTTATTACCTAAATCTTAAGTAGCTTTGATAATAGGTACACCTATACACAAATAACATTTTGATGTTGCTTTATAATTCTATTGGATATTCTCAATATTTTCGATTTTATGGTAATAGGTGCTCTATTTTTTAACAACAATTATTAACAATAATTAGTTTTGGAGATAAAATTGTACAAGAATATGTTGTTAAAATTTTATTTTTATGGTAAAATTAACATATACAGAATTTTAATAAAAATACACCCTCCTATTGATGAAGAAAGTTTGGATTAAGAAGAATAAAAGCAAAATCAACTTTGTTCGATAGATCCCCATTTTTTAGAAAAAGGGGAGCTATGTAGAGTCTCATGTGTTATCATGCGTTTGTCCTGTATTGTAGCACATTAATAGCTAGTTCGGTGTTAGATCTTGTGCTGAAAGGATTTCCTAGGAACAAATCTAAAGATAGAAGATTTGTTATGTCAATCTGGGTTTTGCTTATATAATACATTTTAAATTGTGACCCTCATTCATTTTTAACCTTACTCACAGATATCCTTTTAACAAATAAGTACACAGAGATTTTGACACCATTCAAAAACACAGTCGCCTTTATTTCAATCACCATTTATAGTAATACTTTCTAACAATTTATTATGCTCTCCTTTTATTAGTCAAAGAAAACGGATGCCACATATTTCTGTTCAAATTTTACAGAACTTTTGAATGATTCACTCATGTTTAATCGTCAATAGGTATGGAGAGAATATCCTCTATAGATGACCCACTGACATGACTTCGACAGTCGTTATCGAGCCACGTTTGAACGTTCCCTGGGATCCAATTGACGTCCAGAACATGTCTACGGTCACCTATAGGACGTCTCTTTTCTAAAAATAAAAATAAACAGATTAAAGATGTAAAGATTTAATTTAATATCACAGAGGTAAAACTGTTCCATAATAAATTTAAGATTTTAACGCTTTTGAATTTTTGAATATAGGTTTTGAACTTTTGAAATACGGGTTTTGATCTTAGGAATTAGAGGCTTTTTGAAAATTGGAATTATCGGTTTTCATCTTTGGAAATATAGGTTCTGAATTTCGAAATTGTTAATAGTATTCGATATTCAGGAACTAGGAAGCGGGTAAATAAATCCTATTTTGTTGCGTTGAACAATAAAAATATAAGTTCAAGTTATTTTATGATATTATAATTTTTACAATTGAAATTTAATTGAAAATAAAATATTATATGTATATAATATGTATCTATAATACCGATCAACTATTCGAGAGAATGTCTTATGATTTAAAAAAAGATGAGCTTTTAAAATATTTTCCATTCTTCAACTATTAAAGAAAATGTTTTCAATTTGTAAACCGTGCCATTTGAACTTTCTACAGTCTTGTTAACGGATCCTTAATCTCAATAAATATATTTGAGATATGATTTAAATATTAATATCCCTTTATATTATATACCAGTTTACCAAATTTGGTTCTATATTTTTATTATAATATGTAATTTAAGATTTTTCTCCGTTCTTCTTCTACCCACTGAATTTCAAGCAAAGAAAAAGTCCAATTAACAAATTCAAAACAATAACAAAGCTGATCATAAGACAATGGATAAATATATAGAATCCAAGTACCAAATTAAGTATTTTTCACCAACAGTTTTCATATATCATAATATTTTTTTCTATCTAGAGAACTGTTAATTTCAAAACACCTTTCATTTGAATAGGTATGCATATGCGAGATATACCTACAAAGCATTCGTACTTTTTCTTTTAATAAATCTTAGAAAGAGTGAAAGTTGAATTTGAATATTTCTTACATAATTAATTGGACTTGATCGATTTCTTTTCTGCTTTCTGTGATATGTTATATAACCTTGGCTCTATAAATTTAATGCAATTCTAGATTTTTTTAATTTAGAGTGGAGAGGATCTTTAACTCTTCACGTTCGTTTTTATACGTTTCAAATAACAAATTCAAGTATTTTGGTTTATCATTCTAGCTTAAATAGCTTCTAAAATGTTAACTGGTAATATTCTTTAAATGCTGGAAATGAACAATAATTGATGTAATAATTTCAATATGGACTCACCTTGTTCACAAACGTTTTGTGAGAAAATTTTCTCAATTTTGAGATACAGGCAAGCCTTTCTTTAAGTACAACTCACTTTAACAAAAGTGGTACTTATTTCGAGTCATGTTTCGAAATAAGAACCGTTCGTATACATAGAAAACTGAGACAATTTTTTGTGATTATTTCACGGTAACTAAAAAAACATCAAAATTATAATCCAGATGAGGTTATTAGAAGCAATTGGTTCAGAAATTTAACATATCCTATTTTAGGGTAAGTTTCGTGTTATTGCACGGTTCCATATTTTCGAACACGTGAAAATCTTTATATAATAATCATTATTCAACTTTTATTTCAATTGGTATCCATGATACCAATTAGAATAGAAGTTAAATAATAATTATAATTTTTTTTTTCTGACGTGTCCGAAAATGTAGAACCAACCAATAACTTGGAACTTAGTTCCCTACTACCAAAAATATTTCATAGAGCGTAAAATTGATGTTTGGTGAATGCAGAACAATAATTATAGAAATCTAAGTATCTATTAATTACTCACCTGTACTGAGTGAGAATTAAGCTATGGATGGATTTTAAAACATTTAATAAATGCACGACTTTTCTTTTCATCACACTGTTTATAATTATTAATATGTTATATACGTAGTAAAAACTCTAAAACAAATTTTCTTTCTATAACTCATAGAAAATGATATATAGAATCAAGGAATGACAATTATAAATTTCTTGTTACTTTTATTCGCTTTAGTTACCGTTTGGTAACTAATCTGAGTCGTGATTTGGTAACTAAAGCGGGGGATGCCTGTACTTTAAATTCAACAAATTTTATTTAATGATTCATATTCTTATCCAATGATTTATCAATGGTTACGAAAAGCTTGTTCAAAGATTCAATCCAACTTAACACAAATAGTAACAAACATACCAGCATTCCTTTTCTGTTCTGCTTTCTTCATCTTGTAGAAGAAAATTGATCCGATGATTGTGACAATCAAAACTATGGTCACAACCGAAGATACAATCATGGAAGTTTGAAATGTTCCTAGTCCTGTGAATAGAATAAAAAAAAAATTTTTAGTGTATTTTAGTATAAGTACGTGATGAATTTCAAACAGTTTGAGCTTAATGATTCTATATTACCGCCACCTGTGGTTATGGGAATGGTTGCATCCCGTGAGATACGGTAGACGCGACCACTCCAATTTTGAAGATCTTTTGTTTCAGGTGGGTAGAAGTTATGAGTTAAAATATTATAGGTAACAAAGAACAAGTCTTGTGTTTCGAATGTGATTTGATTTACGTGACGCATTGGACCACTGACGTAAAAAGAACATTCGACTTTGAAAAGTCTTGCAGCGAGACAGATAGCCTTGAAGTCTGGTAATTCTATTATATCATCACTGTCAGCATTAACCTCAAAATGGAATGGAAAGTCTGGTATAATATTATGTCTATCAAAAGCTGTAAATATAACTGAATATTCTGGAGGTGAATCTATTACTGCAGTCCCTGTGAAATTGAATTCCCCAAAATCTAGAACCTGTTTAGATATTTCGATGCAGTACACGTAGTCTGGATCTTCGTCAGTTGATCCTCTTTGGCACAAGTCTGGTGCCTCACTTATAATAACAGAGGAAGCTATCGTTGATGAGATAAATGCACAAAAGTACAATATCGATATTGGTAACACATTTCCATTATTAACAATTTTCCACTCCATTTTTCTGTAATAAAGAAATTAACTTCAATATGAAAATAGGATAAGATTATTATTAGTGATAGTAATTCGTCTATTTATTTGATCGTTATTGGTTCTTTTTCAACTGAGAGAGAAAGTTTGATCATATGATCCCATCATAACTCTTTCCCAGGATTGATATATGTTTTTAAACAATCAATTTCTTTCTATCTACTCTATGATCAGAAATTTCACTTTCTTGGCAACTGTAATATAGGCACAACTCATCACCACTGAGTAAATCCACTCAATGTTTTTAAGATGACCGTGCGGCAGGATATACGCTTACACATTGGTTTTAACACTAAATATTATTACTGTTATTTGAAAATACATTTTAAAACTACTGCATGCATGCAAGACAGGAAATGGCAAGATGAGTTGTTAAAAATAGAACTTTTAAAATTTAGAAATTTGCAAACAGATTTGAACATATAAATATCGATCATGCGATGGAATGGGTTTCTATAATTCACTTACTATATTGAAATTATCATCCTGGGAAAAATTTATAATTAGCAGTATCCGCAGAGAAAGTGATGTTGGTTCATAAAATGTTAAGTGATGTCCCTTCCTAATACACGGTTTCCCGACAACAATCCTATCTCACAGGGAGCTACTAAGCATAAAATTATATTTTTCAAAAATCGATGTGACGAAATTGAAGATTCAACTATAATCTAATAAAGTATAAGAATTCTGGGAGGCAATCACACTTTTCTATGGTCTAATTAAAGTTAGATTATATTACTCTGTCAAGAGATAATCCATGTTATTATTGTTTGAAACCAGCAATTGGAATTTTAAATCCTGATTGAAAAAGGCGCGAGGATCGTAATGAAAATCGTATGATACTCAGAACGTACGAAATAGGTTCATTTTACTCTTATATTGATACACAACGGTAAAACCTTGTGGTAAATGTAATTATAAACTAAAACTATATCATAAGTCTCAGTTTGAAATTTATATACGAGAAAAAATCTCCCGGTCACTGAAATCCGAGGATTTCGAGACAATCTTAAAAGCCAATCCTTTAACTCGAAAGCCAAATCCAATTCCCAAACCTCGGTATATGACATCACTAAGACGCTAACTCTAGAGCGGAGATCTGAGGATGGGAATTTGCTAAGATACACGCAGGAGCGAGAATCTCTCGATGCCATTGTCTACGGTTGACAGAAGAATAATTGCCAAAGAGATTTTTACCACCAGAAGACATGGAGAAGAGATCCTGTCTTTGAGAAATGGATTCTGAAGCTACGTGTGTTTGTTCTATCCCTTCACTACGCATTTTACAATCAACAATATTTATTGACAATCAACAATATTTATTGACAATCAACAATATTTATTGACAATCAACAATATTTATTGACAATCAACAATATTTATTGACAATCAACAATATTTATTGACAATCAACAATATTTATTGACAATCAACAATATTTATTGGTGGTTGTTTTAACCCTTCACGCATTTTACAATTAACAATATTTATTGGTGGTTGTTTTAACCCTTCATGCACTTTATAACCAACACTTGACAATCGGTCGTTGAATAAACTTTACAGCAATTCTGCACAACCTAAAATGAAGGGAAACACTATAAAAATCTTAAGAGTTATAAGTGTTATACAAAATTTATTGGAAATGAAATGAAAATAATTAAAAAGTGAAAGAGAAAAGAAAAAATGGAGGTTTGAAAATAGTTATCAAATTAAAAAATACCTATCCACAATTAAAAGAGGAAATGAACTATTCTGGAGGTTTGGTTTTTATAATATGAAGAAATTCTAATTTCTGTAGATCTGAACTATTTGAGTTTAAAATCTTTAAAATTATATATGGAAATAGCACTATTACACTGTTCAGTATGGACTCTAATAGATAGATGATTGATGTGGAGATGCTAAAATTTTATTTGTTCTATAGCTCCGCCCTGCATGCTCTGCTATCATCATATAGAGCTTTCGTAACGTCATGGCCGTCAAAAAATATGGTTATAACCCTTCATTACGCACTATATAAACAAAAACAATTGGTGGTTGTTTTAACCCTTCACTGCGCACTTTACAAACAAAAACAATTGGTGGTTGTTTTAACCCTTCATTACGCACTTTACAAACAAAAACAATTGATGGTTGTTTTAACCCTTCACTGCGCACTTTACAAACAAAAACAATTGGTGGTTGTTTTAACCCTACACTGCGCACTTTAAAAACAAAAACAATTGGTGGTTGTTTTAACTCTTCACTGCGTACTTTATAAACAAAAACAATTGGTGGTTGTTTTAACCCTTCACTGCGCACTTTACAAACAAAAACAATTGGTGGTTGTTTTAACTCTTCACTGCGCACTTTACAAACAAAAACAATTGGTGGTTGTTTTTCAAAATGTTTCTATTGAATCATTACAAAACAATTGATGTTTTTTTTTACAATATGATTCTATGTATTAAATCATAAAAAAACATTTAATTATAAAATCTCAATTTCTACCGAATTGTTTCTCATCTTCAATATTAATCTAACATCAAAATAAATTAAGTGCGAACTTGTGGGAAAGCCCTTATTTTCCCTCGATTATACATATTCATATGTATTGTGATAAATTTAAAGTTACATTTTATTCCAATTGTTTCACATACATGACACATCACGCAGTGAAGAGTTCAACCATTAAATTTAATTAAAAATAGTATGTAATTATTTAATCTGTCAACATTCAATAGTAACATATTCTGTTACTATTGTTAATATTTTATTTTACTCAACTATATATAAACTTTTATCAATTAAAGGATGTTCATTTCCTTTGGTATATACAGGGTGGCGGAAAAGTCACTTTACACTTTTAAATCTTTATTGCAAGAAAACAAATTCTACTACAAATATCAAATAAATATGAATTTATAGATAAAATCTCAATTTTTTTATAATATGGTTGATGCAGATAAAAAACTCACGCCAGAGAAACCATGGCCTTATTAAGAAAGGCATTTTCAAGTCACTTATTTCGACATTGTAGTGAAGTCTCATGGCCTGCTCGATCTCCTGATTTAACCCCTCTTGACTTCTTCCTTTGGGTGTATCTTCAAAATCAAAAGCTTACAAAAATAGGCCTGAACATCCCAACAAGTTTAAACTCAACATACCTGAAGAAATTAACTAAATAACGAGGGACACATTAGCAAATGTTTTACAAATTACTGTGCAAAAAGTGCGCTCTTGCTTGAACAATAACGGAAAACAACTTTTAAAAAATCTTTTGTCTATATATGCATATTACTGCAAGGAAATCTTTGAGATTTTGTCGATAAATTCATTTATATTTGATATCGATAGTTGAGTCGATTTTCATTCAATAAACATTTAAAAGTGTAAAGTTACTTTTCCGCCACCCTGTATAACATTTTGTTATAAAATGATGTAGCTATTGTCTATCGCACGCATTGTGTTTATACTTAATTTATATGTATAGCTATGTATGAAGATTAAATTTTCGTCTTTTAATTGACTCTTCACGATTAAATTCTCGTCTTTAGAATAACCCCTTGACGATTAAAATTTCGTCTTCAAAATAGCCTCTTCACGATTAAATTCTCTTCTTTAGAATAGTCTCTTCACGATTAAATTATGTCTTTAGAATAGCATCTTCACGATTAAATTCTCTTCTTTAGAATAGTCTCTTCACGATTAAATTATGTCTTTAGAATAGCATCTTCACGATTAAATTCTCTTCTTTAGAATAGTCTCTTCACGATTAAATTACGTCTTTAGAATAGTCTCTTCACGATTAAATAACGTCTTTAGAATAGTCTCTTCACGATTAAATAACGTCTTTAGAATAGTCTCTTCACGATTAAATTACGACTTTAGAATAGTCTTTTCACGATTAAATTACGTCTTTAGAATAGTCTCTTCACGATTAAATAACGTCTTTAGAATAGTCTCTTCACGATTAAATAACGTCTTTAGAATAGTCTCTTCACGATTAAATTACGTCTTTAGAATAACCTCTTCACGATCAAATTATCGTCTTCTAGGTTGCCTCTACACGATTAAATTCTCGTCTTCTAGGTTGCCTCTGCACGATTAAATTCTCGTCTTTAGAATAACCTCTTCACGATCAAATTATCGTCTTCTAGGTTGCCTCTACACGATTAAATTCTCGTCTTCTAGGTTCCTCTACACGATTAAATTCTCGTCTTTAGAATAACCTCTTCACGATCAAATTATCGTCTTCTAGGTTGCCTCTACACGATTAAATTCTCATCTTAAGAATAACTTCTTCACGATCAAATTATCGTCTTCTAGGTTGCCTCTTCACTATTAAATTCTCGTCTTTAGAATACGATTAGTTTCAATATCGCAGATAAATTCTCTGAGGGACATTAGCAATTTCTTCTTTTCCAGACCGCAGCAAGAGCAGAATGACAGACAAACTTTAGATTGGATTTTTAATTGATTGCGCATCTGTAATTAATGAATTCCTCTGGAATCTATTAATTACAGGAGCTTTTGATAATGAACAGAGCAATCCTTAATTAGGATCGACGGAGAAACAAAAGATGTTTGAAGGGATGGCTCTCATTTCTATGCTGAAAATGATGCACTGAGCAGAAAATTTGGAATTTGCATATCAGAAGACAGTGAAGTAGTGGAAAAATTAAACAGAATATAGGGTAAAGGAACAGTTACTAAATGCGAAATAAATTCCGGATAAAAATTTCAATAGATTATTATAAAAAAAACATCAAAATAGAACATGCAAATTAGATTCCGAATAAAAATTTTAATAAATTAATACAAAAAAAACATCAAAATAGATCATGCGAATTCGATTCCGAATAAAAATTTCAATAGATTACTACAAAAAAAATCATCAAAATAGAACATTCAAATTAGATTCCAGATAAAATGTCAATAGATTATTATAAAAAAATATCAAAATATGAGCATGCAAATTAAATTACGAATAAATTTTTTAATATATTATTTAAAAAAATATGAGTATTATATTATTGTGTCTTTCTACATGAATATATATATACATATATTGATGCGCTAAATAGTTTTTACGTTATCTATCAGTATCTAAGTAGGTAGAAGCAGGTTTGGAGACTGCGTAACATGTACAGTCGGAGATAAAAATCACTGTGATGAACTTTAAACGGTTTACTAATTTCACAAATAGAAATTTTATGAATACGTAAATATTGTATTGATATGCTGAATATGTTTTGGGTCCATGAACACCAATTTAAGGAAAGAGAAAAGTGTTCTTTGTTGAATTATTTCTTTCTCCGATAGTACACAATGCCAACGTAACTGTACACGCCTACATACTTTCTTAATGATGTGGGTACTATCTGATACAGAAATACGTTAGGAAATTTATATGAGATAGTACATAAAAATAAATAATTGATAAAAAAATTGAAATGAATATAGGCATTCCCCAATAAAAAAATTTGTATTACTTCGTCAATTCTAAATATAAATATTAAAGGTTTTAATAATTAAATTCGGGGAAAGTTATAAGAATCAATATACTACTACCTCTTTTTATATCTAATTCATAAGCTATTATCCAATGTAAGTTGCGAATTTGGATATTTAGTCTATTTTGAGATCAAAAAACAATCAGGTTCTACCGAGACTCGAACTCGGATCGCTGGATTCAAAGTCCAGAGTGCTAACCATTACACCATAGAACCGATACCAACCACACCAAATAGAAAGATCATACCATCATAAACCTGATCATCAACGTAAATATGATGAGATATCATCCCTAAATACATCTTAAATGAGTAATTTATACATATATTATAGTACTAACTAATACCATTATTATCATATCGGTTTTGATATTTATAATCTCATTTCAGTGATGATGTTTTCTTCTGTTTTTGATTGTATAATCTTTCTAAATGATGTGGTTTGTATCGGTTCTATGGTGTAATGGTTAGCACTCTGGACTTTGAATCCAGCGATCCGAGTTCGAGTCTCGGTAGAACCTGAATGTTTTTATTCGTTTACGATCAGAATTTAAAAATGAAGTTGTCATATTTAATGTGACCTTAAAACTTCCAGAAAAAAACAGTTCTAAGGATGGAAGTAGAATGAAGTTGCTGAACTAGGACATGCAAAGTAGTAACAAAATGGGAGTTAGTGAAAGTCATCAACCAATCTGACCTGATCTAACAGGATCTGGGTACGCACCCACATTCCGAGAACTGTGATCGTTATTAAGTGTCCGTGTTCTGCATATTCCCCATAAAACTGCAGAAACGTTGATATTACTTCACATGAATCATATTTCTTATATTTATCTTCACAAATTCTATAAGATGACATGAAATGATCAGATTGGACATTCTTGCAACCAATTTGTGGTAACATTAGTCGGTAGAGTGACCTGTCTGAAACTGACGTGATAACTTCAGCAAATCAATTCGAAGAAGAAGAACTAAAGCAGCCGAAGAGACGGTAATGGATTCCCTGAAGTAATTCTTTGAGTATCCACTGATTCTGCCACTAAAACTTCTTCTCATACCTAGATCACTTCTCGGTGGGTTTGTAACTTTAGAATAAATTAAAAGTTTGGATCACCGAGTTTGGTGCAGCGATGTGGTGTTAGATTTAGTGAAATTGAAGGAAAATCTATACTCTGAGCATTGTTGAAAATAAATGAAGTATTTGTGTTGATTAGGTATACGGAAATGAAGATTTTTTTACATACTACCAAAAAAAAAGAGTTACTGTGATGATGTTAATACAACTAACCAAAATTTTCTAATTTCCAATTATTTCCAAACATTGCAAATTTGTCTTCATGAATCCAGACCAACTTTAAAAAAAAACTCTATATAAATCATTATAATGAATAAAGTTATATCTTGAACTGCGAACTAAGTGAGGAGGGAAAAAATTATGAAAAATTTCTATGACTGTTGATGGAAAATCTTTAATATCAGAAGTAAGTACGGAAATGTAAGGCAGTTGTATAACAAAAAAATTGTACAACATTGAAGATTACTTTAAATGTTCGATAATATTACATAAGATGTTTAATGACAAAAATGAATTCCAAAGTCACTTTTTCTGTTTGGAAATATGTACTTACATAGCAGTTGATACGAATGAAGAATCGACGTTCTAGGGGGGAAGTTTTGAGCTGTTCGTTTTCTCTGTCGAATAATTTGTTCTTGAATGTTTCGACTGCAACTAACTATCAAAGAGGGAACGCCTTGCATCTTCTGTATATTAATTAGCGCCTCCTGAATATGGAATTAGATGGAAGGAGCTTGTCTTTTCTTACCTCAAACGCCACCCACGGCTGATTGATCGAGTGGAAGGATCCAGGAGGGATGGCAACATTCGCCACTTTGGAGTTTTCAGAAGAAATCGCAAATGGGGGAATTTCAATGAGTGCTTACCGACAATGGGGAATTGCATATATTAGGAATGAGGATGTCATATTTCAAGATTGATTACTGGATTGCAGAAGAAATTGGATTATATGTATGTAATGCACTTGAAACATATCCATCAATGTTGTTTGTCAGAGATATTGAAATCCATTATGATTTGTCAATATTTTTTATTCCCAATTGAAAATTTTGAAATTATAAAAGAGGTAAACTATTTAAAATACAATTATGTTTAGCATCATATTTTTGGCAGTTAAGCAAATCTTTGCTCACACAAAAAAAATGTTAATACGCATCATCATTCAGATTTACCAGGTGATAATTTTTGAAGAATCTACAACGCGCACCGTAACTCCCGCCGATTCATATTTCAGTTTCACACGCTAGCTCCAGCCGATGTAAATATTCTTGCTGTTTGAATTATCGGAGTTTCGTTTTGTCGGTGCTTTATCAAGAGGAAACACGAGGCTTTCCTTCACGAGAACAAACAAACATATCACCCGAAGTTGAGCTTAAACTCTTGCCCGTCTCCTCCGCCTCTCTTTTTTTCGCGCGCCACCGAAATGTGTCCGTGCAGCCCTTTCGAGCAATAATTTTGGCTGGCTTACAAAATCTGATCACAACGATAAGGTGAAAAGTGGCTATCATTGTCTCGAACTATAGTGACACACACCTAAATATGGTAATTTGGTAGCATAGTGCGAAAAGAAGGAATGATTAAACGATATATAGCTAATGTGGTTATATGGAAAGCGATCTCTTTTAATACGGTAGGAACCTACTTCTTGTTTAGCTTAAAAATTGATTTATATTTTTTATACGAGAAAGAAGTGTACCATTATGATACTTTAAAGAGATTTTTACATAAACATTACAGATTTAATCATTTAATTTGATGTTCAAAGATTATACCACTAAATATTCATCAATATAATTTGAGAAGTAATCCTAAGTGTATTAATCAATTTTATTATTAAGTGTATTAAGTGTATTATTAATCAATTTTATCTAAATTCCAAATTGTAAATATAACATGGAATCACAGTTACAGAAATATCAAGAGCAAGTCTTCATATAATAATAAGAAACCTGTCCAAGCTCATACTCTATGATAAGCAATTCGATCAGCAAAAGGATTGAAAAAATAATAATCAATTTCTTTTCTGTGGGATAGAAGAAAATCCTTCCATTAAGATGATCTAAGAGCAAACTTTTAGGATGGCAAATTGGTTCTCCGAAGAGAATGGATAAGGTGCAATTTCGCTACTCAACTAATGAGATTATTGCCTATCCCATGAGGCCGGGAGCAGCCTTTTATAGCTTATTTTATGACCAATATATGTTTGCTGCAGAATCTTCGTCAATAATTAAAGAAAGACACGCACAGATCATCTTTAGAGGGAAAGCCGATATTGTTGCAAGATGCTGCGTGTAGGTGGCGCCAGATCACCATTCTTTGAAAATAGGTAGTACGTGATGTGCAAAATAAGTTAGCATTAGCCAGATATATATTGACGCGATCAATGAACAATAAAATAAATGAGCGTAATTTAGCGGAGAATGTTTCGGTAATAGAAAATAAGAGACCCATTGGTCGTTCTTACTATAATATGAAAGATTTTGCTGATACCTAGTGTAAGGTACAACATTGAATAGTCATTAATGTGAACTTTTTCGGTTATTTATATCTACTTTATACTAAATAATATACATAATAATTATTGAGACAGAAATTATAACCATAAATAAATTCATAAATATTCTTATATCATTAAAATAAAAAATAATAGAACGTCACAATATTGTATGTAGATGTGGATATACATTTTATTCCATAGACAAAATGATTTCTAGCTGACAATTTCCTACTGTATAAAGCAATAAAGCGTATTTTGAGTGTATCTTCGTACACCGTACACAAAAATAATTGAATGTACTTTAGACATTCGAACCAATTCGTCCATTTACTGGTGCCAATAACCCTGTCTCATCTTCTCCATAGTTGCACCAGAAGAATTTAAGAACTCACAGCCCTAGACAAACCCTATGTTTTACGATCTATTTTACGGGTGGAAGGTGTTTACTTTTGATTCCAGTTCAATAATTGGAGGCACGAAGGATGATCTTGTTTTATGACCGATTGCAAGGCTCTCTCTCTCCTACAGACGTCTTGACTTCCCCTAGAGGTATTAGCAACAATCGAAACGAACTTTTTTCGAAAACATATTGATCGAAGGTTCGACTACTATATATCCTACATATGTACACATTGCTCATTATTATAATTACGGGAATGCTTCAGAAATTATCATTTTATTGGACAAATTAGTTAATTACATTAGCTAAAAAAATATAAATCATGCATATTTAAAATAATTTTTTCTTCGGTAAGAAAAATGGGTATCCGGTAAATTCATCGCCGTAAATTCATCGCATGGTAAATTCATCGCGTGGTAAGTTCATCGCGTGGTAGATTCATCGCGTGGTAAATTCATCGCATGGTAAATTCATCGCATGGTAAATTCATCGAATGGTACTTTATAAAATTAAATTGATAAACTTAAATAAACTCTTGGCAAATAATCGAAAATATGATCAGCAAAGCATAATTTCCTCAGTAAATGGGAACCTGGTTTTCTAATTATTTAAGAGGTATTGCTTACAATTTATCTACTTAAAAGTAATTTAGATATATTTTTTGTGCAGTTGTAACGATATAATTTAATTTTTAATATTAACGGTTTGCTTTAGCAACATATCCATATATTATTTCGTGGACCGACAATATGGGCCCACACAATTAGGGCCGCTGACAATTGGGCCCAAACCCATTACATTATTTGCCCATTTTTTCAGAGTCCACTGTATTAACTTAGTTAAAGACCAAATTGCTACCATAATAACTAGGGATGTGACAATATGCGTTTTGAATTAAAATATAGTTTGAGAATAATTAAATAAAGAATATTCCTAATATGAAAAAAAAAATTCTTTTTATGATACCTTATGAAGTACAGGCATCCTTTGCTTTAATTACCAAATCAAGACTCAGTTTAATTACCAAACGGTCACTATAGCGAAGAAGAATAACAAGAGGTATAAAATTCTTACTCTTTGATTACACAAATACACATCTTATTTTCTATGAGTTATAGAAAGAGAATTTGTTATTGTGTTACATTTAACAAACAACAATTTTATGATCTGTGAAATTTTTTTGGTAGTAGGGTACAAGTTCCAAGTTATTGGTTGGTTCTACAATTTCAGACACGTAAGAAAAGAAAATATTATAATTATTATTTAACTTTTATTCTAATTCGTATCATGGATACCAATTGAAATAAAAGTTAAATAATGATTATTATTTGAAGATTTTTACGTGTTCGAAAATATGGAACCGTGCTATAACACGGAACTAACCCTAAAATAGGATATGTTGAATTTCTGAACCAATTGCTTCTAATAAATCATCTGAATCATATTTTTGATATTTTTTCCGTTACCGTGAAATAATCACAAATTTTTTTCTCCGTTTTCTATGTCTAGGAACGGTTCTCATTTCGAAACATGTCTCAAAATAAGTACAACTTTTATTAAAGCGAGATGTAATTAAAGCGAGGTCTGCCTGTATATCAATCGAATTAAAAATTATGAACCTATTTTTAGATAATATAAAACATATCTCAAAGATAATATTGTCACTATCCTAGTAATAACAAAGTAACACTTCTATATTGTGTCTTCTGCCCAATTTTTTCTGGGCTCAATTGTTTTTGGGCCCAATTGTCTTGGAGCCCAATTATCCTAGGCCCAATTGCCTTGGGGCCCAATTGTCGGATCCAATTGTCCTGGGCCAAATTGTTGGTGCACCATATTGTTTGTAACGTTACAAACATTTTTTTTTTAAATCATCTATTATTTATTTCTCTATTATTTGTATTATCTACCTTCCTGTTATATGTCACTGATGATTTACTATGCGATGAATTTACCCGCGATGAAATTACCATGCGATGAATTTACCATGCGATGAATTTACCACGCAATGAATTTACCATGCGATGAATTTACCATGCGCTGAATTTACCGCGATGAATTTACTGCGATGAATTTACCCGCGATGAATTTACACTGATCCAAAAAAATGTTAGTAAACTAACATAATCAAATAAATTTGAATTATTTGAGAAGATGGTGTCTGTTGCTCAAAAGAGTTGAAATAGTGTAAACGTAATAATATATATTGATATATTTATTCAATCAATTAATTATGATATATGGAGCAACTTTCTTATTTTAGATAGTTATATTGAAATGTAGATCTCTTAGAATTTTTTTTATCTCCGTTTATTACACAGAGGACGGGTAAATAAATAATAGAGATAATTTCGATTGTCATCTCTATTCCGAACGCATTTTGCTAGTGTAAAGATTTTTGCAATATGTGAGAAAGTTTTCGAGAAAATATACTTTAATGGAAGACTAACACAACAACAATCAGAGAGGGTTGGAAGAGCTGTATATATCACAGTTATAAAAATAGATACATATACTGGCTTGGATGGAGTAGGTTTAATTAACATAAAATCATCAAAGTAACCTGTTATCCAGTTCTCTCAATGTAGTAATTTCAATGAAAATAAGACTGGCGTTCATATCTGCGGAATCACAACAAGAGGAATAATAATTCGCTTCTCGAGTAGGTAGGTATGGCTATATCTTCACCGCTCGAAGATCTCCGCGATTATTATTTTTAGGCTCGAAATGCACATCCAATAATATTATTCCTCTTTGCCGACGCATCGTCATTAGTACGAAGAATGAGATGCCTTTATTAAGACGAGAACATTCTGATTAGCAGGATCTGTAGAATTCGTATGATACCTACCTACTACTTTTGATTTCCTGGAGTTGATGAGACTACGTAGGTACCTCTTTCTTAGCAGACATGAAAGAACTTCCATCTGAAACAATAGTTATGATGTAAATACTCGAATGAGCGCCCCCACACATTGCTAATTGGTTGCACAATTTACGGCTAAGAAACGCAGTAGCGTTTAGATTTAGAACATTAGATGGTACCTAGTTACCTATTTTCTGTTGGAACCTATATAATGATTGTATATTTTGAATGGAGATTCTTTGTGAAATGTTACTTAATAAACGCAACTGTTGTTCTACAGTTAATATAACCATATTTGATGAATGGATGAAACATTTGTAGTAGTTTTATGACGAGCACAGCAAAATATTTGGCGGGAATGGCACGCTTTGCTACCTGGCTATCGACTTTCACGGCGTTTGGAGCGTAAGAGCCTGAGGTGCATATCACCCTCAAAATGAGGATATTTTAATTAGCTCGGTGGAGTATTATCATTTCTGCAAGAGCTTCTCTAAGAGTTGTGCCTAATTGACGGATAAGAAGCTACGAGAGATTTTCGTCATTAGCTATTCGACTTATGATCAACGAGGGGTAAATAATTATTAGGGTAGGTTCCCAGTTACCGGATGGTTCCACATTTTCGTTTAAACAAAACTATATAATAATCATGATTTAATATTTTAATTTTATTGTATCATGATTCAAAAAATAGATTACATCAAATTATAATTCAGTTTTTTTTTATATGATTACCTTCGCAAAATGCGGAAAGGTCATATTTTAGCTGGTGTTTATTTATTTATCATCTAGTTATTCGCTTAACTGAAAAGGTGTTTAACCAAATTGCCTGAAATTTGGTGAAACGATTGTTCCATGTCCAGTGACCTGCTGGTACAATTTTAGAAGTGACCCGATCAAAGGTCAAGGTCATGGTCATTTATAACTCAAAAAGTATGAAGCTTGGTGGGACGATTGGTCAATATGCAGGAACCATTTTGTTAGATTTTGGGAGCGATCGGGTCAAAGATCAAGGTCAAGGCCATTTGTAGCTCAATAACTATTCAACCAAATTGTTTGAAATTTGATGGTACAATTGGTCAATGTCCAGGAACCATCTGTTAGAATTTTGGGAGCGATCTGGTCAAAGGTCAAGGTCATTTATAACTCAAAAAGTATTGAACCATATTGCATGAAACTTGGTGGGACGATTGGTTTTTATCCAGTTGGCAGTTTATTGAATTTTGAGAGAGAACGGGACAAAGCGTCGGCGAAGGTATGTGCTCTACAGAGTGCACATAATCTAGTTTAAGATGTGGAACCAACCGTCCGATAACTCTATACTACCTACGTAAAACATTATTTTAGGTTTCGAAATTCACTCTTTTATCGATAATTTAACCATTCGCTGCTTCGTGTGCCATAATTGAAATCTTAAATAAAAAATACGCGTTATAGGATTGACTTTGAATCATATTGACAATTTAAGGATTCAATTTTTTTTCGTTCCGTTCATGTAGTGAAGAACATTGATTATTGTTAAAGCTCAATAAATAATTTTATGTCTAAATTTTATATTAACTTTCTTTCATTTTAAGAATTTATCAAAAATCTTCTTTTAAAATAACCATAAAAATTATACTGTTGCATACTATTCTTTAATGGAAATAATTACACACTAAAAATATAATATATTAATAAAACTTTAATCATGAATAAATTAAGAGATATTTAATGCATTATCAATAGATTGACATTTTTCAATTTAATTATAAATATATATTTACATTATTAATATAATATATACTAAAGTAAGGTAATAATGTTCTACTGATTATTATTTAGATGAATGATAGCTATTATAAATAACTAGAGATAATTAATATAAAAATAAATCATTAGGAGATTCAATTAAAATAATGAGTACGAATGAGAATTACATTTTCCATCAAATTGGTACGAAAATAACATCTTAATGTAGGATTTAAATACATTTAACATCAGATTAGTACGAAATAACATCTTGATTAAAAATTTGTTTAAATTGAACATGAAATAGGTACGAAAATAACGTAATAATACAGCATTTAATTTATGAATACATTATTTCCGTACCAAACTTAATAAAATGAGTTCCAACAGCCACTAAACAGAAGAACAATAATACATCTACAGTAAATAAATTACCCCTTGAGTTTATACAAGTAAATAATAGAGTTCAATAAATGGATAATAAAATATATAATGCCCAATATTTTAGGAGTGAAGATGATTGAGGTAAATTGACAAAAGTTATTTGAATGAATTTTATCAATGGTGTTAAATAGCATTTTTTTGAAGAAGAATAGGAAGCAGAAAGTTACATGGAGAGTGGACAGAGAAAGTACGATCAATGGATAAGAGACCTACACAGTCAGTTTGCTTACCCATGGATAAGAGACCTACACAGTCAGTCTGCTTACCCATGGATAAGAGACCTACACAGTCAGTCTGCTTACCCATGGATGAGAGACCTACACAGTCAGTCTGCTTACCCATGGATAAGAGACCTACACAGTCAGTCTGCTTACCCATGGATGAGAGACCTACACAGTCAGTCTGCTTACCCATGGATAAGAAACCTACACAGTCAGTCTGCTTACCCATGGATAAGAGACCTACACAAATATTACCTACAATATATTTGGTTAATTACGATAAAAGAAAATACAGGTAGCAATGCTTTTTTTCCTATTAGCGACTGTGATTATGATAAGCCATTTAATGTGACCTGTGAGGTCGTCTTAATCAGAGCAAACTAGGTTCTTGTCTACTGTTTTGTAACGAGTTCTTTATACATAGGTAACTTTACAATATTTACTGTCAAATAAATTAGGTAGAAAATAGTAGCTATAATTACAGATCAAAATAAAGAAGAAAATTAGTTTAGGTCACTGTATATGGGAGAGTCATGAAATAAATATAAGGGATGACTCATGAATTCAACTATATAATTCCTAGGAGGACTATTAGTAGCTGTGTTATATATAGCTATTACGAGTAAAATATCAAAGTTATTACCATTGAAGAGTGAATCCTCCTTTATAATTCGAAAATTTGAACAAAACCTGCTCTTAGTAGACTCTCGTTACAAATGAAATAATATCACTGAAAAACCTACATCATAAACTAGCTAGCTACTATTTTAAGCGTTTGAACGAGATGATACAACGAGTTGAAAAAACATGTTTGAACAAGATGGAACATGTTTGAACGAGATGAATCGTGTTTGAACGAGATGAATCGTGTTTGAACGAGATGAATCGTGTTTGAACGAGATGAATCGTGTTTGAACGAGATGAATCGTGTTTGAACGAGTTGAAACATGTTTGAACGAGTTGAAATATGTTTAAAAGAGATGAAACATGTTTGAACAAGATGTAATATGTTTGAACAAGATAAAACATGTTTGAACATGTTCATTCAAACAGATAACAGACTAAGAGAATTACAAATTAATTTGTTATGAATATTCTTTTGGTGAATAGCACACAATTTAAATATTTTTACTTAGCATAGCTACTAATAGTAATTAGCATAGCTACTTCAATTGAACCACTAAAGTTTGATTGTACGATCTAGAAGTAGGGTAAGTGTCGAGTTACCGAACGGGTCTACATATTATCGATCATATAAGAAAAAAAAAATTGTCCTTTTAACTTGTTATTACAATTGGTATCCAAGTTATACGCAGGTATCATGGATACAAATTTAGAAATAATGATTAGCTATTTTTTTCTTATTACCTATGATCGAAAACATGTAAGAGTCTGATAGCTCGTAACTGACCCCACAGCTATAGTAGGTTACAGTTCCCAATCAGGAACTGTAATTCCTAATCAGGAACTGTAGTTCCTAATCAGGAACTTCCAGGCTGACATGTGGCACTACTTCTTTGTCTCTATGTTTCCCTTTGGAGTCCTTCCTCTTCTTTTTCTTTTTGGTTAGAGTTTTCAAAGCTCTGCCGTCTAATTCGTCTTCGGTAGAGTTCGGAACATCCTCCGCACTACCGCCCTCGGCATCTACGGCCTGAAAGAGAATGGCAATTACGGTAAGTTCTGAGTAATCAAATTGTTCCATATTATTGACCTTAGCTATAAGACAATATATAATTATATAATTTAAATAATAATGAATTAAATCCTCATCATCTACCTTCTGAGGGAGAGTGTGAAGTAGCGTAAGTTATTAGTAATCGAATGGTTCCATATTATCGATCATGTAAGAAAAAATGTAGCTAGCTACTAATTGAATTGAATTAATAGCTAATTGAATTATGAATAATGAGTTAGCTAAATTTCTTTTCAATAACTAAGAACTTACACTAGAATGTTTAGTAGATTTAAGAATTTAAGATAATAGCATTATTGAAATATTCACAATATACATTATCATTAGCTATGCATTATTATGAAATATAAAGCATTGTGTAAGGGGCAGTACACACGTAGGGTTTTTTAGTCATTCCACCAGACTTTTTGCTAAGCTCCTCCTACTTTTTATTTATTTATTTTAGTTGGTATCCATGAAACAAATTATAATTATATAGTTTTTTCTTATATTCTCTTGAAAAAAGTAGGAGCTTAGCAAAAAAGTCTGGTGGGAAGACTTAAAAAAACCTACGTGTGTACGGCCCTTTAGTTCATTTCAAGTCCATATCGCTGATTTGCGATAAAATTGTTTTAGTTCAAAAATAGCTATTTTTCAGGGGAGGCATTTTAAAAAGTTCTCAATATTGTGAATAACCCCAAAACACACTAGGTGGAACATTTATGAAACATCAAATTATAGGACTCTAAAGATTAAAGAAGTAGCTACAAATAATTATATCTTTACAAAATCAATTATTAGCTATTTCTTTTAGATTTCTCTTGAAATTATGACATTTAGCTACGATATGTCGTTAGGACATTAATCTTATGATACAATTAAGACACATTTAGCTACGATATGTCGTTAGGACATTAATCTTATGTTACAATTAAGACACATTTAGCTACGATATGTCGTTAGGACATTAATCTTATGATACAATTAAGACACATTTAGCTACCAAAAAATCAGCTTTTGAAAATGAATACGATTATAGCTATGGATAACTCGAAAATACAGTCTTTTGAATTATAACAGTGTTGTCGCAAAAGAATGATACGTAAAAAAAAAATTGGACTTTTTAGGCACAAAAACTTAGCTTGGTATCTAGCTAACTAAAATATAGCATAAAATCATTTTTCAAATTAAATTAGGTCGTTTTAGTTCTACCTAATAAATTCAATAATTTACATTCTTATCTAATATAAAACATGTTTTAATTACCAAGCCAACAAGAAAAATTAAATTTTAGCTGGCTATAGCTACAACTTTTTTCATATTAGACGATATTTCAATGACTAACTTAAAGCTATGATCAGTTAACGGGTCTAAAATGATGAATTGCAGGCAGCTATCTAGTAAATATTTAATGTTCTATTATCTTCACCTGTTCGTTCTGATTCTCCTCTGGCAAAGTGTAGGATATGTTGGCGTACTCTTGCAGCAACGGACACACACCAAGAAGAAACTGACACATGTCCTTACGAAGACCAAACCACCCTGCCAATAAATAAAATTCACCAAAGATATTAACTGGTAGCTAATGAGTGTCATATCAGTCAAATTTGGTTAGGAATAATATTCAGTTTAATGAGTATCAAATTAGAATTCCAATTGGTAGCTAGTTAATATAGATATTGGAACACGAAACATGAGATTTCTAATTACAAACAATATATCAACAACTAAACAAAGTTAGTCAAACAATTAATTGATTTAGGAAGGGTTTGATGTCTGCTTTGGAATCCAAGACCATAATCGCCAGAGTTAACAGAGAATTAAATACAAGAGACTGCAAGAATCAGTCAGAAAAAAGTGGCTCAATAAACAAAGTCACCTACCACCTTCCTACCAGTCAATGTCAATACTCATGGAAAATAGTTATATAGCTAATTACCTTCGCAGATTTCAGAAGGATATATTTTAGGTGTCATTTTTTTTATAAATGGTTTACACATTAACTAGCTACTTACACTGGTTGGCTCTCTTGCTGGAGAATGACATAGCAATTCTAGTGCAGTAGGTAATATAGAGGGGCATCACGATGGAGGTGTACGAGTTCCTGGTGTTGCCATTCAGCTTATTGGCCAAAGTAACCTGAAAGGAGAATATGAATGAGAAAAGCAGTAGCTAAATATATTTATGCTACCGTTTGTGTATGGAATAATCATTTACCCTGATTATCTGATACTGACTGGTAAATATATAACATAGTAACTAGATAGATAGGAATAAAAGAGCATCTAGAATAATTATGCTGTATGGTAGCTAACTATGGAATAGTATCACAGGTTCATTATGCTAGCTATATATCATTATTACAATCTATCGTTTCTTATTTACAAGGAATAGGAGAACAGGAGCCACAAGGCAAGTGTAGGCCACTGCATTGTTGAAAGAGTTGCGTCTTCTATCAGCATTTACATCAGGTAGTCTGAGTAGCAACCCAGCAAAGAGGATTGTGTACAGTACTGCAACAATGCTGGCACACAACACCAACCACGTGGGTACCAGAACAACCTGTGAAATTGGTAATCAATGAAGGAAAACATGTTGTAGCTAAAGAGAGAAAATTAGGTAGCTACTTCCTGCAGCATCTTAATCTGTCTGTCTGTTTCGTTGTAGCTATCTATATCAAAACAAACAAATTTACGTCATATTACATAGCTAGCGTGGAAACAGGACTGAAACATCCGTCATCCATCATGTACATTACTGAAGAGAAGCTCAAAAACAAACAGACACATAAGAGCTTGGATCACAAACGTGTTTAAATTGCTTATATTTACATGGCTACTGAAGATGATGTCAGGAGCACAAGGGTTAATAGGAAAATAGCTACTTTCCTATTACCTCCCATACTATTTTACTATAATAGCTATTTTCCTATTACCTCCCTCCCATACTATTTTACTATAATAACTATTTTCCTATTACCTCCCTCCCATACTATTTTACTATAATAGCTATTTTCCTATTACCTACCTCCCACACTATTTTACTATAATAACTATTTTCCTATTACCTCCCTCCCATACTATTTTACTATAATAGCTATTTTCCTATTACCTCCCTCCCATACTATTTTACTATAATAGCTATTTTCCTATTACCTACCTCCCACACTATTTTACTATAATAACTATTAACCTCTCAACTAGAGGAAAATTATCCTAATTTATAAATATTTTCCTATTAGCTACCTCCCAAGGCCAGTCAATATAGTCATCAAGTTTCAGTGCTAAAAAGATAAACTGTAAAGTGTTTATCGAGAGGTAGAGTTCCAGTTCAATTGACCGATTGTGCTTCACTCCCCAAATACAAGCGGCAATTGACACCAAACTGATGAGGATGAGAGGCGTGAAGACACTAATCCAGGCATGCTGCCCTCCTGAAATAATGAGAAATTAATAATAATAGCTAATAGAGTTTATTTATTCAATCAATTAGATACATTTTTTATACACAAATATTCGAGTAGCTATGGGATGATTTACTAGATTGAAAAAAGCCCTAAAGATTGACTTCCAATGCGGCAGCTGAAGCGGCTAGAGCCGCAGATATGCTTTCCAATGCTACAACTGTCAGTTTCACTTTCGCACCGGCTGTGGCGGATCGAGCTGCTTCGGTCGTATGGCTGTAGACAATCCATTGGAAAAGGGTACATGGGATATAATGGAGAGTAGTCCAAAAGAAGAGCCGCACAATTCTAGCCGCCGCATTGAAAGTCGAACTTAAGGTAACTTTAAAAAGTATAAATGAAACCTAATTTTATTTTAATAACTAGTTTCTTCTAAAATTGAAGGCTATTTACATTAGCAGTCTAAATTGAATATGTATGCTTTTAACATATTCAAATTGTATACTTAATATAGGGTTATATATTTTACCAGAATTTTTTTTAGCTAGCTACAACTAGCTAAATACCTAGGTTTCAAAAATGTAAATCAAATGAGTTTGAAAATATTTGAAATCACCTGAAAAAGTAAAAAAGATCCAAATTTTATGGTTGGAATTAATAAAGGGCCTTGTTTAGGAACTGTAGCTTTACTGTATAGTTCTTTTCAATTGAGTTTTATCCTTGTAGCTATACGTTTATTATATTTTATATCTAGAAAGATCAGCAACCTTACCTGTCTCTAGATTGTGGGCAAGCAATGTTTCAAACAAGAGGAGAAACATGTGAAGTCCGAGTGATATCAGCAGAGCTCTGTACTGGACTGCAGACTGGCCTTCAATTCTGAAAAAAAATCATGGGATAAAGTAACATCTAGTTATTTCAAATAAACTATTTCATTTCATCATCAGAGCTAGCAAACCAAATGTGCATTTCTGTTGTTGTGAATAAACATTTTATCTAATTAAAAAATAAGAATCAAAACGATTCATCCTAATGATCACATAGATGAATTTGAGAGTAGATAACTAACATTTATCATAAGGTGGGAATTTTTAAAGCAACTTTTTGAGTGTGAAAAAAGTGGAAAAGCCTAGAAACTAGTAGTGCTCATAGTGACGTAATTCGAGTAGTGAGACAGTTCGCTCTGTCTGATGTACCAAGCTATAAAATATGTGAGGTTTCTTTTACTCTCTTTTATCTTCAATATTTATTTACAAATAGCTATACCTATGTGAAATATAGTCTTTGCCTAGTAAAAAGTATAGCGACAGTTAAAATCACTCACCTATAATGAGGGTTTGCAAGCCACACTATGTTAGCAATCAGAGCACCAACAATGACCACACCTTTCCATAACCAAATAGGAATAAACACCAGCCAGTAGCTGATGCTGATGATGTGGTCCAGACGCAAGGCAAGGAGAGCTGTGAATACGCTCAAACAGATCCATACCATGAACTTTCTGCAAGAGAATAAAATGTTCAAATTTTTAGAGCCATAGTAGTTTACTTTGTACCCAGGTAATAAAGTATGTCCTTACTCGTCAATATATTGGCGAGTTTATGACAACTATTTAGAGCCCTTCAATTACAAATGTAAAGAAATATCTAATTTTTTCCTATGCTAAAATGTTAATTTGGAGAGAATTAATGATAATTGGGTCATTTTGAAGATAACTGTTAGCTGGAGAGACAAATGGAGAGTTTATGATCCATAGCTAATATTTTACTTGCAAGCCTTCTATTGGTAGAAAACGTATCAAAAAATATCAACTCGCGAAAATATTGATGGTTATTTTATTAATTGTACCAGTTAGATGCATAAACTAATAAAATCCAGATCATTTGAACACACAACAATTGATAGATGGTGACCTTAATAAATATAACAATTAAAGGCATAAAGTAAACTTCAATATTCTGCCGTCTATTTTATTAGTGATTCAACAGTTAATTACAGTTTTTTTAAACATATTTCACTCCTCGAAAGTTGGCCAGACTGCAGAAATAATGGTAAAGTGTTCATAGATCTCTTATTCTGTTCATAGTAAAATTAATGTAAATATATATAGGAATTAATTCAAAAATTGTTCATAGTCATAGAGAATATCCCAAATATCTCCCATATTCTGCAGACTGGAAACATGGATTACTTGGCTTCTTACCATTAATTTTTTTCTACATTCACAATAATTTTAATAAATTATTGCAAACACCTACCAAATAACTCCTTTAATTACAATAATTTTACTGTTAACTGTGAGCAGAAGAAGATAACCTCTATTCAATAATTTAGACTATTCTCCAAAAAATAGGGTAAATTTTCAACATTTTCTCAGTTCTGTGTGAACAATCTTCAATTTTCTCATATATTTGGATGTAATTTCACTGATAACAGAAGCCAAAACCAAAATAGAGGATTTCTGCAATCTGAACACTGTTCAAAGTCTACAAACCTCTCACCAGTTTCCAACTTTCTGCAAAATTCAGTAGATAAGTTGATATAGGAATAATTTACCTGAGCATTATATAATAAGAAAAGTAGCTACCTAGTCGGTACTTATATTATTTAAAGTCAAAGCTATCAGTATCACTCACCCAGGGTTGAAATCTCTGAACATGATTAGCTAATCAGTGATAACTTAGGTTTAATTGGTTATGTATATAGCCTACACATATCTTGATATGGTCATAGGTACTAAATTAAACTAGTATTAAATAGCTACAGTTGATTATGAAAGCCAATTCTCTTCAGAACACATAACAAACAAAAAAGTTCCTAAAAACTTTTTTATATATATATTTTAGAACACTGGTTTATACCATATGGCTCCAAATCTTATCATAATTTAGTATTTTAATAATCTGAAAAAAAGAATTGGTTAATTTTGCTTTATTATTGCTCACATTTAATGTAAAGAAATAGAATTATATTATAGTTAAATGATTATTGGTTTGGTAAATAAATTCAATATAAGGATGTAGCTATTAGCTAGCTACTATTATCTTAATATATCTTCCAGTCTGTATTTGGTGCACAAAATTCCACTAACATTATATGAACACTGAAAAAATCCACCAATAATTTGGCTGGTCCACCAGCATTTCCCCAATCACTTACCAAAAAATTAATGGTAACATAGGAATAAATAGCTATAAATCCACTGACTTTGCTAGAACATTATTTTCAAAGGAGAAAAATTTCTGCCAACAAGTAGGTAACATTTTCCAGGATATATCTTAGTATTTGATTCTGATAATCTAAAATAAATAAAAGGAAGAGCTTTGATTGCTTCATTATTGCACACAATTTCTGTAAAAGAATAGACATAGCTATAGTTTAGTTAAATAATTAGTTTGGTAAATAAATGCAATATTAAGATGCATTATTATTGTAAATATACAGGGTGGAGCAAGAGAAGGAAACCCATTTTCAAAATACTATATTTTTTACAAATTATCAAACCTAGAAATTTTCTAAAAACACAGTTTTATACGTTTGCTTTTTTTGCATATATCTTGATAATCTGTTGAGAGTTACGACAAAAATTAAATATCCTGCGGCGAATTAGAAAAAGGTAAATAAAAAGGGCTTGCGCAAGGACGAAAAACTCAAAAAAGTTCATAATAGGAATAATTTATTTTCATATGGTAGCTAGTAGTAAAAATTAAATCCTACTATTTTTCATTCAATTAACGTTTTTGTTATTGACTCTTTCATTCACGGAAATACATTTTTATCACCAATCACGATATCTTCTACAAAATGTGCATTTATTTGCAGAAAAAATTTGCAAAATTTAGACGGTGCGGTACATCAGTTCTAAGAGTTTGAGCCTTACATGCATTTTAAAAGGATTATTCTTCAACATCATGATTAAAAATTCAGTGAAATGTCTCTTAAATGAAATCTAATCCTTACTTTTTGATTGATATTTTTGGGTTCTCAGTAAACTTTCATGAAAAAGATTATTTTTTTCATGTGTTCATTCTTTTCTCCTGCGACATGATCACTTTATGTTCAAATTTAAAGTGGTTACTTCAGTTTTGAACTTATTGACATTTGTCAATATGGTTTTATAGTTGGTGGAAATTTTTCCAGATATTTATCTTCATTTGGGCTGTTTGTTTTTATCTTCATTTGGGTTGTTTGTTTTTATCTTCATTTGTGTTGTTTGTTTTTATCTTCATTTGGGTTGTTTGTTTTTATCTTCATTTGCGTTGTTTGTTTTTATCTTCATTTGGGTTGTTTGTTTTTATCTTCATTTGGGTAGTTTGTTTTTATCTTCATTTGGGTTGTTTGTTTTTATCTTCATTTGGGTTGTTTGTTTTATCTTCATTTGGGTTGTTTGTTTTTATCTTCATTTGGGTTGTTTGTTTTTATCTTCATTTGGGTTGTTTGTTTTTAACTTCATTTGGGTTGTTTCCGCTTCATTTGGGTTGTTCGTTTTTAACTTCATTTGGGTTGTTCGTTTTTATCTTCATTTGGGTTGTTTCTGCTTCACTTAGGTTGTTCATTTTTATCTTCATTTGAATTGGTTAGGCTTTATTTGGGTTGTTTGTGTTCATCTTCATTTGGGTTTCATTCAGGTTCATTTTCCCAGATAACCATATCCTCTCTATCCCGCCTGGGACATCCCTCGCTAGCGAGGGACGGGGGATTTCAGACGTTTCAAGACATCTAAATTCCCACGTCTTTCAAACGTCTGAAACCCCACTCTCTTCCCACGTCTTGAACAAGCGGGATGTCCCATGTCTGTCCCACACAGGATGTCCCTCGTCTGTCCCACGTCTTAAATCCAACTCAAAGCCCACGTCTGTCCCACGCTGGATGACCCTCTCTGTCCCACGCCGGATACCACTCTCTGTCCCACGCCGGATACCCCTCTCTGTCCCACGCCGGATACCCTTCTCTGTCCCACGCCGGATACCCCTCTCTGTCCCACGCCGGAGATACCCCTCTCTGTCCCACGCCGGAGATACCCCTCTCTGTCCCATGCGGGATATCCTTCTCTGTCCCTTGCTGCACGTCCCTTCTGTCCTATGTGGGATGTTCCTCTCTGTCCCACGTGGGATGTCTCTCTCTGTCCCACGTGGGATGTCTCTCTCTGTCCCACGTGGGATGTCTCTCTCTGTCTCACGTGAGATGTCCCTCTCTGTCCCACGCGGGATGACCCTCCATGTCTCTCGTCTGTCCCACGACACGGGAGAAAGATTTTTATCGAGTCGTGGAGAAAATCTTGGTAAAAAGAAATCTCATTCTCAAGCCTTATTTACGTATCATAACTAGGTAGATATTGATAAACTCTAGTAGATATAACTAGGTAGCTATTGATGAAAAGATGTAGGTAACTAGGTAGGCATTGATGAATACTAGTATAGGTAAGTAGGTAGATATTGATGAACAATAGTAAGTAACTAGGTAGGTATTGATAAACACTGGCAGGTATCTAGGTGATAAACAGTTATAGGTAACTAGGTAGTTATTGACAAACAGTAGTAGGTAACTAGGTAGGCTATTGATGAGCACTAGTACATAACTAGGTAGGAATTGATGAGCACTATAGTAGGTAACTAGGTAGGTATTGACAAACAGTTGAAGATAACTAGGTAGGCATTGATAAACACTAGTAGGTAACAAGGTATGTATTGATGAACACTAGTAGGTAACTAGTTAGGTATTGATGAATACTAGTAGGTAACCAGGACCTAGGTTGGTATTGATAAATAGTTGTAGGCAACAAGTTAGGCATTGGTAAAACGTTGTAGGCAACTAGGTAGTCATTGGTAGACACTAGAAGGTAACTAGTTAGGTATTGATAAACAGTTGTAGGGACTAGGTAGGCATTGATAAACACCAGTAGGTAACTAGGTAGGTATTGACAAACAGTTGTAGGTTACTAAGTAGGTACTGATAAATACTACGTACTTGGTAACTAGGTAGGTAGTGAAACTCAAACCACCAGTAGGTAGGTACTATGTTGGTATTGATAAACAGTTGTAGGTAACTAGGTTGTTGTTGATAAATAATAGTAGGTAACTAGGTAGTGATAACCATGAGTAGGTAACTATAGCCTATAGGTAAGATTAATAAACAGTTGCAGGTAATGAAGTAGTTAATAACATTATTAATATAAATATAGCTATCAATAAATAACTTTAATCATATTTTTTTTCATAGCTATACATTAAAAAAGAAAATATACTAAAAAGTTGAATATTAAATTATATTTATTTATAATAACTTTAAAAAACATGCAAGTTATCAAGTTGCATAAAGATCATTCCAATACTACTTCTACCATGTCCAGGATGGCTCATTGACACTATATCACACTACAGTTCTGAGTACCGAGATCACCGTTACATTTCTTTCTCCATTTCTTCCCACATCTAAAATCTCTCGCCTATCCCACGTCTGCACCATGTCTAAAACCCTTCGCCTGTCCCATGTCTAAAACCTCTCGCCTGCCCCACGTCTGAAACCCCTCGCCTGTCCCACGTCTGAAACCCCTCGCCTGTCCCACGTCTAAAACCCCTCGCCTGCCCGACGTCTAAAACATCTCGCCTGCCCCACATCTAAAACTTCTCGCCTGCCCCACGTCTAAAACCAGTTGCCTGTCCCACGTCTAATACCCCACGCCTGCCCCACATCTAATACCCATCGCCTGTCCCACGTCTAAAACCCCCTCGCCTGCCCACACATCAAAAATTCCTCGCCTGCCCACACGGTGGATATAACAGGGACTTGCAGAACAATTTTTAAATTTAAATCGATTTTAGACGTTCAAATACGTAATTTTTATGTAAATTGCCTGGATAAGCTACTTGTGCAATTGAACATCAGTTGAAGAACTGATATCTAGAACATCAGTTGAAGACTGTAAGTAATCGATCAAAATTATTATTGAATCGTGGTGCAAATCTTAATGGTTAAAATATCAATACATTGCAGCAAGTTCATTCTCAAGCTTTATTTACGTATCATGACTAGGTAGGTATTGATAAACACTAGTAGATATAACTAAGTAGCTGTTGAAGAAGGTATCTAGGTAGGCTTTGATGAATAATACTAGTAGGTAAGTATTGATGAACACTACCTAGTATGTAACTAAGTAGGTATTGATAAACACTACCTAGTAGGTAACTAGATAGGTATTGATAAACACTGGTAGGTATCTAGGTAGGTATTGACAAACAGTTATAGGTAAGTAAGGTAACGAGGTAGGTAATTGATGAACACTAGTGGATAACTAGGTAGGTATTGATGAGCACTAGTAGATAACTAGGTGGGTATTGACAAACAGTTGTAGGTAACTAGGTATTATTGATGAGCACTAGTAGGTAACTAGGTAGGTATTGATGAGCACTAGTAGATAACTAGGTGGGTATTGACAAACAGTTGTAGGTAACTAGGTATTATTGATGAGCACTAGTAGGTAACTAGGTAGGTATTGCCGAACACTAGTAGGTAACTAGGTAGGTTTTGATGAACACTACTAGGTAACTAAGTAGGTATTGATGAATACTAGTAGGTAAGTTGGACCTAGGTTGGTATTTATAAACAGCTGTAGGCAACTAGGTAGGCATTGATAAACACAGGAAGGTAACTAGTTAGGTATTGATAAGCAGTGTAGGCAACTAGATAGGTAGTGATAACCACCAGTAGGTAACTACAGGTAAGATTAATTAACAGTTATAGGTAATTAGATAGTTAATAATATTAATTAACATTATTAATACAAATATTAATAAATAACTTCATACATATTATTATCAATTACATTAAAAAAGATACCAAAATATAGAATATTAAATTATATTAATTTAAAATAACTTTAAGAAGCACGCAAGTTGTCAAGTTGCATAAAGATCATTCCAATACTATACTTCTACCATGTACAGGATGGCTCAATGGTAGCATCGCCGACTTCAATAGTGCATCACACTACAGTCCTGAGTTCGAGTCCCGAGAACACCACTACATTTCTTTCTCCATTTCTTCCCATTTAGTTAATGTATAACAATATGTGATATTAAAATAATTGATATACAGCCACATGTACATATGCACTATATGCAATAAAGTAAGAAATTGCAATAATGATTAGTATGATCTTTTATATTTCTTATACAATTTATATACCCCAATTAACCGAGTGGTATTAGACGTGGGACAGGCGAGAGGTATTAGACGTGGGACAGGCGATGGGTATTAGACGTGGGACAGGCGATGGGTATTAGACGTGGGACAGGCGATGGGTATTAGACGTGGGAAAGGGGAGGGGTATTAGACGTGGGACAGGCGAGGGGTATTAGACGTGGGACAGGCGAGGGGTATTAGACGTGGGACAGGCGAGGGGTATTAGACGTGGGACAGGCGAGGGGTATTAGACGTGGGACAGACGAGGGGTATTAGACGTGGGACAGGCGAGGGGTATTAGACGTGGGACAGGCGAGGGGTAGTAGACGTTGGACAGGCGAGGGGTATTAGACATGGGACAGGCGAGGGGTATTAGACATGGGACAGACGAGGGGTATTAGACGTGGGACAGACGAGTGGTATTAGACGTGGGACAGACGAGGGGTATTAGACGTGGGACAGATGAGGGGTATTAGACGTGGGTCCGTGGGGTATCCCTCGCTGTTAGACGCCTTGCAAGACGTGGGATCAGACGTCTAGCAGAAAGGGACCCTTGTGCAAACGGCGAGGGACAGACGTCTAAAACCCCACACTGCACGTCTTAAATCCCTCTATAGCAAGGGGTATAAGACGTCTTAAGACGTATGACAAACCGCTTTTGGTTAGCTGGGCAATTTGTATATAACAATATGAATCATTACATTAGTTGATATACAGTTAAACGTACATACACACTATGCGCAATAAAGTAAAAAATGATAATGAAATTAGCTTGTTTTATTTTTCTAATACATATTTATATACATACACCAATTAACCAAGGTAGTTTGAGCAGAAGAGGGATATGTCCCCCTTGTAGAGGAAGACATCTTCACTCTGTCCCCCTTTCAGAGGGGGACATCCGCACTCTGTCCCACGTCTTGCAGAGGGGAACATATACACTCTGTCCCACATCTTAAATCCCTCTTCCCTCTATAGCGAGGGATATCCGCACTCTGTCCCACGTGGGTCCCACTTCTTGAATCCCTCTATAGCGAGGGACATCCACATTCTGTCCCACGTGGGCCAACGTCTTGAAAACAGAGTGGGGTAAGACGTGGGACATTTGGATGTTCCTCTCTGTCAGAGAGGGACAAGACGTGGGATCAGACGTCTTGCAGAGGGGAACCCCTGTGCAAACGAAGAAGGTTAGACATCTGCAAGACCTCTAATTTCCCCCGCCCCACGTCTTAAATCCCTTAATAGCGAGGGGTATCAGACGTCTTAAGATGTGAGACAAACAGCTTTTGGTTAGCTGGGTTCAGTTCATTTGGGTTTGTTTGTGTTTCATTTGGTTTTATTTGGGTTTCATATGGGTTCATTTGAGTTCATTTGGGAACATTTAGGTGATTTGTAGGACTGGGTTTGTTATTCATATTCTCCTCCTAGGAGAATGTTTCTCATAGATAGCGGCACATTTATTTCCCTTAGTGATATTCTCATTAGTGATATTCTCATTCTCATTATTATATAAAACGAAAAGCACATGAAAAAAACAAAGATTGCTACAAAAAAAAAATTTGAAATATTATTTATCTTAAAATAATGTAAATTCACTAGCAGCAGTTGAAACAATGGTCGAAATGTCTGCTTCATTATTCAGTCCTTAAATGTCAAATCTGAAAAAAAAATTTTGCTTTGACATGATATGGTATGCACCCATCTAAGGATGATCCGATGTTGATTAATTTGCATAGGTATTCTAGATTGATAATTTGATATACCTAATCCTTTCCTGTTTTAATGTTAGAGAAAAAAAAAGGTATTTTCCAGTCTGCAAAAGATGCATAAAGTTTTGAAGGTTATCCGGCAACTGTTGAGACTTTGAAATTAGTCTCCTGAATTATCCTGCTACAATTTCCTAATTAATTCCTATGTTTACATGTAATTAGTGGAGAGAATTTTGGTCATTTTGGAGAGAAATTTGAAATTCTTTGGAAACAAATTGCCCCATAAATTAAATATCTGGAGACTGATTACGCTGTTTGCGCCAAGTCTGTATTTGATGCTCAAAATTCCACTGACTTTTTGAAAAAGCTGAAAAAATCCACCATACTTTTCCAGTAATTTGACTGATCCACTAACATTTTACCCATTTTTCCCCCAAAAATTAATGGTAACATAGGAATAAATAGTTAAAATTCCACCGACTTTGCAGAATATTATTTTCAAAGGTGAAAAATTCCACCAACATGTCGGTGGAATTTACCACGAAATACAGACTGGGTTTGCGCATGCTTTGCAGACTGGAGTATTTTGAATATTGTGTACAAACGGGAAATCACTGAAAAAGTAAAAACTTGGATGAAGGAGTAAATAACCCTGTTATTTCGAAAAAGTATAATATTGGAAGAAGCATACTCAGCCAGTCTGCAGAATGTGTCTCTTCTCCCGCAGAGATTTTAATTTGAGAGAAAGTTACTCTCTGACTCTCAGTAGACAGTAGCAGATTCAGAATCTCCCGCAGCTAAATTAATGGTAACATAGGAATTAATATAAAATCTCCAACAGTTAAATTAATGGTAACATAGGAATTAATTCAAGATCTCCCACAGAGATCTATAATTCCTAAAAATTCAATCATAAACTCCCGCATAGAGTCTTAGAAAAATGTTCCATATTCTGCAGACTAGGCATACCAGTCTGTATTTAGTGCACCAAATTCCACTGACTTTTTCAAAAAGCTGAAAAAATCCACCATAAATTTCCTGTAATTTGGCTGATCCACCAACATTTTGGGGTATGACTAAATTGCGAAATGAAGGTATTTCACGAAATGAACATGAAATGAAGGTGAATCGCGAAATGAAGATTACAGAATTAATTTGAATGTATTTGAAGAGTGTAAATGATAGAATGATAAATAAATACCTAAATGAAGATTATAAATACCGAAATGAACAAAATGGAGTGACTAAATCCCGAAATGAAGATAAGAAACCCCGAAATGAAGTGACTAAATATCGAAATGAATGAAATGATATGACTAAATACCAAAATAAAGTGACTAAATACCGAAATGAAGATTACAAACCCAGAAATGAACAAAATGAAGTGACTAAATACCGAAATGAAGATTATAAACCCCGAAATGAACGAAATGAAGTGACTAAATACCGAAATGAAGATTACAAACCCCGAAATGAAGTGACTTAATACAGAAATGAAGATTATAAACCACGAAATGAAGCGACTAAATACCGAAATGAAGATTATAAACCCCGAAATGAAGTGACTAAATAGCGAAATGAAGATTATTAACACCGAAATGGAGTGAATGAATGTCGAAATGAAGATTATAAACCCCGAAATGAACAAAATTAAGTGACTAAATACTGAAATGAAGATTATATATACTCAAATGAATATTATATTTACCGAATAATTCAAATAACAAGATTTCAAAAATTAGATAAATTTTAGAACTTTCCATGTAAATTTTGAAAGCTAGCCATACATCTGCAGATTCGATCATTCGGTTTTAGAAGATTTGATCTTAACGGACCAAATATCCTAAATATCTGCCTTTTTATATGGGGCGATAAAGATAGAACCTCGCACTCAAATCGCTCATTTTGATTGTACATCTTTTCTGCTGTGTCTATATATAATTCTTTCCATGGGGCGAAATATATTTTTATTTTTGTCTATGTAGCTACTTTTAACACTAATTATAATAAGTAACGAGATCTTCCACTGAAAACATATAGAATGTTCTATTTTTATCTCAACATTCTGGATACTAATGAAGAATTCATATAATATATTATTTTGTAAAATTTCACATACATCTCATATCAATTTTAAATTACAGGATGACTAATTACTATTTATAAGTATAACCATATTAAAGTTACTGTTACAGATAAAAGAAATGGGGAAACCCATTTACAGAGAAATTGATTACTTTCATCATTTGTAACTTCTTTTTGCAGTAATAATATTCTAATCAATTATATACTGAAGTAGATCGAATTTCTAAGTAATTTACATTATTCTATAGAAAGATAAATTTAATATCTCATAGTTGCATCATATATAAAGATGATTTATATAAATTATATGATTAAATTTTTTTTATTTAATGTGAATATTGTATTTTTTCCAGAAACCAATCCTGTAGTTAACAGAATGGTGATTATGATTAGTCTGCAATGCCTCTGATGGACAAATTGTGCCAGCCGATGAATCTGAATCATCAGAGTAGAGTCTCACATCATTCATTAAAGGTAATGAATGATGTGAGACAAAGAACATACGATTTAGTATTTACGATTGATTTTAAGGATAAGTTGAGATGACATGCTGTTATTCAATCGTATTTTAAATGACTGAAAATTATTTTTCTAATTAAAATTTAAAAGATTTGTAATTTATCGTAAGCCTTTACTTACAAGTTATCTATTTTCAATTGTCGTTACTTCATTAAAGATGAATAATCTATACTCGAACTCATTAATCCTTTCAAGTTATTAACGTTATTATTTCAAAGGTAGCTACTGGTTAATCGTTTGTAAGAAAATTCGCTTTTCTTAAAGTTGAAATATATAATGGATAACATAATAATTTGAAAATTTCAGATATAGCTAGTATCATTTTGAAAACTATACATTGGCCATCATCCAAAAGATTGTGGCACCCGTTGTTATGCTGTATTATTGACCATTGCAAACATCGGCGTGGTTGCACGAGTACATTGGCCCAGCATCTTTTAGATGTCTTTTAGTTGGTGCATGATGAATGCCAATAAACTTAACAAATAACGAAATGAATATTTTAAATACTAAAATAAATAAATTTGAATCACTAAATACCGGAATGAAGTTAATCAATACTTAGATATCAAATTTGAGAAGTCAAACACGAGTTATACGAAGACAAAATCACAAATTTTAAATAACCTAGAGAAAATTCTAACAAATACCGGAGTGAAAGATGCTAAGAGACAATTTAGTAATAGAGAAGATGAATACAATAAACAGAGGAATGAAAAGCAGATACGAAACCTAAAATATGCAGTCACAAAAGAAATAAAACAGCCTGAAGATAATGGCAGTACAGCGGACCATATAGTGGCCGTCGAAGAAATGACAAAAAACAATCTGTTTGTTCAACGTGTCTGTCATATAAAAGGATTTAATCATCCGTTAATTATTCTTTATTCAGAAAAACAAATAGAGGATGTGAAGAGGTTTTGCTGCGTAGAAGGAGGAAGCATTCTGGGGATGGATAAGACATACAATCTAGGTAAACAGAAATTTGATATATTATGATTATTCGTATTTGTAATTTTTCATTATTAATATGATGTACAAATTAGATGTTTCATTTTTTTGTAGAGCTCTGAAGTTTATAGATATGTCACGTGGGGAAATCAATAATAAATTATTCAAAATAATATTATCTATACTTTCCTTTATTTCTATAAAATGTTATGTTTAAATACAATCAGAACCATGTTTTAATTCAATATTCTTTATCCCAATTAAATAATGTAATACTTCAAACATAATAAATCGATCCTTCAATCCTTTAATCACAAATATATATAAAAAATCTATATTTATATAAATACATATAAAATATCTATATATAATAATTTCACTTGTATCTTTCCAGGAGAGTTCCATGTCACGACATTAGTCTACAAAGATTTGTCTGTAGTGAGAAGAAGAAATATGGATCATCCCATTGTGTTTGGACCAATCTTAATTCACGCAAATTCTTCTGCACAGGCATTTACCTGCTTTCTGCATTGTATAGCAGATAACCTTACTTCGAATGAAATTTCCAAACTAGTAATTGGCACGGATCAAGAGTTAGCCATAAAATGTGCAATTCAGAAATCTTTGATTGGATCAACTCACCTTCTATGCACTCGACATCTCAAGCAAGACTTGAATAAGTTTATGGAGGAGAAGGTGGGCTATCCACTTGCTAATAGGCAGGCTGTAACTCAATTAATATTTGAAGAATTATTGGTCCACAGCATAGATGATGACATTTTAGAATTCAGGTTCCAAAATTTAAAAAAAAAATTGTTGGAGATTTTGGAGGAGCAAAACTCTGGGACCATTTGGAAACGAAATTTATGCCAATCATTAAAGCACATGTCATAAATCCTATCAGAGACAGGAAAATCAGTCATATATATATATATGGACTAATAACAATTGCGAGAGTGCCAATCATGTCATAAAATCGGTAACGAAATGGAAGATTTCCACAATACCGAAATTCATTGAAATAATGTATGGTATCGTTACATCTGAACAGAACGAACGGAGAAGATCCATTATAGACAGAGGAAATTATAAATTGGCAGATATATTTAGTAAGCACCTAATTTCTCTCGAAGTGTGGTCAGAGTATCCACAAGAAATGTGTAAGAAGAGAGAAGCAAAATTCTTCAGTGATAATGGACAAGCTTCGAGCAATATTTGCTATTCCAGAGATAGAAGTAGGACAATATTGAAGTCCCCTAATTCAGGGAAAAAACCTCACCAAAGAAAGAGAAAAAGAGCAGAACGTTCCATTACTTCTGTAACTGAGAAAAATAAAATTTAAAAACAGAATTAAACATAATAGAGAATATATTTTAGATATTTATATAGAAAAAAAGTGTTTTTTTTTGTCTAATTATGATTTAATTTGTTTGTCTAATTATGATTTAATTTGTTTGTCTAATTATGATTTAATTTGTTTGTCTACTTATGATTTAATTTGTTTGTCTAATTATGATTTAATTTGTTTGTCTAATTATGATTTAATTTGTTTGTCTAATTTGATTCAATTTGTTTGTCTAAATATGATTTAATTTGTTTGTCTAAATATGATTGAATTTGTTTGTCTAATTATCTAATTTAACAAATTAAGATAGAAACGGAAATGTACCTATTAATAAATATAATCTTATATGAAACTTGATCTTTGAATACATCTTGAAAAATCATATAAGAATATACTGCGTTATTGTATTCTGATAAAAAACTAAAATCATTATAAATGCACTGAGAAAAATGAATATTTATCTGTGATTTCTGAAAATATGTACCTTCTTAAAAATCATCAAATGTATACATTTCAACTAACATGCATATTCTGCTATGAATAATTATAATCGTGATTGATTCAATCGAATGAAAACTGTATATAAAAATCACCAACTTCAGATGACTTTAAAGAATAAATAAAAGCAAGTATTTCATGAAGCGACAGAAACAAGAATTTAGTGAGATTGTATATTAATTCAGATCAACAGTATATATACAGATTTCTGAATAAAAATCAACCATGGTGTCTGCTGAAAATAAAGTAAGTTTTAAATCACTCTATAAGTCAAGTAAAATAGTATGTCTCATAAACTCGCCATTTGTCTCTCCAGCTCTCTCCAAAATTCAGCAAATTCTCTCCAAAATGATCAAATTTTCATAAATTCTCTCCAAAATAACATTGTAGCATAGGAGAAAAATAGATAAAACTCGCCATTTGCAATTGAAGGGCTCAAAATAACTGTCACAAACTCCCCATTAAAATGGCGAGTTTGGACATGCTTTATTACTTGGTTAATATAAAGACTATATGGTTCATTTCGGTATTTAGTCACTTCATTTCGGGGTTTATAATCTTCATTTCGGAGTTTATAATCTTCATTTCGGGGTTTATAATCTTCATTTCGGTATTTAGTCATATCATTTCATTCATTTCGGTATTTACTCACTTCATTTTGGAAATTATAATTTTCATTTTGGTAATTATAATCTAAATTTCGGTATTTAGTTACTTCATTTCAGGGTTTATAATCTTCATTTCGGTATTAAGTCACTTCATTTCGGGGTTTATAAGCTTCAATTCGGTATTTAGTCACTTCACTTCGTTCATTTTGGTATTTATAATCTACATTTTCTTCATTTCGGCATTTATAATATTCGTTTAATTATTTAGTTTCTTCATTTACTAATCATTCTATCATATTCACTCGTTAAATACATTCAAATTAATTCTCTGAGCTTCATTTTGCGATTTATCTTCATTTCATATTCATTTCGCGAAAAACCTTCATTTCGCGATTTAGTCATACCGAACATTTTGCTCATTTTTCCACCGAAAATTAATGGTTACATAGGAATAAATAGCTAGAAATCCACTGACTTTGCCAGAATATTATTTTCAAATGGAAAAATTTGAAATGAAAAATTTTCAAATGGTGGAATTTACCATGAAATACAGTCTGGTAGGCATACTGTACTAGTTATCTATGTAAGGAACCAGAGACACAAATTTGATTATATGAAAGTCAACATCCAGTCTGCAGAATATGGGACATTTTTAACATTTTCTGTAAGAACAAACCTTAATTTCCTCCTATGTTTACATGTATTTTACTGAAAACAGAAGCCAAAATAGAGGATATCAGTTTACCTGTTCCTGCAGTCTGGGTCAACATGAACATCACTAACATTTTTTTTATCGTAAAGTCTAACTCTAACTTTTGTAACAAAAAAGGCAAGAACAAAAGTTTTGTTCTTGCCTTAAAGGGGCAGTTCAGTCAATTTTCGTTTTCATAATATTAATGTTGAACGATCACTTAGTAAGAATAAAGCATTCTTGTAGAATTAAACGGTTGAAACAAATATAATAAGCGATATATATCATATTTTATAAATTCGATTTAGTTCCTGCGTCCTTCTACAGATGGCGCCACCACTCTGTACTTTTTGTTTACATTTTACAGCTGATAAGATGTTAACAATTTTTCTATCAACAGTATTAACAGGTTAAATCATGAAGAGATGGTTTTCTTTTCAAAACTAAATCTAATTGTCTCGAAGGACAGTTTTCAATTTCACAAATTCTTTTCACCATTTTCATAAGTTAATAACCGATTCAAGTCTGGCACTGGTTATCATTTTCTTTACGTACTACAATGATTAGTTACGCGGTCCACCGCAGTCCACAGGTGGCGCCACAAATTTACAATATACTTTTTATATAAACATTTCTAAAATCAACGAATATTCTAAAGTTACATAAATAAATATACTAAAACGATTTAGGACCAATTTGGCGATAGTTTGATTTTGACTGAACTGCCCCTTTAAATCCAAACAGTGCTCTCATATCTTAAATTCTCGGATGTTCAGATTTGAAGAATTCTAATGTAACTGTAGTTTCTCAACAAAAAGAGAATTTACATGACACCTAAGCATATTGAACATGATCCTTTTAATTGATTTGCTCTTTTGTGTGTATTGTGACAGTATAGCGTCGGACCGAGTGGCTTTGCGCATTTTCCGCATACTTTGATTTTACGAAAAAACTAGAACAGTCAGCAATCTGATTATTTGTGTGTAGATAGATGAAGGGTAGACCTAGGTGCACACCAGTTTCAACTCTTTATGTTAAATAGAAAAAAAGTTATCGAAAAACTGTGCGCAAAGATCGTGGGGATAAACCGGGTGAATTTTGCGCACTTACCGGGTGTACTTGCGCACCGCGCAAATACACCCAATGTGAAACTGCGCAGTGCGCAAGTTCACCCTATGAATGAACTGTGCATATAAAATCTAACCCCGATATGCTATGCGACTGCCGTGAATCTGCCCCAATCTGCTGTGCAATTGCTGTGAGTCTGCTGTGCAATTGCCGTGAGTCTGCTGTGCAATTGCCGTGAGTCTGCTGTGCAATTGCCGGAGTCTGCTGTGCAATTGCCGGAGCCTGCCGTGGAATTGCCGTTAGCCTGCCGTGTAATTGCCGTGAGTCTGCTGTGGAATTGCCGTGAGTCTGCTGTGGAATTGCCGTGAGTCTGCAGTGGAATTGCCGTGAGTCTGCTGTGTAACTGCCGTGAGTCTGCTGTGGAACTGCCGTGAGTCTGCTGTGTAACTGCCGTGAGTCTGCTGTGGAACTGCCGTGAGTCTGCTGTGGAATTGCCGTGAGTCTGCTGTGGAATTGCCGTGAGTCTGCTGTGGAATTGCCGTGAGTCTGCTGTGCAATTGCCGTGAGTCTGCTGTGCAATTGCCGTGAGTCTGCTGTGCAATTGCCGCGAGGTTGCTGTGCAATTGCCGCGAGGCTGCTGTGCAATTGCCGTGAGGCTGCTGTGCAATTGCCGTGAGTGTGTTGTGCAATTGCCGTGAGGCTGCTGTGTAATTGCCGTGAGGATGCTGTGTAATTGCCGTGAGGTTGCTGTGTAATTGCCGTGAGGCTGCTGTGGAGAATCGGGGATGAATATCACAGGTTTATTAATGAATAAGAGCTCTTTAACTTTATTAATAAATGTGCTCAAGTCCACCTGTGAATTAAAATATTCCCAGGGTGTCCTTGCGCATCTAGTATATTGGTTATATCTCAATAATTTATAATTATTAATAAAATCATCTTACATGACGTTAATCTGCAGTAAATTATGCGTATCCAACGTAAATTGCAATCAAATTTGAGCATAATTATCAACACTACAGCATAGTTCGCGGAGATTCGATTCTAGTCCCAAATAATTATTTTGCTATGAAAAACATAGGTCTCTCTTTGAACACTTTGTATCTATACTTAATCTCTTACGATTTTCGTGAAATTTATGGACTAGGGGGTTTAAGAGCTGCTCTTTCCAATGGTGTTGTCAGATTTGAAATATTTTCACGCATTCGCCGTCAATTACCGATGCGCAACTTCACCCGGAATGTTGAAGTGCGCAAAGCCACCCGGTCTGACGCTAATGTATACATTATACATTTCAGTGAATAGTGATTTAAACTGATTTTACATACAACTAGGTATATCTTGCTTGTCTAATAGTGTTTTAAATATAGTTGTTCTCAATAAATGCAAAATCCATTTTTTACGATATATATCTACCTAAATTAAACCGAGAAACTCACTACCCAGGTGGGACCTCAAAACCCAAGATCTGGGTGGAAAAACCCATCTGTGGGATCCCTGCAAGAGACAAGCGAGAAGTCCTCACGCCACTTAGTTGACTAAAAAACGGAGAAAAAGGAAATTGCGTGCACATTCACTCCACTGTTTAAAAGGCTGAAAACCCAAACGGAATTTGGATGAACGCTCACGCTATTTAGTTGACTAAAGTATGGGAAAAAATGGAGCAGGTTACAGGTTGTTGGTCCCCCAGTATCGCTTTAATATCAGCACTAAGTTTTCATTAAAATATCTTTATTAAAAAAGACTCTTAAAATCAAAAAAATCAAAACTCATTATTTACAATATTGCAGTATCCCAGACAGCATCTCACTCTCACTTTTGAAGATATGCTTCACATACTTAGGCTTACTTTTTATGTCCTTTGCCATGATGGTTGCTGCCCCAATGTCTCCTCTCATAGCTACCAAAAGAGCATATCCTGGCACACCAAGAATTTTGCGCCAGACATCATCCTCACTTCTATTCTTATTTAGTCCAACTTATAACAGAATTTCCAAACAATAAACTAGGCATTACAATTTACTACCATTTCCGAGAAGTTTTACCAATTAAAACTATTGGAAGATCTTGCAATAATGGAGTGGGTCATGTTTGACATTCGTTTGGCTGAATTTATTTTTGTTTCTTTATGTTGATGAAAAATATCTCTGTCAACTCCAATGCAAACTCCCAGACCCAGATATCTTATATGAGTTGCAACTTCAATTCCCTCAATCTGATTTTGATTGGAGTTATGCCCATAAACCCAGTCTGCAGAATGTGTCTCTTCCCCCGCAGAGACTTTAATTTGAGAGAGAGCTACTCTCTGACTCTCAGCAGCAGATTCAGAATCTCCCGCAGCTAAATTAATGGTAACATAGGAATTAATTAAAAATCTTCCGCAGAGATCTCCAATTTCTAAAATTTCATTCAAAAACTCCCGCAGAGTCTTGGAAAAATGTTCCGTATTCTGCAGACTGGCCATAAACCAGTCTAGAAAACTGCTTAGGCTAACAGATGAACTCTAGCTATATGCTAAATGCTGCGGATTATACAATTTTTAGCAATTTACCATTAATTTTTGAAGTCTGTAAAACTCCAACAGAGTAATTAGTTCATCAGAAAGCACCTATTTTTCCAGACTGGCCCATAAATCACCACATTACTCTTCGCTTTATTTATTTTTAACTCAACCTCATTAGCTCCTCTTTTCAGAATTTTAATCAGCCTTCCTAATTCAGTCACACTGACACACTGAGCCAATAACAGGCCATCATCTGCAAAAAACAGACAAGGAACCCTAATATTTCCACTCTTAAATCCAATCCTACCACACTCGATTTTAACAATAATGAAGTTAACAACCATGATCAAAAGAAGTGGAGACCCGGTGCAACCTTGTCGGATGCCAGTGACGCCACTAGTTGTCTCCAACTCTCCTACCTCCTTTGTTATTAAAATACAATAGCGTTGAGTCACCCTCATATAACTGACAAATCACATCTATGAGGAGATGATCACACCAGTATTTTATTAGAGCCTTTACAATACATGATCTTTTTATGCTGTCAAAAGCTTTTTCGAAGTCAATTGCACATAGCCCTTGCCTGACTGGTCAACATTAAATTGATTGTTGCTCATTAAATGACTTACAACTTTTCCTTGCAGAGAGCCATGTACAATTTATAAGAGGTATTCGTATAAAGGGGCCTTTACACGGTAAGTGCTCAGTGCCACTTTGTGGTGACACTGCTCTATGCCACGCCCACTTTGCTACTTGCTCCACCCTTTTTGGCAAAACTTGGTGGTGACCAAGCTATCGCTATGAGAGCGAACGCTCACCACAAAGTGCCACTGTCTTTCAGTAGCGATTGCCAGACAATCAAAAACCCCTTTCATTGGCCTAGTTGAAGAGCACCCATGCATATGGAAAATAAAATCTAAAGATTATGAAGATAAAACACTAAAGGGCCGTACACACGCAGGGTTTTTTCAGTCTTTCCACCGGACTCTTTGCTAAGCTCCTCCCACTTTTTCCACGAGACTTAAATTTTGCACCGGAAGTCCGAGACTTTTCAACAACCTACATGTTCTATTATTTTCCCCCAATCAAGAGGTGCAATTTTATATATCTTCGTATAGCTACTGTCAACTCATAAAATATATTGTAATAACACGATTGGTGTTCATTTTTAGCCAATCTTTGCTCCATCCATTTCTTTACCTTTGAGGTGAAGAATTCTCATATTTTCCTTTCTATAAAAGACTTCCAGTAAAATTGATAATAGTAATGTTTCTTCAAATTTTTTTTAGTATAGTATATTTTAGTAAAATAACATATTACTATCTTTATTTCATTTATTTCAACATATTACCTATTAGCTATTACCTTTATTTTATTTATTATAACGCAATACATATGGTACCTAGTACCTATACGTATTAATACTTTTACCTAAACTTTATATACCTATTAGCTAAATTACATTTGTTGAGTGGATTAGGTTAATCATTAAATCAAATGAAGCGAAAATAATCTCGGTTAGTTTATTACTAAATATTGTAATAAACTTCATAAAAACTATCAAACTAAGTTAATTAGTAACTAAATAATCTTAGTAATATAGGTAGGTAGTTCTCTTATAGTAATTAATTAATCTTGGTAAAAGTAACTAACTTATATAATTAGTAAACAACTAACCCAGGTAATTAGTAATTTTAACTATCCTAGGTTGTTAACAGTTACTAACTACCTAGGTTAGTTACCTAGTTTAAAAAAATGGGGGAGGGCTTATGTCGCCGATATAAGTAGTTAATTGCACATGTAAATCCACGAGATTCAAAAGTCAATCCACGTGAGGACGCTATTGACTTTTGAATCAAAAGTCTGGTGGAAAAACGGAGAAAAAAGTCTGGTGGAAAGACTTAAAAACCCTACGTGTGTACGGCCCTTTACAGTGTTAGCTAGTGTTTAATAACATATTAGATACTAACCACGATACCAAAGTGTCAGTGCCCACCAAAGCACATTCTGCTCGTGTAAAGGCGCAGAGCTAATTGTTGGGCAGTGTGGTGAATAGTGGCACTGACCAGTGCTCGTGTAAAGGCCCCTTAAAGGGCCGTACATACGCAGGGTTTTTTCAGTCTTTCCACAGGACTTTTTGCTAAGCTCCTCCGACTTTTTCCACGAGACTTAAATTTTGCACCAAAAGTCCAAGACTTTTCAACAACCCACATGTTCTATTATTTTCCCCCAATCAAGAGGTGCAATTTTGTATATCTTCGTATAGCTATTGTCAACTCATGAAATATGTTGTACATATAATAACTAGATTGGTGTTCATTTTTAGACAAACTTTGCTCCATTCATTTCTTTACCTTTGAGGTAAAGAATTCTCATATTTTTCTTTTTATAAAAGACTGCCAGTAAAATTTATAATACCTAGTAATGTTTCTTTAAACTTTTATTTAATATAGTATATTTTAGTAAAATAAATATTACGATCTTAATTTTATTTATTTCAACATATTACCAATTAGCTAATACCTTTAATTATTTTATTTATTATAACGCAATACATATTGTACCTAGTACCTCTACGTATTGATACTTTTACCTAAACTTTATATAAATATAATAACTAAATTACATTTGTTGAGTGGATAGATTAATCATTAAATCAAATGAAGTGAAAATAATCTCGGTTAGTTTATTACTAAATATTGTAATAAACTTCATAATAATTATCAAACTAAGTTAATTTGTAACTAAATAATCTTAGTAATCTAGGTAGGTAGTTCTCTAGTAATTAGTAACTAATCTAGGTAATAGTAACTAACCTATATATGTAATTAGTAAATAACTAACCCAGGTAATTAGTAATTTCAACTATCCTAGGTAATTATTAGTTACTAACTACCTAGGTTAGTTACCTAGTTTAAAAAATATAGAGGAGGGCTTATGTCGCCGATATTCATGAGATGACTCAGATGAGTAGTTAATTGCACATGTTAATCCACGAGATTAAAAACTCAATCCACGTGTGGACGCTATTGACTTTTGAATCAAAAGTCTGGTGGAAAAGCGGAGAAAAAAGTCTGGTGGAAAGACTTAAAAAACCCTACGTGTGTACGGCCCTTAAGAGGTATCCACCTTCAGACTTCAGAAATTGTCCAGGAGACATGCCTGATTGCATTGGCACTCCTGTAGGACGTTCATTTATTTTTCCATTAAAATTGCTTTATTTAAAAATAGTTTAATGTTTAAAAAATAAATCAAATATTACTACAAAGAGGTATCACATCACACAAGAAGCCACCATTATTAAAAAAAATAATAATTTGCTAATAGTAAACTAATAATAATATGTGAATCATCAAACAAATTTCAGGGTTAGAGAAACATTTAAAACCAAGATAAAAGTAATCAGCCATATACAAGCAAACTATGAAAGCTCCTAGTAGAAACAAACAAAAACATATCTATTAGAATTTGTGAACCTAACTCTTACATAAAACATGATCAATCCAACAATTAACACACATAAATATACTAACCAAAAACACAACAACAACTGCACAATGTCAGCTGATTTCTAAGAAGCAAAAGACTAAATCAACTATAATCACTAAGCACCAGCAAGTGAGCCCAACCTCAACTTTCTTTCACACATTTAGTTGTTTAATTGAGCCTATCCCCTCTCAGCTTCAGTACAGACATTCTCTTTTTCCAAGCTTTAGTCATAAAGTCCTTGCATAAGGATGCCTCCAACACATTTGTGAACAAGAGGATATCTTCCATACCTACATTTAAAATCCCAAATTGCACTCTCAGTTCACTATAAAGCGTGCACTCCTTCAGAAAGTGGAATAAAGTTTCCTCTTCACCAGAGTCACACAGTTCACACACAACATCCCCCCCCCCCCCCTCAAATCTTCTACGCCATCCCAATTTTAGACTGTTACTTCTAGCCTTGAAGAGCAGACCCGACCCAATTGTATTATCAAACCAATTTATTTCACTCATTTTCACTTTCCACAGCCTGTACAACTCTAGAGTGCTTTTCTCCTTCAGCTCTTCCCTCCATTTTCTTTCATCATAACTATTTACTTTGTTTTTTACATCATTCTCACTCATCATACCAAGTTCATCTAAGCCAGAAACTCCAATATCCTCCATATATCTATTGATTGTCCTTACTAATACATCCTTCCCGCTATCAAACATACCATAGAAAACACTCTTTAGCAAATCACATCTGCCATTAATTATATACCTAGCATAACCCAGTTTAGTTTTCATATCTCTGGCAACCATAGTGCTGGAGCCAACATCCCCTCTCATTGCACATATAGGAGTGTACCCAGTATAGCTCTCCATACTTTGTTTTCAGTTTGCTGAAGTTCTTTAATATCTTTCTTATTCCACACAACTACAGAGGATGCAAACAGAAGTGATGGCAAACATACACTCTTCCAGTATGCTTTACCTATCAATAGTCTGTTACAGGATTTAGCTATAACAGAATATGTCATGTTTGCAACCTTCTGACCCATTGCCAATCTGTCTTTCCTCTGTTTACTGAAATAATCCTTACCACAATTAAAGTACACACCTAAGTATTTTAAATGCTCAACTACTGAAATATTCTCAATTTGCTGCGGTTTATCTTCCATGTTATAGATCATGCATGAGCTCTTGCTTCTGTTAATTTTCATCCAAGTTTCCCCGCACTCTCTGTGACTACTCTCACCAATGTTCTCATATCCTCAACACTCTGCGCTACCAGCAATCCATCATCGGCAAAGAATAAAACTGGAATATATAACAGTCTATTACGGAATCCCAATCCTGTTTCAACTATATCTCTGATGATCATATTTACTAGCATTACAAATAGCCAGGGTGAGCATGTGCAGCCTTGTCTTATGCCACTGAATATTTCTAGATCACCAATTGGGGTTTTGTTCAGAATTAATTTAGTTTTGTCTCCAGTATACAGTGGCGCAACAACATCTATAACTTCAGGTGCGCATCTATATGTCATAAGTGCCTGGAGTAATTTTGACCTGTCAACAGAGTCAAAGGCTTTGCTGAAGTCAATTGCTGTAACTAGTAGAGGCTTTTTTGCATTTTTGCTATCTTCAATACAATATTTAAGTATTAATACATTATCTTCCAGCCTTCTACCTTTGGTGAATCCCCCCTGGAAGTCATCAACAGCATCATTCACCTCCATATGGTTGACAATTCTCTCCTTAACCAAACTCATGAACAATTTATATGAGACACTGGTCAAGGATATTGGTCTGAAGTCATCATGCTTTGGTTTAGATTTCTTATGGATTAGGACTGTGTTGGAAAGCTTCCTTCAGTCAATATTCTGTTCATACACTCAGTTAGTTTACCGATGCACAGTTCACTTTCCCCAATCCATTTAATGACTTCTGGTCTGATACCATCAGGTCCCCCTTGCTTCCCATTCTTGAGCTTTCTCAACTGAGCCCTAACCTCCTGTACAGAGAAACTGATCATTTCCACTCTTCTATAACTATTTTCAAAATGGCTAACCCTCCCAACTGTATCATAATGTTCCATTAAACTGTTAGGGATTTGAATTGACTGAACCTCACCCTCTCTACTTAGCATATTCTGTGATTCATCCTCCTGGCCAATTCTCTGCATGATTCTTCTCACAAATAAATAAGTTTCCCTCAGTCTGTCAGGAACCAATTTAGGATATTCAATAGTCACACTTCTATCTCTGGTCAAACTTATCTCATACTCTCCTCTTTTCATAACGTTCCAGACATTGCCTACACTATTATCCGTTGACTGATAAATACTCTTCCAATAATCAGAAACTAAAGCTACTACATCTTCCTCTTCAACTTTTTGCCCATTCTCATTAAAAACAACTAATTCTTTGTCTTCTTTCTTCCTATTTCCCTGGAGTTTCTCTATGATTTTCCACAGATTCTTATTTTTATTCAATTTGATGTTGCTTGTAATTTTTAACTCGTGCTCAGTTATCGCCTTTTTCACCAAACTCTGCACCTTACTTTTCTGTTGTTTGTACAATATCATGTAGTATTCTTTCTCTTCAATAGTACTTGAGTTTCTACATTTCCTGTTATATCGTCTACATTCTTTTATTTCATCTGTGAACCAAGGTCTACTAACTCTTCCTGTATTTATATCTGATTTTCTCTTATATTTCCTTTTTAGAACAATATTAGCAGTCTCTTTCAACCTATCTTCAAATTCACCCATGACCATGTCCCCCTCCACTAAGTCCAAAGAACATTCAAAGTGGTGCACAAACACCTCTTTCAGTTCCTCCTTCACACTAAGATATTCATGAGTTTCAATTATTTCCCTTGCAAATGTATTTCTCATGTCTACCTCAAACTGCACCCTAATTAGACAATGATCTGATAAGTCATACCTGAGCTTATCTTCATCTATCTCCATGTCCTTAAAGCAATCATACATTATATCATTGACCAAAGCAAAGTCAATAGTACTTTTGTGGCCATTTTCTTCTCTTGTTGTTTCACCCTGACATCTAGTATCACCATTCAAAAAAGTTAAGTTAAACCTATCCATCAATTCCAAAATATATCTTTAGGATTTATATCCTGGTTTCCTAAAAAACCCACATGCCCATTAAAATCTCCCAAAATTAAAACTTTCTCATTTTCATAGTATTTTTCAATAGTGCCATCAAGTTCCCTTCTTATCTTTATATTTCTTTCTTGGTCAGTAACATCCATATATACTAGAATAACATGGACATTCTGACCTTGAAAATAAACTTCACTATGAAGTATATCAGGATTTTCAGTTTCTAACTTTTGACTCTCCATATTCCCACTTATCAGTGTCATCAAACCCCCTCCCTTTTTGTCCTTCTCATCTCTCCTCCTAACATGCATATCATACTTTTCTGATACTGTGATCCTACTAAATTTTTCATGAGTCTCTGTAATGCACACAATTGTTGACTTACTGGGATGGCCACTGGTAACTTCCACTAATTCTGCAAGCTTGTATTCATTAATTTCTCTTATATTTATCAGCCACAGGGTAACATCCACTCTTCCTAATTCCCCTCTTGAAAATTTCTTTTTTCTAATTTACCCCTTTTTATGTACCAGCCCATCTCTCCTGCCTCTCTTTTTTCCTTTAGTTGTGCTCTCAGATTTCTATCTAATTCTCTTTCTTTAACAGTAAGATCAGGAGCAATAATAGCTTTCCGCATAGCTTCTTCCCTTGCGTTTTTAAGATTTTTAGCTTTTTTAAGAATACTCCACTTTTCTGCAGGAGAAAACATTTTAACCAGCATTGGCCAGGGTTTCAAGTTCTCTCCTTGTCTTATTTTCCCCAGACGGATAATGCTAGTTATTGTGATAGATCTTTCATGCAATTTTTCTTCAAACATTTTACCACAGAAATGGTAATCATCTTCTTCTCTTTCTTTCCCACTACACTAGCTCTTGTAGATTCTGAGACATTATATACAATTAGATTATTCTCTCTTTTTCTTTTCTTCTTTTTCATTCATAAGTTCAAAGAACTTTTCAACAGTAACATTCACCTCCCTAGTCACCAGTCTGTATTTGGTGCACAAAATCCCACTGACTTTCTCAAAAAGCTGAAAAAATCCACCATAAATTTCCAGTATTTTTGCTGATCCACCAACATTTTCCCAATTTATCCACCGAAAATTATTGGTAACATAGGAATAAATAGCTAAAAATCTACCGACTTTGCCAGAATATAATATTGAAAGGTGAAAAAATTCCACCGACATGTCGGTGGAATTTACCACGAAATACAGACCCATGTTTTAAAGTGTGGCAGGAGAGTCGCCAGTTTGGTGAGAAAATGGATCAAGTTCGCCACATTTAAGATATTTTAAAGGAGAAATTTGGCTTCCTAGTGAAGATTTTACACTTGGAAACATCCTTATGCTTCATGCCTGATGCATGTGCATCTCTTGAGACTATTTATGGAGTGATTTACTTGTTATTTACAGGTTTTTCAACTTATTTAAGCCCCCAAAAGTCGCCAATATACTGGCGACTTTGTCCATACTCCAGGTAATAAAACATGTCCAAACTCGCCATTTTAATGGCGAGTTTGTGAAAGTTATTTTGAGCCTTTAAATTGCAAATGGTGAGAAATATCTAATTTTCTCCTATGCTACAATGTTAATTTGGAGAGAATTTATGATAATTCGATCATTTTGGAGAGAAATTTGGTTATTTTTGGACAGAGCTGGAGAGACAAATGGAGAGTTTAAAAGACATACTATTTTACTTGGTCCATACTTTAAAATATGGATACAGACTGGCCTAGTCACCTCATCTTTAACTTCAATTTTGATTTGATCTACTCTCTGTTCCAGCAGAGCTAACCTCTCTTTCAGCAAGATGTTTTCCTCTTTTAATTTCTGATTTTCTTCATGAAGTTGTTGGATTTCAGTTTTCCTCTCTTTCATTATTCTTTTACACCCATTACAGCCAGTCTGAAAAGAAGGTCTCCTCAGACCCAGGATTTTTTACTGAAATTGGGATTTGGGCGCAGCAAATAACATGGGAACATAGAAATTAAATAAGATTTGGGTGCAGGATTAATCCACAAATCCTGCTGTTCTTTGCAGACTGGCATTACAGTACCAGTCAAAATCATCCATCTGTGCTAAAATGCTGTAATTACTATCCTTGATGCCCCCACAAGGCCACAACTTGCATGAACATTCATCACAGTGATCACACTGTAATCCCTTATCAAAATCTCCAACACTCTTAAAACACTTTCCACAAGATTCATTCTTCTTACCAATTCCATGCCTGGATCTTTCTTCCCTATCCATATCCGCCAGCTTGTAAGTCCTACCCAGCCCACCGGCCACCACTATTCTCTTCCTCTTCACCTCCATTTTTTGGTCTAACGCTCTGGTGTTGAGGTTGCTTATATTTTACCGGAGTCTTAGGCAACCCCATGATTACCTATGTATAACTCAATTAGTTCAACAAGATCTTCCTCTTCCCATTGAGTCGGGCTAGAAAATTAACTTACTACCTAATTTCTAATTGAGGCTAGGTATTGATTCTTCAGTCAGGCACCTACCTAGTCTATGGTTAGCAGCTCATGCGATGTGACACACTGAATAATTTAAAAAAATAGAATTTTAAAATTGATACACAAAATTAACTTATCTGAATAAATTTAAAGCAGGAGCAATTTTTCAAGACGTCCATCTGCAGACGTCCATCTGCACTGTTGATCCAAATTGGTGGAAAACTTTGGCAAAGTCTAAAAGGCGGAAAAAACTTTAGGGTCATGCCCACGCTACTTATGACTTAGGGTAAGCTGCGAGTTATCGGATGGTTTCTTCATTTTCGGTTCCACAAAACATATAAACATTATTATGTAACTAACCTTCTATTCTGTTGGTATCCATGACATAAAAATAGCCTCAGTACAACTGCACAGGTGTACAAGCTAGGACACCTGTATAGCAGATGTTCGGTGTTTACTCCATTGGAAAATCGACGCTAACGACATTAATAACTATAAGACAATTTATTCTGCTTCTAAAAATCTATACACAAAATCTGATGCCGGTTTAGTATTTGATCTACCCAGAAATATGAGCTACCACTGACGGCGGGATTGCCGATTATTAAATTTAAAAGTATATTTTTATAATTTTTAGTTAGGTACGTATATTCTTATATATAACAAAATAAACTAACAATTAAACCAAATAATTAAGGGAACACAACTATTTCGTCCTGAAAATTAATTTTTTGCTGATATCTTGTGCGAAGAAAGGCTTATGAGCTAATAGTGCAATCGAACAAAATTTGGCTAATAAACGTAATCTAAAGTTAAATAAAACGTCACCGCTGAACTAAAGCCGGCCATAAACCATCTTGTACATCTGAAAGCCATGCCTGCTAAGTGTACATGATATCATATGTGCGAATCTAACCTTATTAACAAAAATGAAAATGTAGCTCTGACCGTTATATATATGTACATATACTCGTTTGTTACTACGTTTGTAGTACATATGTGACGTTACGGTACCCCTCTCTCTGATTGGCTGATGCGTTCGCAGTTAAATGATTATTTGGCCAATAGCGTCCACGTAGCAGTGAAACATCTTCCTATATTCAATTATCTGTGAATGTACACCTGTGAAATTAGTTTAGAGCAGACAGTCGGATAAGATAGTCTGTGTGTCTCTTTGTGTTAGTCTCCACGCTTGTGTTTTGTTTTCAAATTCAGTGCTAGGAGAATTTATCCGCGACTATTTCACCCATTTTACAAATTTGAAAGAGAAAAAGGTTGTGAAATGTTAATGATATATTTCAGCTTGAATTTGCTCATCACTTGCGAAAAATTATATTATTTCAGAAATCTTAATACATTCTATTGTAGCGTCCACTTTGCTGTGCGAAGAAGAAGAATTGTTTGAGATTAAAAATAACGGCCGTACACACGCAGGGTTTTTTAAATCTTTCTACTGGACTTTTCTCTCCGCTTTTGAACTTTTTGATTCAAAAGTCAATCGAGTCCACACTTATATATATGACCTATGATATCTAGTTAGTAATTACCTATGTTAGTAAATTATTAAATACTTTATTACCGTTTAGGCAGTGACTAGTTAGTTAAACAGGTACAATAAATTAGGTAGCTAACTTATTTAGAGCGAGTTATAGATAATTAGTTATGTACCAATTTCCCTTCAGTTGATTTAATGGCTAACCTAATCTACTCAACAATTTTTTTTATAAATAAAAAGTTAGTAAGGGTATTAATATGTATTGCGTTAAAATAAAGAAAATAAAGGTATTAATATGTATCCTGTAATGTTGAAATAAGGAAAATAAAGATAGTAATACTTATATATTAGGTATATTGTTATATGTTAAATATATTTATTGGCTAGGAAAATATATAATGATGGAACACACTTGTGCACTGTAACAAATAACATCAATCTATCAGATATAACTACATATTGGAAAATAACACATTTGTGTATATTTCTCTTACACAGAGAAAAAAGTTTACTCATATTTAATGGGTCAACAATTTATGCTTTGAATCCATTTATTACGTGAGTTAGTTGGACTACATTCATGTTTTCATGTGTGTCAGAACAACTATGACGTGTGTGTCACCAAACATAGTTAATTCAAATCATTTTATGGATTGAATCAACTTACTATGAGAGTTAGAGTTACATTTTGGGAGTTTGAACATATGTTAAAACAACTAGGACATAGTGTGTTGAAGTAACTCACAAAGATTGTTAATTCAATGTATCTGGTGTATGGATTAACTTACTATGAGAGTTGACGCTACTTTTTTAAGTTTAGGTGCGAGTTAAATCAACTATGACATAGTGTGTTATAGTAACCCACAAAGACTGTTAATCCAGTGTATTCTGCAGTGTATGAATTAACTTACTATGAGAGTTGGCGCTACTTTTTTTCAGTTTAGGTGCGAGTTAAAACAACTATGACATAGTGTGATAATGTAACCCACAAAGACTGTTAATCTTATTTATCTGGTGTATAAATTAACTTACTATGAGAGTTGGTGATACTTCTTTTTTTCAAGTTTAGGTGTGAGTTAAATCAAATGAGTAAGTGGCAACTTATGCTTTCCTCAAAGCTAATTTATTCGGATAACACTTTTCAGTTCAAATCTTGTTTCAAGTGTGTTACGTGTTGAATGTGAACGCTCCTCAATACCATTTTAGTTCAAGTGCAAACAATAGCGTTATATGCATTAAATAGTATTATCGCTGCCAATCGATTATTAATTATTAATTAATTCCAATTATAAATTGATAAATGTCTGCCTAAATATTCTAAAATATTGGTGATTGATAGTTTGGTAGCTAGGTAGTTATTTGAAGAGCTGATTATCAGTATATAACTTTTATAATAATAAATTTTGATTACTGCCTTCCAGTTTGTAAACTGATATCCAAACTAATTTCCTAGATTATTATATGTTAACTTATTGAAGCATCATACCTACCTAGCTGTTTTTTTCAGTGTCAATACCTTCTACATAGGCTAGGTTACTGCGCTGTCCTCAGAATAGGGTAAGTTCCAAATTATCAGGCGATTTCAAATTTTCGGTCACGTATGAAATATAGTATATAGCTACCTAATAGCTAATTAAAATAAAAGTTAATTTAATATTGTTTTTCTTACGCGACCGAATATGTGGAACCGTCCGATATTTCGGAACTTATCCTAGTATCTTAAGTAAAGTGGTCTGATAATCTATATATTTTAAAACTAGTTAGTGTACTTATAGGTAGGGTTACACAGCTAAATTCGGTTCTTTAATTTCTTATTGCGGCCCTATTAAGAGAGTCTCAAAATCATTCTGAAATTAGTTTATTTATATATTGAATTGTTGAACATCATAATTTAAGCTCAATTTATGATAGGTTCTATTTATTTCACGAGAGCCTTGAAGCCATGATGGTTATTAATGTTTCTGAGATAAGAGACCGCAGTTAGTTAAAGTGCCGCAATTTACCTACTTGACCCTAATTTTCTATGACCGGGAGAACTTCATCCAGGGAGGTAGTCAAAGGAGAACACCGTCCAGGGATTTAGCAGGGAGAACTCCAACCAGAGGTGAGCCTTTTGATATATTATACTTTTTTGGAATTTAATTAAAGTCTAAATTAAGAGTGTATAATGAACAAAATTATGAGGATTAGTTAGGAAAATCCATTGCATTTATTAGAGCTAAATTTATACTGCATCTGAAGATTTATAATTAGTTTAACATTTTATATAAATAATTTACCTATATGAAATAATTCTCTGTTAATAATTCTCTTCATTTCTTTATTAATGTATGGTTTTCTATATTTTCTGAATCTACTTTCAGATCTTTATGAAGAATTGATGGAGTAGATCAACGTCATCAACCATCTGAGTCCTCTCCAATTCCTTTAATGATTCAGGAACAATTATGCTAGGTCAAAGTAAGTATTTGAAAATATTAGATAATTTTTAAATATGTATTTGCAATATGATTAGCTCTTACTTTTTCATATGCTTTTGGGGATTCCAGACATGAAAATAATATCGAGGTTGTCGCTATCTCATCACAAAAGGAAAAAGAGTAGGTTATATAATTGATAATGTATATGAACGATACTATGAATTTCTATTCAATATAAATTAATATACGAATCTCTTATTTCAGGAATTGGCAACCTATAGTCGTGAAAGACAGTGACGAGAATTCAAATTGTACTTCTAAATAATAAATCTAAAACTTAAATGTTTATATTTCGTTTTAAATTTGACCTTGGTAATTCTATTAGCATATTTCTATATCAGTGCCTATGAGTAAGATGAATTGCACTAAAATATGGTTTAGAAGATAAAGGCTTTATTATAATATTATTATTCATTAAGTTATAGTACAACTGCTGCATATCAAAGATTTATCAACTTTTGTAATCTAGCCTGGTTAATTAATTCATCTATCCTACCTATTTATCACTACGTAAAGTTATTTACGTAATCTAACTACTTATTTATAAACTGACCTGATGAAGTTACTTATTCAATTTAATCTATAATTTACAACTAATAACCATATATCAATTTATCGGGTGGAAAACATTTCAAAAAGCAAGGATAGGTCTAGGTGATCAATTATTTTTTTAAATTAAAATAGTATGCATATCACAGAAGCAAAAGTAGAAAATAAATGAACATGTTAGATTTGGTCCTAGAAAATAAATGGTCTAATCTAATTGATACCGGGACCTAACTCGAGATTATAATTTAATAGAGTAAATATAGTGACTGAAAAAGTCATGTTAAAAGTCTGGCTACTGCTAACCAGCTAACCAGACCGATATTTCAACCTACACTAATAGTTGATATACATTTACTTAGTTTACTAGTAGTTGATATAAGCAACACGAGCAGTTGATATAACCTAAACGAGTAGTTGATATAACCTAAACGAGTAGTTGATATAACCTACACGAGTAGTTGATATCACCTATACGAGTAGTTGATATAACCTACACGAGTAGTTGATATAACCAACACGAGTAGTTGATATAACCTAAACGAGCAGTTGATATAACCTACACGAGTAGTTGATATCACCTATACGAGTAGTTAATGTAACCTACACGAGTAGTTGGTATAACCTACACGAGTAGTTGGTATAACCAACACCAGTAGTTGGTATAACCTACACGAGTAGTTGGTATAACCTACACGAGTAGTTGGTATAACCTACACAAGCAGTTGCAGTTGGTATAACCTACATGAGTAGTTGGTATAACCTACACGAGTAGTTGGTATAACCTACACGAGTAGTTGGTATAACCTACATGAGTAGTTGGTATAACCTACACGAGTAGTTGGTATAACCTACATGAGTAGTTGGTATAACCTACAGAAGCAGTTGGTATAACCTACACGAGTAGTTGGTATAACACATAGGAGTGATTGGAGAAACATACACCAGTAGTTGATATAACCTTGTTCTGTAGTTGTTTTAACAATTACATTCAATTGGTTCAACGATCACGAGTAGTTTTGACTATCACAGGTAGTTGTTGCGACCATCGGGAATTAAAAATAATCAACTCACATATGTGTTGTTTTAACCAACGTCAATTTAACTCATATTAAATAGTACCTGCAACTCACCACGTAGGTAGGCGCACAGATAAACCATAAAATTTAGTCAAAACAAATCAAATATGATTTGATTCAACTAATCCTTTCTCTGTGTGTATTGAGAACTCCTCTATAGTGAACTTCAACTAGTTCACTATAGATAGTTTACACCAATATAGAGGATTTAAGAGATGAATTAAAAACTCTCAGGTAACATTGAGATATTCCCGGAATATTCCCTCGATATCTATAGATTCCCTCATTATCCGCTATCGTAAAATGATATCGAGGGAATATTCCAGGGATTAGTGAAAATAAGTTGATCATCTAATGATATCGAGGGAATATTTCTGGGATTAGTAAAAATTAGTTGATCCTCTAAAGATATCGAAAGAATATTCTAGGAATTAGTGAAAATTAGTCTATCCCTTAACGAAACCGAGGGAATATTCCAGGAATTAGTGAAGATTAGTTGATCCCCTAGCGATATCGAGAGAACATTCAAGGAATTAGTGAAAATTAGTTGATCCCTAACGATATCGAGGGAATATTCCAGGAATTAGTTAAAATTAGTTGATCCCTATTGATATCGAGGGAATATTCCAGGAATTAGTGAAAACTAGTTGATCCCTATCGATATCGAGGGAATATTCAAGGAATAACTGAAAATTAGTTGATCCCCTAACGATATCGAGTGAATATTCCAGGAATTAGTGAAATTAGTTGTACCCCTAACGATATCGAGGTAATATTCTAGGAATTAGTGATAATTATAGGTGATCCAAAACGATATCGGGGGAAAATTCCAAGGATTAGTGAAAACTACATCACCCACTGACGATGTCGAGGAAATATTCCAGGAACAAATGAAAATTAGTTGATCCCCTAATGATATAAAGGGAATATTCCAGGAATTTATGAAAACTAGTTGATCTCTCTCCGATATCGAGGGAATATTCCAGGAATTAGTGAAAATTAGTTGATTCTCTATCGATATCGAGGGAATATTCCAAGAATTACTGAAAATCTGTTGATCCCCTAAGGATATCGAACGAATATTCCAGCAATTACTAAAATTTAGTTGATTCCCTATCAATATTGAGGGAGTATTCCAGGAATTAGTGAAAATAGTTGATCCACTAAAAATTATAAAATAAACGATTATAAAAGAAGGAAAAAAAGAAATTATCTATGAAATAGGAAACTATATTTATCGATGATAACCTGAAGATAAACTTGAGTTATCATATTGCATTAAGTTCATTAAAAATCCTACTTCTACTGTGTCCAGGATGGTCAAGTGGTCATTGTCGCAAGCAGAAGTCAACAAGGTGCTGGTTCGAGATCCGCAAACATCACTTCATTTCTTTCTCCATTTATTTTCATTTAATTTGTATATAACAATATGTTTCATTCATACTAATTCATGTAAAGTCAAACGTACACGTACAAGTGCTGTATATGCTAGGAAATATTAATTTTGGTATTCTTATTTTTATATCATTCCACTATTCTAGATATCCAGGGAATATTCAAGGAATATTCCCATTTGATCCCCTCGATATTGAGGGAATATCCCTCATTATCATGATTATCTCAATTTTATTCCCTTGTTATAGAGGGAATAATAATTTCGGTATTCCTTGACCTTCCCTTGTATTCGAGGGTATTCCAAGGATAATATATTTAAATCTCATCATTATTCTCTCGATATCATTTGGGGATATCCCCATATTGCTAAAACATCAAAATAGGGCACTCTCTCGATAACGATGGGGATATCGAGGGAATAATCGCAGGGAATTTCCCCGGAATATCCCGGGGATAACTTTTTGTTACCTGGGCTTGCCTTTTCATGGCAGACTATATAAAATATTTCTTCTTAAAATAAATTCATTATACAGAATTATTCATATCTTAGAATTCTAATAATCAGGATGGTTCACTACACATGACTTCATTACAGAGGAGTTGCATTGGATGAACTCTTCTTTAATGTAATAAAACAAATTTACTATATAGAGAGAGATTCACAGAAAACTTATAGTTATTTGTGGCAGACTAAACGAAATATGTTCACTATAGAGGTAAGATCACTATACTGGATGGTTCTCTATACAGAAGTTCTACTGTATATGTGAATTTAATAATGTGATATCTACGCAAGGCTCTGATTCGTCCATCATTCATATAAATATTCGTTCTTTTTATTCTAAATTAGATACTTTCAGTGAATGCTCTAATATCGTCACTAAGTGATAAAATAAGCAGAAGTTGTCTCACTGAAACGTGGCTAAACGAGAGCTCTGTACGTGGGTATTGTTGACTAGATACAATTAGGCTTTTCACGGTTTACGTAGAGATGTATAGTCATGGTACACTCTTTTCCCCACATTCATTCCCTATGAGTAATTTTAGGCCCCGCCCATACAAGCAATGAACGTGAGTGATTACTGATGCACTTTCACACGTACGTCGTACAGCCATTGCAGACGTTCACCACTTGCAGTATATCATTCTCTGATTGAAGTTAAAAGGTAAAACACTGTGTTTAGTTGTATTAACAAGAGAAAAAACGCAAAAGAAGATCAATGTGGACTAATTTTAACCAAAAAAAAATATTTTCTCTGAAAATACAGTATTTTCAGCTGAAATATTTTATATCATTAAATAATATATGTTTGACTATCATAATAACTAGAGATAACGCCTCCCTTCTCCCTTTTTTACTATTAAATATATGCATGTAGCGAATCAATTTTCTACAGTTTGACAGAGGTGGGCGTTCAGCACAAATGTTCGCGAACCTTTATTAGCGAACCGGTTCGTACTGGAAAATGGGTTCGGACATTCGGATTCGGAACCTCTTCATAAACGTTTCGGACCTCCGTGTTCGGAACGTCTTTTTCGCAAGTCCGAACCTCCGTACCCGGGGAAAACTGACTTGTTCATTTAATTATTTTACGTTTTCTGAACATGTACCACACATGTACTGACCGCCTCTCGGCTACTATTATATACCTAGGTTTCTGCTTAACACTGAAGCGAAGAACATGCGTCTCTCTCCGATCTTCTTCCGTTACGTTATTCATCCTTTCTTGACTAACTGTAAATTTTATAATAATCTTAATTCTTTAATAACTGTTAAGGTTCCTTCAAATCTCAATTGCTTGAAATATGTAGATCTATAGGTAAGGTTACAAACGAGAATGAACTGAAGAATATCTTCATTTGCTATAAAAATTTTGAGGAAGACGTGACTGTGAAGACCCCAACTCGTATCAAGCTGAAGACAACGTTCAAACCAGTACCAACTATACCATTTACAGTTCTAGTTGATCCAAATTAAATAATATTTGATCCCAGTGAATTTCAATTTGATCCAAATGAAATTGAAATTGATCCTTATGAAATTGAATTTGATCCTTTTGAAATTGAATTTGATCCTTATGAAATTGAATTTGATCCTTTTGAAATTGAATTTAATCCAAGTGAGATAATATTTGATCCAAGTGAAATAATATTTGATCCAAGTGAAATAATATTTGATCCAAGTGAAATTGAATGTTTTATCATTCCGATACCTCACATTTTGTGTTTTTGTCTGTTGGTTGGCTCATTACCCACAATAATCTTTCCTTGCCCACCATAATCTTTCATTGCCCACCATAATCTTTCATTGTCACCATAATCTTTCATTGCCCACCATAATCTTTCATTGCCCACCATAATTTTTCATTTCCCACCATAATCTCTCATTGCCCACCATAATCTTTCATTGCCCACCATAATCTTTCATTGCCCACCATAATCTTTCATTGCCCACCATAATCTTCCATTGCTCACCATAATCTTTAATTGCCTACCATAATCTTTCATTTTCCACCATAATCGTTCATTTGTCAACTCAATCTTTCATTGACCAACATAATCTTTCATTGACCACCATAATCTTTCATTGACCACCATAATCTTCCATTGCTCACCATTATCTTTTATTGTATGATTATGGTGAGCAATAAAAAATTATGGTGGGCAATGAAAGATTATGGTGGGCAATGGAAGATTATGGTGGTCAATGAAAGATTGAGTTGGCAAATGAACGATTATAGTGGAAAATGAAAGATTATGATAAGCAATTGGAGATTATGGTGGGCAATGAAAGATTATGGTTGGGAATGGAAGATTATGGTGGGCAATGAAAAATTATGGTGGGCAATGAAAGATTATGGTGGGCAATGAAAGATTAAGGTGGGCAGTGAAAGATATTATGGTGGGCAATGAAAGATTATGGTGGGCAATGAAAGATTATGATGGGTTATGGTTTATTAAATATTTTTTATATTTTAAATGTTAAAAGCGTGACATTTTTATTGCAACCAACCAACCAACAGACAAAATTAAAATCACAAAATGTGAGGTATTGGAATAATAAAATATTCAATTTCAATTGGATCAAATATTATTTCACTTGGATCAAATATTATTTCACTTGGATCAAATATTATTTCACTTGGATCAAATTCAATTTCATAATGATCAAATTCAATTTCATAAGGATCAATTTCAATTTTACTTGGATCAAATTGAAATTCACTTGGATCAAATATTATTTCATTTGGATCAACTAGAACTGTAAATGGTATAGTATTTTCATATTCAAACAAAATGCAAAAGGTTTTTTTATTATCAGTTCTCTAGACCGGATAAATCAAAATTGTTGTAATATAAATGAAAATTTGAAAAACCAATAGTAAAAACTTAAGAATTATTTAATGAGATACTTGGATACTTTAATATGGATACATTGTCTTTCATTGTTACGACGACAGAGTTGGTCTTAATTTTTCTTTGCATGAAATTCGGAGGTCAGAAGAAAATTCAGAATAAAAACTTAAATTACGTATTAGAGTGGAGACTGGAGGGGACCTTTAGAGATACTTAATGCTCATACTCAATATTACTAACTTATCAAGTAGTAAGTACAGTGGAATTCCTTTATAGTATAGTGAATCATGCTGAATAGTATACTCCTTTATAGTGAACTCCTGTATATTGAATCATGCTGTATAGTAAACTCCTGTATAACAAACTTACCTCTATAGTGAACATATTTAGTTTAGTCTGCCACAAATATTCGTAAGTTATCTATGAATTTCTTATTTCTATTTAGTAAATAAACTAAATTAGTTGTATATCATGAACCAGTGCAACTCCTCTATAATGTACTCATGTGAATTCACAGTATATCTATTATTATAAATTTATTATATTAATAATAATATTTAATAATAAATAATTAATATCTTGTTGAAAAATGGTTTCTTTATATAGGTTGCCCTAAAAGCATTGGAAGCATAATCTAGTAATAGGACCGAATATAAATGTGTAGGCTGTAATTCACTTTCGTTTTTTTATTTTTTAGATATAAAATATATACCTAAAAAAACGAGGTTAGCGTGAAAATGTTCGGAAAAAATGTTTGGTTCGGAACAAATGTTCGGACCGAGAAATTTTCAAAATTGGGATCGCTATACGGAGGTTCGGAACCCAAAATCGACGAAGATTCGGAACCTAAAAAAAGGTTCGCGCGCCCAGCTCTGCCTGAGTTTGATATTAATTAAAACTGTTTTCCTGAGGAAAAAGAGGTTTGATTAATCCCTATTGACATTATACCAAAGCTATTATCAACATCACCATTCTTCATCACTGCCGCTCATGAGTCAAAAATCAAGACATGCTTGATATGGCTGGATTGTGTTCCTCACTAGTGCCGCTCACGCATTAAAGGCTATTTTGGCTTGTAGTGGGCGGGGCTTAATGCCTCAAACAGGAATTCCGAAGGTAATGAGTGTACGTGTAAAAGGGCCTTTATGATATGCCAAGGTTGTGAATCTATAAGTCGACTTCTCTGACATGTCAAATTGCAGAGATGTTGATAAGGCTTTGGTACTATTTAATAATAGATTGATGTATTCATATGATTATTTTTGTCCAATTAGTCACAAAACAATATCATAGTTAGCAATGAACGTTAGCTGGTACTCGTCGAACTTGGATAGATTAACAGAGGTGCTTATTGTAGGTACCGTGATATGGTAAATGAAGAGATTCGTGTCAGGAAGACTAACTACGTTATACGATGCGAGATTTACTGAACACTGATACATTAGACTTGCTGGATCCATAGAAATTACACTGAATTGGGAAATCTACAAATAGGTTTTGCTGTTGTACTAATCAACAAATATGTCTTAGGTCTGTTTGCCAATGTTGTGACGGATTAACATTTTAGTTAACTCTTATATGCCCAGTGTTGTGTTCACTCACTGAAAATTTTAACCTGTACAGCTTATGTTTGTTTGTACTATTCTTTGTATTCTGAAATGTTTGAAAAAAAAGTTTGTATCTATAGATTTCAATCTTTTTGTCAACCATTTGATCATTTGAGGCGTTAAATGTGAAAGAAAATGATTGTAACATAGAAAGAAATCTAGTATTACATCAGTATTAATTTCAATGCTTCTTCATTCACAATTTCGAACTATACAATTAACATTTTTATACTTAAATTTAGGTTGAAATAATAATATACTTCACATCAAATTAATTCCAAGAAATGTTAGGTTTACAAGTGCATTACAATTCACCCAAAATAAAATTATAATATATTGCATGGCAGTTGTCTGCATGACAATTTGTCGCATTGCAGTTGTCCACTATGGCAGTTATCCGCATGGCAGTTGTCCTAGAGCCATAATATTGGGCGTGAAGGGACACTATCTTAATGAATTTTAGGTAAACCATACAATACCATCGGTGAAAAACTGGACAGCCTTAGATGGTTGTGTAGAGCTTGACTGATGAGCTTTTATTATAGAAGTTTTTGCCGAAAATCGATTAATTTTGTCTTCGATTAATTTTTTTATTTGTCACATAGATTTCTTATTATATTTTTCATTTTTCTTATATTTTCCGGATTTTTGATTCACATTTCTAAAACACGGATATTTTTCGGATTAGTCGCAATCTAGATTTTCCATAGAAACTATCAGGACTTTTCACTCTCATTTTACTGTTGACCGTATATGTGATTTTTTGTTATCCAGATTTCACATAGCCCGTCAAAAATGACGGACTAAGATTTTTTTAAATGATCAGAATTAATTGACTAAATATTTATAAAATGTATCTGTATTTTTTTATCTAGATTTTTTGACGATATGAATTCTTTTCATCATCCGAAAAAAAATTTCAGAATTTTTTCAGTTTTCGTGTTTTTAGGTTTTCCGTATTTTTCGATTTCCCGAATTTTCCGATATTGTCGGTTTTCTCGAATATCCGCATATCGGTTATCCGGATTTCTGCAATCCTATTATAGTCAATCAATCATGTCGGAACTAAAATGTTAACGCGTTTTTTTCTTGTAACCAACTAAACAACAGAAAAATACACACTGTATATTAGTAGTTATATAGGATGTTATTTTATATTTTATGACTTATGGATTTTAGATGTAAATAGAATTGTTGATAACATTGTTCGTGATATTGTAAGAAAATACATAGTTATAAGGTACCTATAATATGATTAAATTAAAAATTTCAAAATTGGTATATAAATTATAAAATATCATAAAATCAATTAGAAACTTCTTAAAGATCAGATTGGTTTATAATATATGCTAACTCCCACTTTTCGAACACTGACAGATTATTCGAAAATCGAGTGGTTAGCTACCTTAATTTGCATTTCAGTGCTGCAAAATATCATCTAATGTCATTAGATTTGATTTTCCAGAAATAAAATACAGAATAATTAGAAAATCAAAATAATACATTGCAGATATTTTTTTTATATATTCAACATATAACTCTTCAATTTTTCGCTTCAAGATGGTTACCATATTGCTCAGACTGTTGATAATCCAAATGACGGTAAATTATTGCAAAATTTCGTGTTTCACATTATTTACGATAGTTTATCCTTCAAATAGTATCTAATAAATTCTATTTTTCAGATCTACTTTGCTTTGACAGCTATTTTGGAAGGACGAACTGCTCACTACGTAAGAAATACTTAGCCAATCACAAAACTTCTCTTTACTGTAGTTTTTACAAATTTTGCTCCTACTGCATATATACTGCACAGTCAAAGAAGAGAATATCTGTAATTATTTTTCACAGTTTTCTAATTTTCACAATTCCAACAAGAACCTTTACTAATTGTAAAGCTTGTAGATATTTTAAAATTGGTCTGGGAAAACGACAACAAATCTGTAAGGTTTTGAAATGATAGGAAATTAGAAGACTATAATTTTGAGCATCATCACAATAACTTTTTTCTCTGATAGTACATCATCACAAAGACTCTTTTCTCGTATAGTACATCATCACAGTGACTCTTTTCTCTGATTGTTCATCATCACAGTGACTCTTTTCTCTGATAGTACATCATCACAGTGACTCTTTTCTCTGATAGTACACCATCACAATGACTCTTTTCTCTGATTGTTCATCATCACAGTGACTCTTTTCTCTGATAGTACATCATCACAGTGACTCTTTTTTCTGATAGTACATCATCACAGTCACTCAATTTTCTGGTAGTACATCATCACAGTGACTCTTTTCTCTGGTAGTACATCATCACAGTGACTCTTTTCTCTGATAGTACATCATCACAGTGACTCTTTTATTTGACAGTAAATCATCACAGTGACTCTTTTCTCTGATATTACATCATCACAGTGACTCTTTTCTCTGATTGTTCATCATCACAGTGACTCTTTTCTCTGATAGTACATCATCACAGTGACTCTTTTTTCTGATAGTACATCATCACAGTGACTCTTTTCTCTGATAGTACATCATCACAGTGACTCTTTTCTCTGGTAGTACATCATCACAGTGACTCTTTTCTCTGATAGTACATCATCACAGTGACTCTTTTATTTGACAGTAAATCATCACAGTGATTCTTTTATCTGATTGTTCATCATCACAGTGACTCTTTTCTCTGATATTACATCATCACAGTGACTCTTTTCTCTGACAGTATATCATCACAGTGACTCTTTTCTCGTATAGTACATCATCACAGTGACTCTTTTCTGTGATTGTTCATCATCACAGTGACTCTTTTCTCTGATAGTACATCATCACAGTGACTCTTTTTTCTGATAGTGCATCATCACAATGACTCAATTTTCTGGTAGTACATCATCACAGTGACTCTTTTCTCTGATAGTACATCATCACAGTGACTCTTTTATTTGACAGTAAATCATCACAGTGATTCTTTTATCTGATTGTTCATCATCACAGTGACTCTTTTCTCTGATAGTACATCATCACAGTGACTCTTTTCTCTGACAGTATATCATCACAGTGACTCTTTTCTCTTATAGTACATCATCACGGTGACTCTTTTATCTGATTGTACATCATCACAGTGACTCTTTTCTCTGAAAGTATATCATCAAAGTGACTCTTTTCTCTGATAGTACATCATCACAGTGACTCTTTTCTCTGATAGCATATTATCACAGTGACTCTTTTCTCTGATGGTATATCATCACAGTGACTCTTTTCTCTGATAGTACATTATCACAGTGACTCTTTTATTTGATAGTACATTATCACAGTGACTTTTTATTTGATAGTACATTGTCAGAGTGACTCTTTTCTCGCTTTAAGAACAACTCACTTTATAAAAGTGGTACTTATTTCGAGTCATGTCTCGAAAGAAGTATCGTTCGTAGACGTAGAAAACGGAGACAATTTTTTGTGATTATTTCACGGTAACTAAAAATACACCAAAATTATAATCCAGATGAGGTTATTAAAAGCAATTGGTTCAGAAATTCAACATGTCTCATTTTAGGGTAAGTTCTGTGTTATAGCACTGTTACATATTTTTGAACACATAAAAAAATTAGTTTCAGATAAAATCAGAAATAGTTTATTTACCTTCGTATCCATAATATCACCGTCAATGCATAAAATTTATTATTAATTTATAGATACAATGTTTACATTAATTCGAAGTTGGGTACACTTTTTTGTAGGTCACCCTGTATAATAATCATTATTTAACTATTATTTCAATTGATAATTATGATACTAATAAGAATAGAAATTGAATAATAATATTTTATAATTTTTATATTTTCTTTTCTGACTTGTCCGAAAATGTAGAACGTACCAATAACTGGATACTTAGTACCCATCTTCCAAAAATATTTCATGGAGCATAAAATGGCTGTTTGCTTAAGTAACACAATAATTATAGAAATCAAAGGATATATTTATTAATTACTCACCTTATACTGAGTGAGAGTTAAGCTATGGTTAGATTTTAAAACCTTTAATAAATTAACAACTTCAAACTTTCATCACAGTCACAAACATTGAAAAACTGTTTAATAACAGGCTTATATAATACTCTAACTCTAAAACAAATTTTCTTTCATTATAACTCATAGAAAATGAGATATATAATCAAGGAGTGCCCATCATAAATTTCTTGTTACTTTTTCCTCGCTTTAGTTACCGTTTGGTAATTAAACTGAGTTGTGATTTGGTAATTAATGCGAGGGATGCCTGTATAAGTAAATTGGATATATTTTTATTTGCTCATATGTTCTGCAATCATTTATTAATGAAATCCTTATATATATTCAGGTGAACTTGTTAGCGCCTACTAGCGATGACACCACTAATCTTATAACCTGTCCAGTATATTCAATACGACCAGCCAATAAAACTGTGAAATTCACTAAATACACAGCTCGGCAGGTTCAGTTCGATATGATTCTCGATTGGGAAGAGAAACCAGATCCTAAGACTTTTAAAGATTGCGCCACTTTAGCAGCAACAGAAGGTATGTAATAAATTTCAGATGAATCAAGCGGTGTCGATGACATATATTCATTTAAATTCTGACTAGTATTCACTTTCAATGGTCTAAACAGAAGCCAAAATGTTCCTGTTTGACGATGGAACTTGTAGTACTTCAAATACTCTTTTCATTCGTTTGCCTGAACCATGCGGAGACGAGACAGCAACTATTGTCTACATGGCTGAACCTGGTGGTAAGCTAACTAAAAGTTATCAGTGTATAATTGATAAACTTTTCTCCATTTGTACACTACCCATTAAAAATGTCTCTATTCAAGATTTTAATTATGATGTCACCTTTTTTGCAGAAAATAATGACTGTGCCGGAGAATACACATGGATAAAAGATGGTGGATCCGGAATTGGTGATTTGTGCGGTCTTACTAATGTAAACGTATCTTGCACTAATGGGATGATACTCTCCGGAGGTAATTGAAGAGAATGACAAATTATTTTAGTTATTTTATGTCAAATAGTTTCGCTAATCTCCTAATTTCTCCTAATAATAAAAAAAAACTATACAATCATTATTTTATTCTAATTTTAATTGGTATCCATAATACCTGCAGGTATCATGGATACCGCTAATTTGTCACTTACCCTATATCTTTTTGTTTTTTTCAACAAATGGTGTAGAATTAACGTATTATAATGAAAATAATACAAGCGTTACCAACGCAGTTAAATGAAAGATTTTGTTTGCTACCCCCTGATATACATGTATTTTATGTTATATCAGTAATAAACTACAAAAGTGTCTTACTGATGTTGTGTCAGACTATAGGGGCGTGGGACTAATGAATAGTAACCGGTACATAGTATGCGCCACATATATACAGTATACAGTACTTGTTAAATAAAATTGTTCAAATGAACAATTGCTCGAGCGAACAATTGATTGAATGAATAATTAATTATTCGAAGGTTAGGCTAGTTTTGTTTGGGGGTTTTAACGGACTGAAGGTTTTCTTGAAGCAATGTTTGTTTAATGTGAAATTATCTCTGTATGCCAAAAATTTACACTAGTATCACGGTATCAATATCTCGATAGCGATGCATTTTACGACATTTTGTCATTCCCGAAAAGTGCTTGTTTTAGGTTTTTATACATGCTATCAAATTTGGTCGTATCTGAAATGAAACACTCTGTATAGTGTACCCTGTTTTTCAAGGAGAATATAAGAAAAAGCTATATAAATCGTATCATTATTAAATATTTTAGTTGGTACTCATGATACCTGCAGGTATCATGAGTACCAACTAAAATAAATTTTAACTATATGGTTTATATAATTTTCTGGTGGAAAGACTTAGAAAACTGCGTGTGTACAGCCCTTAACACAAAAATAAAAATTACTTGTGATTACAAATAGCATCATCGAACGTTTTTATATTTTTTTTTCACCAGTTCCATCAGTACGTGCTTCTTTTGCGTATTATTCCTTGTACAATATTATTTACATCAACACTCTTCAAATTGATCTAAATAATTATAATTCTCTCTTTTATCCAATTTCAGTTTCTAATTCCGTGAATTATGTTAGGACGGAAGGAGGGTGCATCAGTATCCATCCAGTCTCAGGAATTCCACACACCTTACATGCAAATCAATGTTCAGAAAGTTCATGCACACCGGCCGATGAAGCACGCAGACCTGCATTCCTTCAAATTATCAAAAGTCAGCAACTAAATTTTACTATTGCCCAATACACGAAGCCTCTCGATTATATACACTATTTCTATCATGTGCACTGATTTCAGTTGGTCGTAGCAATACTCAATAGCAATTCAAAATGAGACTTTCAAGTCGAATAAGAAGAATCTTTGCAAATGTGCGACCTCGTACCATTGTCCTCAAAGATCTCATTCAATAATACATCGTTATTGGAATAAAAGTTATCAGATATTATGGCTATAACCTGCTAAATATAGTATTAAATTTCTTCAACAGATGTTGCTGGAATTCTAAATACCAAGTCAGGAATCTCAAACTTTATGATTGACTGCAAGTTCGCTGGATCCCCTAATGAGTTTTTCTTGTACGGCAGTGACGTCATACAAAATTATGACGTAGCATCAGAATGGAAGAGTGGTTTCCCAACCAATCAAGATACATTAGAATTTGTGTATAGCACCACGGAAGGACTGATGAATGGCAACGCTACAGCCTCTTCCTACTATTGCTGTTACAAAGCTGACTAACCAGAGCATCGCCAACCTCTGACAAAAGTGGGCTGCTTTCATTTGATTTCTGAAATGATTCTAACGAGGAGAAATTAATTTTTTTCCTGTTCAACTTATTGCTGTTTGATGAGAGAAAATTCCCATTGTTCAATATGTTAATATACGAATTTTAATCCAGACTACAATTAGTCCAGACTTATTTTAGTCCAGAATACTTTTGGTCCAGACTACTTTCAGTCCAGATTACTTTTAGTCCAGACTACTTTCAGTCCAGACTATTTTTAGTCCAGACTACTTTTAGTCCAGACTACTTTTAGTTCAGACTACTTTCAGTCCAGACTACTTTCAGTCCAGACTACTTTAGTCCAGACTACTTTTAGTCCAGACTACTTTTAGAACAGACTACTTTTAGTCCAGACTACTTTTAGTCCAGACTACTTTTAGTCCAGACTACTTTTAGTCCAGACTACTTTTAGTCCAGACTACTTTTAGAACAGACTACTTTATATATATATTTGTGTAAGTGGGCAGCAGGTTATTATTAGTGCAGCAGGTATTGAACGATAGGTGGCATTAGGTTTCGATTAATTTGATGGATTTTCGCTCTATATTTCTGTATTGGTTTTTAATATTATTTGGAGAGGTACGTAAGATAACTTTTGATAACCAGTGGATAATAATTTTTTCATTGCAATATTTCGCTTTATTCCTCAAAGCATCTTCAGGCATTATGCAGCAACTGTAATTAAGAGAAATATATACATTAAAACTACAAATCTATCTAAATACACATTTAAAATACAGTTCCTGACATTTATTTACTTTATTAATCCTACTATTAAATCTAAAATTTGAGTATTTAAAATAAAGAGTTTATTAGGAGTTGTTAAAATTAGTTGTATACTGTGTCACCTATTGGGAATCTATGTGCTAAAATAATTAAAACAAGAAAACACACACACACACTCAGATTATTATAGTGAAAAAAGTTAAAACTGGATGGAACATACCTTGTAGCTATGACTGCACTAATAAAAATGTTAAAAATGAAGGATGCGAGCTAATTGTAGACATTAGTTTGTAGTTTTGAAAGGTATCTGACAAGGAACTGCTGAATGGAATACTATTAAATTGAAATGGGCTAGTGAACAAGGAATTTTGAGTACTATATTTGATAAAAAAAAAAAAAAAAAAAAAAAAATATGATTCTTATTATATACATATATACAAAATTATTAAAATATTTGGAGAACTCTGACTTCTTCTTCTCGCTGGTTATTTATTGATGGATTGCGTTGTTTGATGATGAGGGCTTCTGCAATGGTGAGTTCTTCTTTTGATGTCTCTTTTCTTACTATTGCTGTGTCGTTGAGGATTTCTTGAGTGGTTATTTTATGGTTGTCTCATTTCTATTGTGTTGCTGGATTGATCCGTTTTGCGTGTGGTTGCGAAGTCTGTCTATTAGGGGGCACTCCAGTGTAGCCTACGTAGGAAGTGGAGGGTTGACACGCCTCACGGGGACATTTATATATATATATTACTTTCCCAGCTAACCAAAAGCTGTTTGTCCCACGTCTTAAGACGTCTGATACCCCTCGCTATAGAGGGATTTAAGACGTGGGGCGGGGGACATCAGACGTCTTGCAGACGTCTAACCCTCTTCATTTGCACAGGGGTCCCCCTCTGCAAGACGTCTGATCCCACGTCTTGTTCCCCTCTGACAGAGGGGGACATCCACCTGTCCCACGTCTTACCCCACTCCGTTTTCAAGACGTGGGACAGAGTGCGGATGTCCCTCGCTATAGAGGGAAGAGGGAAATAAGACGTGGGACCCACGTGGGACAGAGTGCATATTCAAGACGTGGGACAGAGTGGGAATATCCCCCTCTGCAAGACGTGGGACAGAGTGTAGATGTCCCCCTCTGCAAGACGTGGGACAGAGTGCGGATGTCCCCCTCTGCAAGACGTGGGACAGAGTGCGGATGTCCCCCTCTGCAAGACGTGGAACAGAGTGTGGATGTCCCCTTCTGCAAGGGGGATATATCTCTCTTAAAATTCAAACTACTTCTGTTAATTGGGGTATATAAATATTTATAAGAAATAAAAAAGATCATACTAATCATTATTGCAATTTCTAACCATATTGCATATAGTGTATATGTACATTTGTCTGTATATCAATTATTTTAATATTACATATAGTTATATACAAATTAAATGGGCCGAAAACGCATGGTTTGTTTATAAAATTCAAATCTGTAATCAAAACAAAGAGTGTACAATCTTCTTCTTGAGCGTCAGATTAGTGATTCGCTCAGTTGTTGCTCGCAGAATATTAAAAAACTTTAAAAACAAATAATAAAATATATACTGAAACAAATTGCATGCGGTTTGCAGAATAATGACCGTAAACCTTACTTCACATTTATAATGTAATAAACTCATTTTTTTCCCGGAGCCTGGAGAGGACCTTTAAAAGCATATTAAATTAAAAATACGCTACCAAATTCGATGCGGTTTGTAGCAAAATGATAGGAAACATTAGCCTCGTTAAATAAAGCAATAAAAATATTTGATTGGAGGGGACCTTCAACTCTCCTTTGTTTCACGGCACATTCCAGTTCCCGCCGTGCATCCTTATAAGATTGTTCTGTACTTCAGTTTATAATAAGAGCTTGTGTTTGTGCGCAATTGGCTTCTCAATATCCTCCTAGAATATAATCTATTACGCAATGGCCACTTCTGGTACACTGTCTACAATATTAGATTAGTTATATTTATGTATAATAAATTTAAAATGCACGCGATTTATCATATTGGATTAAGTTCATTTCAATCCTACTTCTGCCATACCCAGGTCAGCTCAGGGATAGTGTCGTAAGCTTCAATACTACAGCAGATTAGAGTTGAGCTAGAAATCACGTTCCGGGAACACCACTACAATTGTTTTTCCATTTCTCCCCATTTTAATTTGTATTTAAGAATATGTAACATTAAATTAATTGATATTCAGCCAAACGAACATATGCACTATAAGCAATAAAGTAAGAAAGAGCAATAAAATTAGTATGTTCTTTTTGATTTCTAATACAAATGTATTTACCCCAATTAACCGAAATAGTTCGAGAAAGAAGATCCTGCTCTTGCAGAGGGGGACATCCACACTCTGTCCCACATCTTGAATCCCTCTATAGCGGTTCTAGGTCAATTCGCCGAAAACACACAGGATGTCGAAAACACACTCGCCGCACAAGACATTCGTCGAACGACACATTCGCCGAAAATATGACAATTTTTAGCAGACTAAGGTTCACTACAAAAATTTAAGTTTATTGAACATCCTGTGTTAGATGATTATTTAAAATTGATCAAATTTTTTATTAACAATAAATTAAACGGTAATTAATTGTCTGGTTTTAATGCCATATAAATGCTTGTTCTTAGTCCCATTATAAAAGTTTCTAAATAAATTTAGTAGTATTTATTAAATAATAAATATTTAATCAATTTATTCTAACATAAACATTTCTATTTTTTTGAACGGAGTTACTTAACAAAATTGATTTTGATTTCCTTTTTGTACTCAAATACATTTATCCATATTTTCAATATTTTATAAAAGGAATAGTTATATGAATATTCTTAAAACTTAGAAATAAATCTGTTTTAAGTTGCTAAAATATACGAATTTAAAGTTGGTAGACTTTATTGTGGGTGACTCTGTACAGGGTGGCGCAAAAAAAAAAAGGAAACACATTTTCAAACTATTTTATTTTACATACTATTGAATCTAGAAATTTTTTAAAAACACAGTCTTATTCGTTTATTTTTTTTGCATCTATTTTGATAATCTGTTAAGAGTTACGACAAAAATTAAACATTCAGCAGCGAATTAAAAAAAAATGGAAATAAAAAGGGCTTGCGCGAGGACGAAATAAACGAAAAAAAATCATTTCATATGTATGTAAAAACAATAAATTTTACTATTTTTTGTAATAATAAGAGCAAATAAAAAAATAGTTAGTTGCTTTTTGAAGATGTAATTGATATCTTTATAAAACCATTCCGCCATTAATTTGTATCTTCTATTCGAAACCCTCAAAATGCAGCTTTCAAAAGAACTAAGAGTTTTTGTTGTGACAATTTATTTAAACACTGGAAGCTTTACACAGGTTCAACCTCATTTTGAACAACGCTTTCTGGAATGATTTCCATCAACTATAAAACAAACCATATTGACAAATGTTAATAAGTTCAAAACTGAAGAAACCACTTTAAATTTGAACAAAAAGCGAACAGGTCGCAGGAGAAAATAATGAACACATGAAAACATCAATCTTTTTCGTGATCAGCTTATTGACAATACAAAAATATCAATCAGAAGGTAAGGATTAGATATCATTAAATACACATTTAAACAAATTGTCAAACACGATTTGAGATATCATCCTTTCAAGAAGCATGTATGGCTCGGACTCTTAAAACTGATTTACCGCACCGTCTAAATTTTGCAAAATGGCTTCTACAAAGAAATGCACATTTTGTAGAAGATACCGTGATTGGTGATGGAGATGTATTTCCATGAATGAAAGAGTCAATAACAAGTACGTTAATTGAATTAAAAATAGTAAGAATCAATATTTACTGCTACCATATATAAATGAATTAGTCCCATTATGAACTTTTTTGTGTTTTTCGTCCTCGCGCAACCCCTTTTTTTAATTCGCTGCAAGATGTTCAATTTTCGTCGTAACTTCTAACAGATTATCAAGATAGATACAGAAAAAAGTTAAGGAAAATTTCTACCGCTGATAGTTTGTAAGATGAACTAATTCGAAAATGGGTTTCTTTTTTTTTTGCGCCACCCTGTATAGTGAAAGCTTCACGAGCGACTCACAATAGCAGACTGATTCTATAATGTATATAGAAGGATTAGAATAAAGTGAGACCAACACACATACAAAAAAAAAAGACTTTTTCTTTTGAGACTGAAAATAATTGTTCACAGAAAATAAGATTAGCATAGAATTAATAAACTGTCACAAATAATGCAGCAATAAAATTATATATGAGTAAATTAATTAAGTTAAAGTTTAAAAAAACCATAAAGTTTAACCAATAATTATGTAGATGAGATAAATTTGTTTACCTTTTTAAATAATCAAAAAAATTCGGCGAATGTGTCGTTCAGCGGATATGTGTTTCGGCGAATTCACCCTCTATAGTTCACCCTCTATAGCATGGGAAATCCTTCATACATGCTGATGAATACAATCATTAAAGGTCCTCTCCAGGCTCCGGGAAAAAATGAGTTTATAACATAATATTATAGAACTAAGGTCTACGATCATTATTCTGCAAACCACATACAATTCGGCTCAGTATATATTTTATAATTTGTTTTTAAAGTTTTTTAATACTCTGTGAGCAACAAGTGAGCGAATCACTAATCTGATGCTCAAGAAGAAGATTGTACACTCTTTGTTTTGATTACGAATTTGAATTTTATAAACAAACCATGCGTTTTCGGCCTTCATTTAAATTATACTAGATATTAATAGTTTTCTAAAGTATATAAACATTTCTATTATAAGTTCATTCAACTTTATACCTTTACGTGAATATTACATGGATTAATTAAACATAATACCTAGTTGACAATCAAAACAAATGGTGTACATTCTTTTTCTTCAGGCTGAAAATTTCTTAAATTAGTAAGTCGGAAGTAAAATAGGTTTTGTAGAGTTTCGATTTTAAAAATCTTTAAAAGCATATAAAATTAAAAATACGCTACCAAATTCGATGCGGTTTGCAGCAAAAAGATAAGGAACATTAGTCTCGTTAAATAAAGCAATAAAAATATTTGCTTGGAGGGGACCTTTAAGGTTGATCGAATTAGTTAAAAATATATATTATAACAATAACAACAATGTTTGTCAATATACGCAACAATGTTATTCGGTATTATCAATAATGTTGGTCAATATAATGAACAATGTTGGTTAATTATAACAAAAAAAAATTGATAAATATAATTACTCTTCACTGGTACATAATTTTTATGAAATCTAATGGAAAACGGGAAGTGTAATGTGTAAATTGAAGGTTTAATTGAAAATTCAATGGAATGTATACTCCATTAATGACTTGTTATTTCTAAACTATTTTTAATGTTTTGAAGATTATATATGTCACGCGAGTATAGGCCCTGTTACACGGTGCGAGTAAACTTGCAAGTTGGCCTAGCTAGTTGGCCTAGCTAGTGTGACCGCATCAGTCGAGTAACTGTCATGTACAGGAGGTTAGCAACTCGCATGCGAGTTGCTATATAAAAAATGTTTTTACTCGCCACTCATGGGCGAGTCAGATACTCGCCTGTAAAACTCGGATATCAACTTGCATGGTATTGCAACATAACAGTAACTCGTATGTCATGCAATGCAGATATAGGTTTTTTCTATTCTAAACCTGAATAATTTTGTATTCAATTATAGGTAGCCGATTTGTCATATTTTCTTTTGAATCGGCTTCATATTGTTTGGGTTAAATTTATTTGATAGTTAATATAGCACGTATTGCTGATATAAGCTTTAAATTGCTATATTAAATATTATGAATAATTTTTTTTAATATCCTATAATATTTATCCAATTAATTAAAGGTTGAATAAATTAATTAAAGGTTAAATTAATTAATTGCAGGTTAAATTAATTTTAAAATGCTAATTAATTTAATAAAAATAGTAATTATTAATTAATGAAAATAGTAATTATCAATTTAATAAATAAATTGTTAAATTATTTGATAAAAATGTAAATTAAATTAATAAATTGTTAATAAAATTAATAAAAATATTAATTAATGAAAAAGTTATTTATTTATTAAATAAATATTATAATACACAATGCGAGTGTAGGTTCAGTAACTGTCTATTTACAAGACAGCAAAAATTTCACCATGTTACATAAAATATAAATGAATTTACATGTACGTATTTCATTTCAATGAACTAGATAGCAAATATATTACAGATGTTCACAAGAGAAAAATTGCAACGTGTTATATGAAACATACATGTTTATTTTTTAAAATGATTTCTCCATGCTATATAAAAATAAAAAATGAATTTACTGACAATTCACGTCAATGGACTAGATAACAAATGGTTTACAGGTGTTCTCAAAAGTCAATTAGTAGCTCTAGCTGAAAGTATATTGCTCTATATATAAATCAAGGTTGAATGTTATTTTCCAAATATTTTCATTATGTTATATGAAATACATGTAATTTACTCTTATTTCATTTCTATGGACTAGCTAACAAACACAAATGGTTTACAGGCATTCGTAAAAGCCAATTAAATAGCCTGTAACTGAAAGTTTTGTGATAGTACTTATAATAAGGTTGAATGTTATTTTTTTCGACTGTTTTTAACATGTTATATAAAATATATATGAATTGATTCATATTTCATTTCAATGGACTAGATGGAAAATGATTCACAGGTCTTCTAATAAGCCAATTATGCCTGCCTGTTAATTGCATGTTCAATAAAAATAATTTGAGTTATTTGACCAATATTTTCGATATTGAAAACTTATTTTATGTTAGACACATTCACGAAGAAAGTAAATATTTATAGAAAAAAGTTTTATTAACGTATATCGGGTACACCCTAACTAAAGGTGGGTACACATCGAAGTTGCACAGGCTACTGTGGGTAGGATGAGTTTAATGTTAATTCTGAATTTCCGGTAATTAGTATAAGTTGTGTGGTGACGGTACTCTCGTCTGGTCACCACTTACCGGTCATTCATAGGAAGGGTCACAGGAGGTCGTTCTTAAAGTTCCCTTCCATTCTATTTTTTTATTGCTCTATTCATTAGAACTAAGGTTACTGATTATAAAACTGCAAGCCATTTCAAATTATAAGTATAATATATAATTTAAGATCTTTTTCCGTTCTTTCTAGGTACTAGCCAGTCTGAAAAGAAGGTCCCCACAGACCCAGGATTTTTTAGAGAAATTGAGTTTTGGGTGCAGCAAATAACATGGGAACATAGGAATTAAATAGGACTTGAGCACAGGATTAATCCACAAATCCTGCTGTACTTTTTAGACTGGGGTACTAGCCAGTAGCCAATAGCCATGTTTCAGAGGCTGGAAAATTGCAAGCCAATTTTTGAGCCAAAATATTACAAGAATTCTGAGCTAAGCCATGTAACCATGTTGGCTCATATTTTGAAGATTTCAAGCCAAAATTAACATGGGAACATTATAACAAACTTCAACACCAGTCTGCAGAATGCGTCTTTTCTCCCGGCCCGCTGAGATTTTAATTTGAGAGAGAGTTATTCTCTGACTCTCAGCAGCAGATTCAGAATCTCCCGCAGCTAAATTAATGGTAATATAGGAATTAATTCAAAATCTCCTGCAGCTAATTGCTAAATTAATGGTAACATAGGAATTAATTCAAGATCTCCCGCAGAGATCTCAAATTTCTAAAATTCAATCAAAAACTCCCGCAGAGAGTCTTGGAAAAATGTTCCATATTCTGCAGACTGGCTTCAACAAAGGAATTAATTCAATATTTAATAATTTAAAGCCAATTAGACATTAGACATATCTGAGTTTTGACCATTTGAAATCTAGTTAAGCCAATGCTGCCAATCAAATGGCTTCAACTGTCATACTCTGTAACATGGGGTACTTGGTACCCACCGGGCCACCCCTCCGTGTTGGCCAGTCTGCAGAAACTGGTAAAGTGTTTGTAGAGATCTCATATTTTGTTCGTAGCAAAATTAATGTAAATATAGGGATTAATTCAAAATTGTTCGAAGAGAATATCCCATATATCTCACATATTCTGCAGACTGGCGTGTTGGTGACCGTGTTACGAGTACTGAGTACTGGTAGCCACTAGCCAGTCTGTATTTTGTGGTAAATACCACCGACATGTTGGTGGAATTTTTAACCCTTTGAATATAATATTCTGGCAAAGTCAGTGGATTTTTTCCAGTCTGCGACTCTGCAGAATGTGTCTCTTCTCCCGCAGAGATTTTAATTTGAGAGACAGTTACTCTTTGACTCTCAGTAGCAGATTCAGAATCTCCCGCACTGCCAGTCTGCAGAATGTGTCTCTTCTCCCGCAGAGACTTTAATTTGAGAGAGAGAGCTACTCTCTGACTCTCAGCAGCAGATTCAGAATCTCCCGCAGCTAAATTAATGGTAACATAGGAATTAATTCAAAATCTCCCGCAGCTAAATTAATGGTAACATAGGAATTAAATCAAAATCTCCCGCAGAGATCTCCAATTTCTAAAATTTCATTCAAAAACTCCCACAGAGAGTCTTGGAAAAATGTTCCATATTCTGCAGTCTGCAGACTGGTCCCGCAGCTAAATTAATGGTAACATAGGAATTAATTCGAAATCTCCCGCAGCTAAATTAATGGTAACATAAGAATTAATTCAAGATCTCCCGCAGAGATCTCCAATTTCTAAAATTGGCTATGTGATAATGTGCCTATGTCAGTTGAAGCCAATTAATTTTTTTTTGATTTTAAAAGGTCAAAACTCTGATAAGTCTAATTGGCTTAAACTTTTGCCAGTTTGTAACTTTGTATTTGGTGCACTGAACTCCTCTGACTTTTTCTTCAAAAATCTGAGAAATAACTGCCAACATTTTTCATCAATTTGTCTAGTCCTCCAACATTTTTCCAGTTTCCCCTCCCAAAATTAATGGTAATATAGGAATTAATAGCTAAATATCCTTCGACATTGCAGGAATTTTTTTATTAGAGAAATTGAATATCTTCCGATATATCCTTGGAATTTACCACCAAATACAATCTGGAACTTTTGAATTAATTCCTATGTTTTCACGGTGTACGGGTGTATAGAATCACCGAAACGGACGGAAACGCCAGACTGCATTTCATGGTGGAATTTTTTTCCATTGAAAATGATATTCTGGCAAAGTCGGTGGAATTATAGTTATTTATTCCTGTCTTACCATTAATTTTCAGTGGGAAAATGGGTAAAATGTTGGTGGATCAGTCAAATTACTGGAAATTTATGGTGGATTTTTTTAGCTTTTTCAAAAAGTGAGTGGAATTTTGTGCACCAAATACAGACTGGCAGAAACGGACTGTTTGAGGATCAAAACGGACCGATTGGGTACCAAAATGGACCAATTGTGGTCCAAAACGGACAGATTGGGGTCCAAAATGGACCAAATGGGGATCAAGCCGGATCTAATCGGGCCTAAAAATTTTGAGTGAGGGGCCCTTTGAAATATTTTTTGAATATATAATAATTTCCGGCTTATAGGATATGAGCATTCAAAGTAGCTATTGTCTTTTTTTTCAACATAAGTAGGTAGCTATTACGGGTACACTAAATACCGAATTACACCAAATTATACCGAATTACACTATAGCGTCAGACCGGGTGGCTTTGCGCACTTCAACATTCCGGGTGAAGTTGCGCATCGGTAATTGACGACGAATGCTTAAAAATATTTCAAATCTGACAACACCATTGGATAGAGCAGCTCCTAGTCCATAAATTTCACGAAAATCGTAAGAGATTAAGTATAGATACTATGTGTTCAAACAGAGACCTATGTTTTTTATAGCAAAATAATTATTTTGGACTAGAATCGAATCTCTGCGAACTATGCTGTAGTGTTGATAACTATGCTTAAATTTGATTGCAATTTACGTTGGATACGCATAATTTGCTGCAGATTAACGTCATGTAAGATGATTTTAATAGTAATTATTAATTATTGAGTTATAACCAATATACTAGATGCGCAAGAACACCCTGGGAATATTTTAATTCACGGGAGGACTTGCGCACATTTATAAATAAAGTTAAAGAGCCCTTATTCATTAATAAACCTGTGATATTCATCCCCAGCAGCCTCACGGCAATTCCACAGCAGCCTAATGGCAATTCCACATCAGCCTCACGGCAATTCCACATCAGCCTCACGGCAATTCCATAGCAGCCTCACGGCAATTCAACAGCAGCCTCACGGCAATTCAACAGCAGCCTTGCCCTCACGGCAATTCAACAGCAGCCTTGCCCTCACGGCAATTCCACAGCAGTCTCGCGGCAATTCCACAGCAGTCTCGCGGCAATTCCACAGCAGCCTCACGGCAATTGGACAGCTGACTCACGGCAATTGCACAGCAGACTCACGGCAAATGCAAAGTTTCAGCTCAATCGGACAAGTATTATTGGTAGCTAGCAAAAAGTGGAGACCATCCCCATAAAAGCGTAACACGATGTGTCAGTTGATCGTATTAGTGGGTTTTGCCTTAATATCAAATATTCACATTGCGTATCTTTATTTTGATCGTACTGTGAATCATTATTTGAATATCAGTTGGTCGTACTGCGCAGATTTGTCTGAATATCACTTCTAACTGATTAGCTATCTAGGGTCGCGCACTTGTATAGACTTTTATCTAGATTCCTTTTTAACATTTTTATTTTAAAAGAAGCGGCAGCACTGTAGCGCAAAAAACCTCTAGCTCTTCTGAAAAAAGTAGCGGCGCTGCCGTTACCGCTACACAAAAAGAAGCGCCCACCTCTGAGTAGACATTATAGCAAGAGAAGGGAAAGTAACATAATTTATTCAACTTTATGAATTTTCTTTCTTTATGAAGGAGTTATTATAATATATGTGTAGGTATATGAGCAGGGGGGGGGGGGACCAGGGCGTGCCACTTCCGAACCCTTCTGCCATGTAATTAAACAAGCAGTGTGTATTTCAACAAACTACTGGATACAACAAGCTAACCTAGATTACGTGCACTCGTTAGAGCACATACCTTCTACACTGACCCGTTCTCTCCCAAAGTCTAGTAAACTGGTAACTGGATAATGACCAATCGACATGTCGGTGGAATTTTTCTCCATTGAAAATAATATTCTGGCAAAGTCTGTGGATTTTTATCTATTTACTCCAATGTTACCATTAATTTTCGGTGGAAAAATGGGTAAAATGTTGGTGGATCAGCCAAATTACAGATTACTGGAAATTTATGGTGGATTTTTTCAGCTTTTTCAAAAAGTTAGTGGGATATTGTCCACCAAACCCATACTGGGCATGAAGTTGTGAAGTTTATCCAGCGACAGTTGAGGCCATGAAAATAGTCTCCTGAATTATCCGGCGACAATTTTCCAATGAATTCCTATTTTACAGTTTACATGTAATTAGTGGATAGATTTTGAGATTTTTGTCTAATATGGAGAGAAATTGGAAAATCTTTGTCATATTTTAAAGTATGGACAAAGTCGCCAGTATATTGGCGACTTTTGAGGGGTTAAATAAGTTGGAAATCCTGTAAATATCAAGTAAATCACTCCTAAAATAGTCTTAAGACAAGAGATACACATGCATCAGGCATGAAGCATAAGGATGTTTCCAAGTGTAACATCTTCAATAGGAAGTTAAATTTCTCCTTATAAGTATCCCCCCAGTCTGCAAAGCATGCACAATCAGTCTCCAGATATTTATTTTTTTGGGCAATTTGTCCCCAAAGATTGTCAAATTTCTCTCCAAAATAATCAAAAAATCTCAGAATTCTCTCCACTAATTACATGTACACATAGAAATTAATTAGGAAATTGTCGCCGGATAATTCAGGAGACTAATTTCAAGGCCTCAACAATTGGCAGTTGCCGGGTAAACTTCACAACTTCATGCATCTTTTGCAGATTGGTAAGTATCTTAAAAGTGGCGACCTGGATCCATTTTCTCACTTAACTGGCGACTTTCTTGCCACAAACATGGAATCTTTGGAGACAAATTGCCCCAAAAATTAAATATTTGGAGACCCAGTCTGCAAAAGATGCATGAAGTTGTGAAGTTTATCCGGCAACCATTGCGTCTTTGAAATTAGTCTCCTGAATTATCCAGCAACAATTTCCTAATTAATTCCTATGTTTAGATGTAATTAGAGGAGAGAATTTTAAATTTTTTAGTTATTTTGAAGACACATTTGAAAATCTTTGGAGACAAATTGCCCCAAAAATTAAATATCTGGAGACTGATTATGCATTCTTTGCAGACTGTGGAGACTAATTGTGCATGCTTTGCAGACTGGCAAATCGCCCGTTGAAATTGGCTTGGAACTTAAAAGAAATAATCTGAAGTTTCTGCAGAGTTGTCTTTAGGAAGAATTTCTAACGAGAGTTACCAATCAATCAGAAGGGGTTATTTTACCACCCTGGTAAGCAGGCAGCAGCCCCAGACTGCAGGAACTGGTAAAGTGTTCTCCAAGAAATCCTCTATTTTGGCTTCTGTTCGCATTAAAATACATGTAAATATAGGAGTAAATTGAGGATTGTCCACACAGAAAATGTTATTAATGTCCCACATTTTGCAGACTGGCAGCAGCCTAGCCCAGACTGTATTTCAAAAATTTCATGGTATATTCCAGTATTCCACCAACATGTCCGTGAAATTCTTCTCCTTTGGAAATAATATTCTGCCAAAGTCTGTGGATTTCTAGTTATTTATATTTTATTCATATGTTATCATTAATTTTCGTTGGTAAAATGGAGAAAATGTTGGTGGATCAGCCAAATTACTGGAAATTTATGGTGGATTTTTTCAGCTTTTTCAAAAAGTCAGTGGGATTTTGTGCACCAAATACAGACTGGAGCCTAGCAGGTAAATTACTAAATTGCGGCACATTAGCTAACTGCGGCCCATGTTATAGTGTATGTCAGTTAAAGCCAATTAATTGGCTCCAGTCTGCAGAATATGGGAGGAGATATTTGGGATATTCTCTCCGAACAGTTTTGAATTGATTCCTATATTTACATTAATTTTGCTACGACCACTTCTGAATTAATCCCTAAATTTACAATAACTTTGCTACGAACAGAATAAGAGATCTCTATGAAAACTTTACCAGTTCCTGCAGATTGGAATTGGCTTAGAATTTAAAAGGTCAAAACTCAGATAGCTATGTCTAATTGGCTTAAAATTTTGAATTAATTCCTATGTTCCCATGTTTATTTTGACTTGAAATTTTCAAAAAATTAGCCAAATTGGCTTGTCTCAGATTTTTTGTGAAATTTTGGCTCAAAAATTGGCTTACAATTTTCCAGCCTCTAAAACATGGACTGCGGCCTCTAACAACCCAGTCTGCAGAATGTGTCTCTTCTCCCGCAGATATTTTTTTTTGAGAGATAGTTACTCTCCGACTCTCTGCACCAGATTCAGAATCTCCCGTTGCTAAATTGATATTAAACATGGGAATTAATTAAAAAATCTCCCGCAGCTAAATTAATGGTAACATAGGAATTGATTCAAGATCTCCAGCAGAGATTTCCAATTTCTAAATTTTAATCAAAAACTCCCGCAGAGAGTCTTGGAAAAATGTTCCATATTCTGCATTCTGGCTAACAACAGAAACATTATAGCTTCAAAACACTCATTAAAAACTTGATTTAATAAATTATAGCACATGCACTGCACTTCTTTTGGTAGACATGCAACATTTTAATTTTAATGTAATTTCGGTTTAGAATGTTTTAGTGACTCAGCCCAGTCTGCGAAGCAAGCACAAGCAGTCTCCGGATATTCAATTTTTTGGGTAATTTCTCTCCAATGATTTTCAAATTTCTCTCCAAAATGGCCAAAAATCTCAAAATACTCTCCAATAATTACATGTAAACATAGGAATTAATTAGAAAATTGTCGCCAGAAAATTCAGGAGACCTATTTCAAGGCCTCAATAGTTGCTGGATAAAATTAACAACTTCATGCATCTTTTGCAGACTGGACTGACTTGACTCTCTTGAGAGGGCCAAGTAAAATAGTATGGCTCATGAACTCTCCGGTTACTATTCATTAGTCTGATGCCCCATTAGTCCGACGCCCCGTTAGTCCGACGCCCCACTAGTCCGACGCCCCACTAGTCCGACGCCCCAGTAGTCCGACACTTTTGTAATTTATTACTGGTTTGACATAAAATATATGTATATCCGTGGGCGTGATTACTGATTTAACATAAAATATATGTATATCGGGGGGCGTGCCGCCCCACGAACCCCCCCCCCCCCCCCCTGCCATGTCATTAAACAATCATGAAGTGTACAGTACAACAAACTAGCAGATTCAACAAACTACATTAGATGATGAAATGTAATTTATTACTGATTTAACATAAAATATATGTATTTCGGGGGGTGTGCTGCCCCCGAACCCCTCAGCCAGGTCATTAAACAATCATGATGTGTGCAGTACAACAAACTAGCAGATTCAACAAACTACATTAGATGATGAAATGTAATTTATTACTGATATAACATAAAATATATGTATTTCGGGGGGCGTGCTGCCCCCGAACCCCTCAGCCAGGTCATTAAACAATCATGATGTGTGCAGTACAACAAACTAGCAGATCACCAAACTACATTAAATGATGAAATAAAGTAAAATAAAAGAGTAATATAAAATTTTAAAAATGAAAGAAATGAAAAATTAATATATTATTCAGATTAGTTATTAATTGAGTATACCTATTTAATCATATTTTTTATTTTAAACAAAAAATAAAAATAACACAAAGATGGAACTGTCGGACTATTGGCGCGTCAGACTAATGGGAAGTCCCCAAACTCTCCATTTGTCTCTAGCTCTCTCCAAAAATCACCAAATTTCTCTCCAAAATGATAAAATTTTCATAAATTCTCTCCAAATGAAAATAACATTGTACTTTTAGCATAGGAGAAAGTTAGATATTTCTTGCCATTTGCAATTGGAGGGCTCAAAAATTAACTTCACAAACTTGCTATTAAAATTGTGAGTTTGGACTTGCTTCATTACCTGGTAGAGATCCATGTTTTAAAGTATGGACAAAGTCGCCAATATATTGGCTACTTTTGAGGGGTTAAATAATTTGAAAAACATGTAAATAACAAGTAAATCAATCCTGAAATAATCTCGAGAGATTTACATGCATCAGAAATGAAGCATAATGAAGTTTCCAAGAGTAAAATCTTTACTAGAAAGTCAAATTTCTCCTTTCCAATTTCTCCTGGATCCAATTTCTCAGTAAACTGGCGACTTTCCTGCCACAATTAATAATTAAAGGGCTGCAATTAAAAATTAAAGGGCCGCAATTCACCTGCGTGATCCTATCATAATTCTCTCCAAAATAACATTGTATCATCCAGTCTGAAAAGAAGTTCTCCTGTCTCCACAGACCCAGGATTTTTTTTACAGAAATTGGGATTTGGGCTCAGGCCACGCAGCAAATTACTCGGTTTGTATTTGGTGCACAAAATTCCACTGACTTTTTCAAGTCAATAGCTGAAAAATTCCACCAAGAATTTCCAATAATATTGTTGATCCACCATCATTTTCCCAATTTATCCACCAAAAATAAATGGTAACATAGGAAGAAATAGCTAAAAATCCACTGACTTTGTCAGAATAATTTTTTCAAGAGAGAAAAATTCCACCGACAAGTCAATGGAATTTACCATGAAATACAGACTGGCAAATAACATAGGAACATAGGAATTAAATAGGACTTGGGCGCATGATTAATCCACAAATCCTGCTGTACATTTCAGACTAGTGGAGCATACCAGACTACCAGTCTGAAGAATATGGGATATTTGTAACATTTTCTGTGTGAACAATCCTTAATTTCCTCCTATATTTACATGTATTTTTACTTAGAACAGAAGACAAAATATAGGATTTCTTGGAGAACAATTTAGCAATTCTTGCAGTCTGCAAAAGATGCAATGTCTGCAGAATATGGGAGATATTTGGGATATTCTCTCCGAACAATTTTGAATTAATCCCTATATTTACATTAATTTGCTACGAACAGAATAAGAGATCTATACGAACACTTTACCAGTTTCTGCAGATTGGAGATGCATGAAGTTGTGAATTTCATCCGGCGACTATTGAGGCCTCAAAATTAGTCTCCTGAATTATCCGGTGACAATTTTCCAATTAATTCCTATGTTTACATGTAATTATTGGAGAGTATTTTCACCTTTTTGTGGTCTTGGGCTGTGGCCCAGAGACAAGAACCCACATTGTTGAAGAATGCCCTTCTTATCACAGGACTAGGGACTCTACTCTGGATAAATTTCTAACGGACCTCCTCAGAATTACCAGGACTCTCAGCTTTTTGCATCCTTCTACCTTGAAAGAATTGGGAGGCTGGAGGATTTCAACGACTAGTCTCTAGATCGGTTCAATGGGGATTCAGTACGTAGCTATGGGCCCACCTGTGGCCTGAGTGCTCACCCGCCTTCACAACAGCGAGCGGGGGGTCCTGTCATTAATAATAATAATAATCTAATTGTTACATTTAATAGATGCATAAACCTCCCAACTTCATGAATCTTTTGGTGACTGGGGCCGCTGTGGCAATAATTTCAAGAGCCAGAGACCAGAGTATGGTATATTAACTAATTTTATAAATATCTGTTTAACCTATCCATATTATTTTCTTATTATAATAAATAATAGCTAACTTGTATTTTAATGCAAACAGATGTAACTAAAACATATAATTCTTGGAGAACACTATCAGAATAGCTACTTGATTAATTAGCAGTTCCTACAGTTTGGGCTTGACTACTAGTCTACTAGTTAATTTTCAATTTATAAAAAAATTAAAAGTAGCTATTAAGGGATAGTACAGAACATTGGAAATCATAATGGAGGAAGCTAAAGGAGGATTCACCATGAAATATGTCATTACTGGCTTGTGTTTCTCACTGCTTTCCCTTGGAATAGTCGATCATATTTGGAATATTGATAAAAACTCATGTGAGATGACATACATGTGGGAAGCTCCTCAATACAATGTGAGTCTATTTTATTTATTTAAATGATTTAATCTAGCTGATATTCATAATTTTTTTAGCTAGCTAAATGTCACAAAATAGCTTCAAATTTTCAATAGAGTCGCTATAAGAAATATAAAAATAGACCGCTATTTGATATTCATTAGCGTCGGACCGGGTGGCTTTGCGCATTTTCCGCATACTTTGATTTTACGAAAAAACTAGAGAAGTCAGCAAACTGATTTTTTGTGTGCAGATAGATGAAGGATAGACCTAGGTGCTCACCAAGTTTCAACTCGTTAAGTTCAATAGAAAAAAAGTTATCATCGAAAAACTGTGCGCAAAGATCGTGGGGATAAACCGGGTGAATTTTGCGCAATTACCGGGTGTACTTGCGCACTGCGCAAATTGACCCAATGTGAAACTGCGCAGTGCGCAAGTTCATCCTATGTATAAACTGTGCATAGAAAATCTAACCCCGATATGCTATTCAACTGCCGTGAATCTGCCCCAATCTTCTATGCAACTGCCCCAATCTGCTGTGCAATTGCAGTGAGGCTGCTGTGGAATTGCCGTGAGTCTGCTGTGGAATTGCCGTGAGTCTGCTGTGGAATTGCCGTGAGTCTGCTGTGAGATTGCCGTGAGTCTGCTGTGAGATTGCCGTGAGTCTGCTGTGAGATTGCCGTGAGTCTGCTGTGGTATTGCCGTGAGTCTACTGTGGTATTGCCGTGAGTCTGCAGTGGAATTGCCGTGAGTCTGCTGTGGAATTGCCGTGAGTCTGCAGTGGAATTGCCGTGAGTCTGCAGTGGAATTGCCGTGAGTCTGCTGTGGAATTGCCGTGAGTCTGCTGTGGAATTGCCGTGAGTCTGCTGTGGAATTGCCGTGAGTCTGCTGTGGAATTGCCGTGAGTCTGCTGTGGAATTGCCGTGAGTCTGCTGTGGAATTGCCGTGAGGCTGCTGTGGAATTGCCGTGAGGCTGCTGTGGAATTGCCGTGAGGCTGCTGTGGAATTGCCGTGAGTCTGCTGTGGAATTGCCGTGAGTCTGCTGTGGAATTGCCGTGAGTCTGCTGTGGAATTGCCGTGAGTCTGCTGTGGAATTGCCGTGAGTCTGCTGTGGAATTGCCGTGAGTCTGCTGTGGAATTGCCGTGAGGCTGCTGTGGAATTGTCGTGAGTCTGCTGTGGAATTGCCGTGAGGCTGCTGTGGAATTGTCGTGAGTCTGCTGTGGAATTGCCGTGAGGCTGCTGTGGAATTGCCGTGAGGCTGCTGTGGAATTGCCGTGAGTCTGCTGTGGAATTGCCGTGAGTCTGCTGTGCAATTGCCGTGAGGCTGCTGTGCAATTGCCGTGAGGCTGCTGTGGAATTGTCGTGAGTCTGCTGTGGAATTGCCGTGAGGCTGCTGTGGAATTGTCGTGAGTCTGCTGTGCAATTGCCGTGAGGCTGCTGTGGAATTGCCGTGAGGCTGCTGTGGAATTGCCGTGAGTCTGCTGTGGAATTGCCGTGAGTCTGCTGTGGAATTGCCGTGAGTCTGCTGTGGAATTGCCGTGAGTCTGCTGTGGAATTGCCGTGAGTCTGCTGTGGAATTGCCGTGAGTCTGCTGTGGAATTGCCGTGAGTCTGCTGTGGAATTGCCGTGAGGCTGCTGTGGAATTGCCGTGAGGCTGCTGTGGAATTGCCGTGAGGCTGCTGTGGAATTGCCGTGAGTCTGCTGTGGAATTGCCGTGAGTCTGCTGTGGAATTGCCGTGAGTCTGCTGTGGAATTGCCGTGAGTCTGCTGTGGAATTGCCGTGAGTCTGCTGTGGAATTGCCGTGAGTCTGCTGTGGAATTGCCGTGAGGCTGCTGTGGAATTGCCGTGAGGCTGCTGTGGAATTGTCGTGAGTCTGCTGTGGAATTGTCGTGAGTCTGCTGTGGAATTGTCGTGAGTCTGCTGTGGAATTGCCGTGAGGCTGCTGTGGAATTGCCGTGAGGCTGCTGTGGAATTGCCGTGAGGCTGCTGTGCAATTGCCGTGAGTCTGCTGTGCAATTGCCGTGAGGCTGCTGTGGAATTGTCGTGAGGCTGCTGTGGAATTGTCGTGAGTCTGCTGTGCAATTGCCGTGAGGCTGCTGTGGAATTGCCGTGAGGCTGCTGTGGAATTGCCGTGAGTCTGCTGTGCAATTGCCGTGAGGCTGCTGTGCAATTGCCGTGAGGCTGCTGTGCAATTGCCGGGAGGCTGCTGTGCAATTGCCGTGAGGCTGCTGTGCAATTGCCGTGAGTCTGCTGTGCAATTGCCGTGAGTCTGCTGTGCAATTGCCGTGAGTCTGCTGTGCAATTGCCGTGAGTCTGCTGTGCAATTGCCGTGAGTCTGCTGTGCAATTGCCGTGAGTCTGCTGTGCAATTGCCGTGAGTCTGCTGTGCAATTGCCGTGAGTCTGCTGTGCAATTGCCGTGAGTCTGCTGTGCAATTGCCGTGAGTCTGCTGTGCAATTGCCGTGAGTCTGCTGTGCAATTGCCGTGAGTCTGCTGTGCAATTGCCGTGAGTCTGCTGTGCAATTGCCGTGAGTCTGCTGTGCAATTGCCGTGAGTCTGCTGTGCAATTGCCGTGAGTCTGCTGTGCAATTGCCGTGAGTCTGCTGTGGAATTGCCGTGAGTCTGCTGTGGAATTGCCGTGAGTCTGCTGTGGAATTGCCGTGAGTCTGCTGTGGAATTGCCGTGAGGCTTCTGTGGAATTGCCGTGAGGCTTCTGTGGAATTGCCGTGAGGGCGAGGCTTCTGTGGAATTGCCGTGAGGGCGAGGCTGCTGTGCAATTGCCGTGAGGGCGAGGCTGCTGTGGAATTGCCGTGAGGGCGAGGCTGCTGTGCAATTGCCGTGAGGGCGAGGCTGCTGTGCAATTGCCATGAGGGCGAGGCTGCTGTGCAATTGCCATGAGGGCGAGGCTGCAGTGCAATTGCCGTGAGGGCGAGGCTGCTGTGCAATCGCCGTGAGGCTGCTGTGCAATTGCCGTGAGGGCGAGGCTGCTGTGCAATCGCCGTGAGGCTGCTGTGCAATTGCCGTGAGGCTGCTGTAGAATTGCCGTGATATAGGAGTATCGGGGATGAATATATCAGGTTTATTAATGAATAAGAGCTCTTTAACTTTATTAATAAATGTGCGCAAGTCCACCCGTGAATTAAAATATTCCCAGGGTGATCTTGCGCATCTAGTATATTGGTTATATCTCAATAATTTATAATTATTATTAAAATCTTCTTACATGACGTTAATCTGCAGTAAATTATGCGTATCCAACGTAAATTGCAATCAAATTGGAGCATAATTATCAACACTACAGCATAGTTCGCGGAGATTCGATTCTAGTCCAAAATAATTATTTTGCCATAAAAAACATAGGTCTCTGTTTGAACACTTAGTATCTATACCTAATCTCTTACGATTTTCGTGAAATTTATGCACTAGGGGGGTTTAAGAGCTGCTCTTTCCAATGGTGTTGTCAGATTTGAAATATTTTCACGCATTCGCCGTCAATTACCGATGCGCAACTTCACCCGGAATGTTGAAGTGCGCAAAGCCACCCGGTCTGACGCTAATGCTCACTTTCCACTACAGGAAATTGATCTGTCTGCTCAATTGAAGTCCTCCTTCCCTCATTACAATCTTTTTAGTTATGGGGAAGGTAGTTTTGCTGCCAAGTTAGCTGCGGGACATTATTCAGGACAACCTGTGCTCTTCATTCCAGGGAATGGTGGTTCTTATAAGCAAGGTAATCACAATTTATCTTCTTAAGCAAATAATTGTATTAAACTATTCTAACTATTATTTAAATTATATATACCTACATGTGTCACTCAACCCATTGACTAACAATTTTATTACAATATATTAATTTTTTCCAACAGTTCGATCTCTGGCATCTGTTGCACATCGTAAGAGTCTTGAAGATTCTGACATTGGTAAATCTGCTCCACATTTTGAATTCTTCTCGGCTGATTTGGCTGAAGAATTGGGTGCTCTTTATGGTCCAGCATTAGAGGTAGCTACCTAGTTAGTTACATATTTAAATAGATTGAACCAGTGCTGCAGAGTCAGTACATAAAAGGTTCAACTCCAACTCCGACTCCTTTATTTTGAATTTGTCGTCTCCAACTCCATTATAAATAATTTTACCGACTCCTCTACTCCGACTCCATCAACCAGTTTTACAGTAATTTTATTTGTTCTATTGATTCATTTGAGTGTTTAGACTTTAAATATTGATTGAATTCATAGCTATGAGCAGTTATTAGTTCTTGTAAGATATTTAACACGATTGACAACCAATGAAATGGATTAAAAAATTTTTGAGTCGGAATCGGTACAAATTTTCGACTCCTGAATCCGACTCCGACTCCAAAAAAAACTTTGACTCCTACTCCACAGCCCTGGATTGAACTGATGATAATGCTGATATATTTTAGTTGTTGTTTTTAACTGGCAAATAAATAACTAATCTAATAGCTATTAATAATTTTGTTAAATATGTAATTAGCTATTGTTGTTCAGCTTGTGATTAGCTATAATATGTCAGAATCAAGCAATTGTTTCATAATCAGAGATTAATTATTATATTAATTGTGATATAATTTCTTCATTTAGTTACTAGGCAAACTTTCTTTCTTTCACATTCTTAACCCTTTTGCATCAACTTTTTTCCTGAGTTCATTATGAGTAATAAGGAATCTCTTTAGCTAATAATACTCATGTACTTGTACCTTATTTTAATCTACTGATATAGTGTTTATTTCAATCTTGTGGTGGGAAAGTATTTCCCAACAGTTGTGTAGCTACATCACAGACTATTGGGACAAAATGTCCCAATAGAATATGAATGTTACTAGTGATGCATATTAGCCCATAGTAAATAAATAGAAAAGTATACTAAGTTTCGAATTAGCTAATTGACGGTGAACTTGATCCATTCTTCAGAAACGATGTAAACAAATGGCGTCGCATACAGTACTCTCATGTATTATAAGTATTATAAGGTGAATATTATAAGTGAATAGAGTGTAAAACGTGATAAAAACAATTTTATGTAAGTTAATTTCCATGAAAATGCACGTTTAACTGAATAGTAGAACATTTTTTATTTAAAAACAAAATGGAAAATACTTTGTATGACGTCACTCAGAGTATTTTTTGATGTTCCAATATTGTACTTGGTATACTTCTCTATTTATTTACTATGTATTAGCCCATTCCGTGTGAAAGGTTTAAAGATGAAATGTTCTTTATATTCTATTTAAGCCTCAATAGCCAGGTTTTTGAAACTTGATCATTAGTTTTATATTAGCTAGCTATAGCTTGCTACTCAATATAGCTATTCATATTTATAGCTAAATAATATTCAAAACTTGTGCAAATTTTAAAAGGTAGCTATTGATATAATGATGTGTGAATGTACTTTATGGTAAGACTAATAATTTATATATATACAATAGTTTTTATGTAGTCTTACATATAGAATGTTATTTAGTTTACTTTTATATAATTTAAGGGTGTTATCATAGTTCTAGATTGACCAAAGATATAATAGCTATTTTAAATTATTTTTCAATTCTAAAATTAGGTAGCTAGTTATATTTTTATTCCTTGATAACATGATCTTTTTAAATTTTTTCAGGAGCAAACAAAGTTTGTCAGCGAGATGATAAGGGTCATCAAATCGCTCTACCCTCCATCTGAACAAGATAAACCTGTGATTCTCATCGGCCACTCTATGGTGAGTCGCAAATACACAATAGCCAATATGACGCAGGAACTAATAGTAAGTTTTAACACCACTTCTATATCATATGTACATGGATTAAATGAATATGATTAACTCTAGCTACTTTTTATAGCTAGCAGTTAAGTGGCTACGAAGGATCTTTTTAGTGAATTGTGTAATTCAGTTTAAATAACAAGATACACGTTGCTACACGTCAAAAAAGGAGCCTTCATCTTTATGTAGCTAACTATAAACTTTTATGTATTTACCTGACATACCTACATTGAGGTCATTATGAAATCAATTCATGAAATAGTTTTAATAACTAACGAGACATTCATTTACTCTAATAGATTTAATAATTAACAGTTGTCTTCTTTTTGTTCACATATTCAGTAGCTGATATCTCTTCAGTCTATTTAAAATTATCACCCTGTATAATTTATCGTTTAAAAGTGATTCTTTGACTATATTATTATACTCTTGCCATCCATTATGCTAGCTATCTATTTCCAATAAATAAAAAAAATTCTATCTATAACCTTTTACATTCCCATGGATAAAAATCTCTACGTCCACAGGGAGGGATGGTAGCAAGAGCCGTTATGGTTCACAATGAAGACTTGCGCTCATCAGTTCCTCTCATATTAACCCTGGCCACACCTCATGCCGCCCCTCCTTTGGCTTTGGACAGTTCCATCTCTAATTTCTATGATAAGGTAAACAAACATTTTAGCTACTAATGTAGTAATGTAATGTAATGTAATGCTACTAATGACAATAAGTTTTATAGCCAAGTCTCATAATCCATTTAAACAGAGATAATCAGGTATAAACTAATATATGACAGGTGAACAGTTTCTGGCTGCTTGAGAAGCAATCTGGTGGTCTCTCCGAAGTGCTTCTGGTGTCTGTTGGTGGTGGCAGAAATGACTTGCTAGTCTCCTCCTTTGCCATTCAGTCACAAAGTTCTGATCTGACTACTTCTACAACTGCTGTGAGTCACCATTTATGCTCTTTTCAATGACTTCCTCAGTAGCAAATTGTCTAGCTATATGAACAATCCACATCTTAAGTCATATAAGAAAAAACAATATAATAATTAGCTAATAATAAAAATTAAATAATTATTATTAGCTAGATATATTGTTATTATTGAATATAGATTCAGTTCTTTCAAACTTGATTATGTAGGCATGTAACGAAATTCAACTTGATTTCAATAGATTTTAGAATGATAAATTCATAACTACACAAGTTTGTTGGGTTTAAAAGTAGCTATATACCATTTTAATATATCATATAGCTAACTACAGGCAGGCCCCACTTTTATTACAATCTGCTTTTATTAAAGTGGTAATAATTATGAGACAAGTTTCGATGTTATTACAGTTTGTAGACTTGGAAAACGGAGACAATATTTTGTGGTGATTATTTCACGGAAGCTAATTACAATGGGCATCAATATAATTAGGATTAGGTAATTAGAAGTAATTTGTTATTAGAAGTAACAGAAGAAACTTTAACAGTGACTAGCTATTTATAATTCATAATGTATAAGAAATTATTAACTGACTAGTTAGTGATATATAAGAATTAAATATTGATACTTTCAAATGTTACAATTTAGATTAGAAGTCAATTGATAATTAGCTAGGGTAAGTTCTCAATTATCGGTCAGTACTACATTTTCGGACACGTAAGAAAGAATTTTTATTGGTATCCATGATACCTGCAGGTATCATGGATACCAATAAAAATTAAAAATAAATAATTATTATTATATCGTTCTTTCTTACGTGTCCGAAAATGTAGTACTGACCGATAATTAAGAACTTACCCTATATTATTTCATTTCATTTTCTGTCCAAAAATATAGAAAAAATTATTCATTTGAAAATTTGGAGCCACCACACAGAGCAAAAAAATTCACAGGACATAAAATTACTGTTTGTTCAATGTCATCTATGGTTTAATTTTATAACTTTAAATTCACTACATTGAACTTTCATCACAGAGCATAAACTAGCTACTTCTAGCAACAAAAACTGGAACACTGTTTAGCTAATAGGCTTAGTTGAAATCTCAAAACATTGTGAAATATCTAATTAAGGAATAACAATTATGTAGTTAGTTCCAAATGGTAATAGCTAAGTCCTAGTCGTGATTTGGTAATAAAAGCGGGGCCTTCTTGTATGTAAATTATCTAGGTATGTAGCATGTAGGTATATATTTTTTTCTAACCTTTTATTTTTTGCTTATACATATCTAGCTAATTTGTTGAAAAATGTTTTTTTTACAAATACCTAGTATGTAATGTAGCTATCTTAGCATAGTGTTTTATACAGTAGCTAAGGTCTAACTGTGTTTTCTCACTGCAGGTTCCAGGCTGCTGGCTCTCTACAGACCACCTCTCCATAGTTTGGTGCAAGCAGTTTGTCCTGGCCACTGTGAGGGCACTGTACGACTCCATGGATAGGAACAGTAACAGAATAACCACCAACAAAAAGAAACTGCAGTCGGTATTTGATTACCACCTTATCAGCGTAAGTTGGTGCTAATTCTTACAACTAGTTATTATATTTACTGCGATTAATATTAGCTATAGTAAGTAATTCAATTTTCCTATTTACCAATAGTTAGTTAAATTTACTTTGGCTAGCTAGAACTAACTAGTAGCTAATTGTTAACTAGCAAACAAATTAGACTTACTCTGGCTATAGCTAGAAAGGTGTAGCTAGTAATTAGATTTGTCTCTGGTTATTCTAGCTCTAGCTAGGCATATTAATTTAATGTATTTTGGCTATAACTAGCTATGGTTATTTAATTTACTCTGACTAGCACATATTAAATGATGATCGAACGATCTTTTTGAACATTCATTTTGTCAATGCTAAATCAAAGCTAAAATTCTCCCAACTGTTCTCTCTTTTCACAGAGGTTCGCTGGAAAGAAACACATCAGTCACAGGAAATTACAGGAAAAGAAAATAACTCCAACTGCTGATGCCAAGTGGACTGAATATAAGAAGCGACAAGGAACCATCGAACAACCTAAACACTCTAAACAGGCTTACGTCATGATATCTATCAAAGGCACACCTCTGAGTGAATATCAATCTGCTACAATCCACATCACTGGCTTGGATTCTAAGCAATGGATCTTTGCATGCTCTGCTACTTCTGAAACTGATGCTAACAAGAAAATCTCTGAGTGGAATCTATCAAAGAATACCAATTTACTAGGTGGAGTAGGTAAAAAGAGAAGCAAAATGGTTGAAGTTCTTCTCACTCCTTTATTGGAAGAGTCAAATACTCATTTGGTAATAGCGTTGCCTCCAAGTGATCACACTGTCACAATCCACTACGACATTCACGGGTCAGAGAGTCGAAAAGCTACTGTTGATGTGCCAATGTTGGTACTCTCCTTCAAACCTACTGAGGCTATTGAGAGAACTCCTAAAAATGCCATCATTCAACACCTGCAGTTGAAAGGACAGAATGAACCCTGGCAATCATATGACCTTATTCTCAAACCGTCTGCCAATTGCCCAATAAATGGAACAGCGACCCCTATCGTTAGATCTCTGATGCACACTTCAAACCAACTTCCTCATGTTAATCGCAGAATTGATGGCACTAATCACATTTACACAATAGAGCAAAATGAAATAGCTGTGACTAGCGGCACTAAGGTGGATGTGTCTGTTGAAATGATTCTGCAGCCAGAATGTGCTTACAATGTTGCTGTTAAAGGTAATATGTCTGGGGCTTTCAGAAGGATTTTCATGCTGTATGGCCCTCAAATCCCTGCTTTCATTATTTGTCAATTGCTACTTGGTTTAGCTATTCAACTAAAGGGAGTTGCTGCCTCTCGTCACTGTCCTTCTCTTCTTACTGCTATCCTCACCACTACACCAGTACTGGTTGTCCCATTTGTAAAACTAGCTGCCATGGTCCTATTCAAGATGGGTATTCGTAATGACCAGCAGGTGATATCAGATATGGGAATAGATTTGCCTTTGCTACCAATTCTCCTGTTCTTCTGCTGCCTTCCCATTACCCTCATTCTTTCCGGTGCTATTTGGCTCGTTGTACTCGGGGCGGGAAATGCTATGTATTCTACGGCTCTTCGCTTATTCGGAGCAACAACCGGAGTAAGCGAAGTCGTTGCAGATCTCGCATTGACTGGTTTGGCTAAAATCCCCATCATAGTGGCTGTAAGTTTGCTAGCTGTTGCCTATGGATCTTGTGGAGCACTGGCATTGTGGCTTGCTACTTTCTATTACTTCATCCAATTGTTTGACATGTACAAAGACCACATCAAGAAAGTTATCCTAAAACTTATCCCAAGACTGCAGGATGAAACGCCTCCTGAACCTGAAACACCTGTTACACAGACACCTGAAACTGAAGCCAACTCTGAAGCTACTGAACAAAAAACTGCTGAACCTGCTACTAATGCAGGTGTTGTGGTAGAGAGAACTGTTGTACCTCAGAGCAGTGAATCACTCTCTCTACATCTCCACCTCACTCTCCTCATCCTCTGCCTCGCTGTCTCTCTTCTCTTCACTCCTAACCTCATAGCCTGGGCCATCCACACTAAAAGGGGTAGTGCGCTACCTTTCGACCCTAGCATGGTACCAAGCATACTCCTTCTGATCAGTTTATCCGTTTTGTGGCAGGTTAACCCAAACCACTCCCGAATGCACTACAAACCCCTTGGTTTCGCTATCCACACTCTAGCCGTTTGTACGTTACTGTTCGCATCCATCAACATCTTCTACTTGCCGTACATTGTTGCTACTGGGTTCCTGTTGGTTGCTGCCCATCAGATATTTGCTCCAGAGTTGGAGTGATTGCAACTCTTGATTGAAAAATGGGCAAAAATACACCTTTTCACAAATGTAATGATAAATAACTAATTCCTTGTACAGCTAATAACAGAGTAGTCTCTACCCATCTTGTCTGTTTAGATTCTTCAACTACGAGGTCTTAGATTTTGTGTTAGGTAGGCTCGTAGGCTTCATTTAGTATCACTTCTCCATTTTCCTCTTCATCCGTTAGTGCAGTCACCGGTGATTGTGTCCCTTTTCGTCACATTCCTTGGTAAGTGACTGCATTCACGGAGTAGCTTTTCTGCATTCATGAGAATTGTCACCGACTGTGGTAGCTAGGTGACTTTGTTTATGGAACCACTTTCCTTTCTGACTGCTTCTTCCAGTCCCTTGTAGCTACCTAATATCCTTTTGACGTCAGCGATATGACCTTTGGTTGCGAAACTGACGTTAAACCCCCACTAAATTAATTATAAAGTGTGAATTGTCTTATTCTAATCAGGAAGTTTTTAACTTTTCTTTTATTTTGTGTATTTTCGTAGTGGCGTCATTTAGATATTTAAATATTTCAATTAGGATGATTTTTATCGACCACGTATAAAGCGCATGAATCAACACGTTGACTACGTATGCTCAAAAAGCAGTTTTACAAGAATGATGTTTCCAAAATTACAAGTTTCTGTTATTGCTTCTGTATAATGTGTCTTTGAGCCGAGTATCTCTGTGTGTACCTATTTATATTTTCTGTATGATAAACACCGTAGTGTAAATGGTGTAGCTACGTCACAATTTAATTCAGGTTTAAAATATTAACAGTGGTATATATTTGTACTACCTTGACGTCTATCAGTCATTTACATAGTGGTACAACTGTGTACCAATACGTAGTCAACGTGTTGAGACCTAAGAATGTGTTGTATGAGGTAGTTACAACGTACAATAGCGTTGTGTGACGATCATTTGAAGTAAAGCCGTTTCAAAAACGTGATTCAGTTTGCTAGCTACATACATTGTATTGGATCATTATTGAGTCTATTTCCTGTCTGACTACTTCTTTATAGTCTCTTGTAGTTGTTGCATAAATCTTTGGTTATCTATCAAGAAAGCTATAAAAAAATCCTTTTCTAAAAAATTTCCCTCTAAAATATTGCTTCAAATGCATCCATAACTGGTCATTCCGTTTTCTCTTTCGCCAAATAAGTATTTTGTTTACAAAGTAATTTCTAGATACCTGTAATCTAAGGAACCTGTTTTTTTAAATGATATTATGTTGCCTATTCGTGCTTTTTTATAATTTTATAGTTGTTTGATTTTGTATCATTTTTTTTAATTAGAAGATATGAACTTGTTTGAATTCTTTTTTTGTTAGTAGGTAGATTTGTAGGCTTCATTTACTATCACCTCTTCATTTTCCTCTTTCATCTGGTGCTTTTGTCCCTTTTCGTCACATTCCTTGGTAAGTGACTGCACTCATTTTGTAGCTTTTCTGCATCCATGAGCATTATCACTAACAGTGAAAGGTGACTGGAGTTTTTATTATTTTTGACTGTTTCTTCCAGTCCCTTGTATTTAGTTTCCTTTTGACGTCAATTAAAGTAGACGTGAGACCCCTCTATTAATTATATTTTTTTTTACTTTTTCAGTAATAAATTACGTTTTATAAGATATTCTTTAATATTAGTTATTTTTCAGAGAGTAGATATTTTCAGAATCACAGTTTTATATATTTTATTTAATTGTAATAGCTAACCATCACCACAGAATAAGGGAGTTAGGTAAATGTTTCATTATGTCAATCACAATTATAAATTACAAACCCTCATAGTCGCCATCTTGTTTGGATCGTTTCTTATACCACTTAGTAGGATCGGAATCCATATAAATTATTCTGATATTCTTTAGTTTTTTTCTTTAATGTGTTCTCGATTTTATGTAATTTAATGTAAATTTTCTCCAATTATCAGAAAATGTAAGCCTTTTTTATTGGCATAATGGTAGTGTAGTACTCCAATATAACTAGGTAATACATACTTCATGATAGAAATTAATTCAAGATGGCAATAACTAATAGTTTGAGGAAACTTTCCTTATTCTGTAAACTTAACTTTTAAGTTAATTTTTATTTGATACATTTATAGCAGGGCATTATTTCACAAAACTTCTTGAACATTAATGTTAAATACAATTTATGTAGTAAATAATGTGGTACGTTTTTTTTGTTTAATTTGTTAGATGTTTATTGGTGGATACATTTATAACTAAGGAATACTTCTATGTAACCTAGATACGTATTCTAAATCTGCTTCAATGATTATTATAATAAAGTATTAAATAATTAAATGAACTAAATTTCCTTTTTGTAATTTTTAAGTCACAGTATTTGCTATTGCTAATCGTAGATCATTTTAATGTTAATTGTTTGTGTTGAATATTCGTGTTACCTGTCTATTTCTTTAATTGCTTCGTGTAATCACTTGTCAATAGTAATTTAAATTGTTAAATTCGACTTTTTATTTCACTCCCTTGTTATTAAAAGAAAATGTGTTGGTATGCAGTAGCTTTATTGCGTACATGAGCATACAAAGTACCTTCCATTGCTATAGTGACCATATTTCTATTGCGACCAGATAGTTAATATACGGTAAAACTTCTGAGTTATGAAGGACCTGATTTATGAAGTGCACCTGAGTTATGAAGTATTTTCTATGCTTATATTAAAGAAAACGATATACTGAGTTATCCTTCAAATGGCCATAGGTTTCTAAAATTTTAGTCATAGAAAACTATTCTAGTGCACCTGAGATATGAAGTGGCTTGGAGTTATGAAGTAACCATTACTTCATAACTCAGGAGTTTCACTGTATATAGCTGTGACTGTGACACCAATCAGCCGTTTAGTTTGACCAGAGTTGTGTGGTCGTGTTAAACGAAGTCCACAGAAACATTGAAGCTAATATGAGAAAATGTTCTTAATTTAATATAAAAATATTTTTTATAATTTATCTGGAATTTAAAAAAATTATGATCTAATTTGTAAAATATGTATTTTTAGATAGAGCTCTTAGAATAACTTTTTATCTTTTCTAAAATAATAAACTTCTCGTTAGAGTTTGATGTTTAAAGCATTAAACTATACACATCAAACATTAGAAACAATTAAATTCAATTAAGGTATAAAATATAAATGTCTGCATTTGAATCTTTTCTCACAAATTTCTGCTGATTCGTGAATAATTGCTATGATGAGTCAGCAAAATATTAATAGGGTACATTACTCATCATTCGTTATCGTTTGTCCAATGAATATTGTAACATGTGACTTCATTGATGATATTGATTTATCATTTATGTTTATTTTATTTATTTAGTTATTGAGCTGTAAATACGTTGCATTAAAATTGGGTATTTTAAAGGATACGTTTAAATATATCTGGGTATTTTAGAGTTTACGTTAAAATAAGACTGGAGAAACGAATGGTTACTTTAATATAAGACTGAAGAAACGAAAGGCTACGTTAAAATTAAACTAGAGAAAAGATACGTTAAAATAAGACTGGGATATGAAGGAATATGTTAAATAAAATAAGAATATAGGGTAAATTAATCACTTACCCGAAGTTATACGAGTTTTAAGAAACTAAACGTTTAGTTTTCAATGTGGCGCTTCATATAAGGAATTATCAGTATAGTATCCTTATCATTATTAATTTCTTACAATCTTAACTAATTAAAGAAAAGTAACTTTATCTAGTTCATTAAACAAAGTGATTGTAGAACAAATAGCAATAAATGATTAACCCTGAACTCTTATCCTGAATCAGTGTGTGTTACCTAGTTTATCATTTGTTTGTATAACAATAAGACTGAAGTCCTAGGTAGTTGACTAGTTGTTTATCATTTGCTTCGTGTTTCTTTTCACTGGTTACTGTTTTCTCAGTGTAGTTTGGTACACCAAGAAACAAGGTCTTCAAACAGTTCTCTCCAGGTACCTGGTTATTTCTTAGGCAGATTCTAAAATGTATCTCACAGTAGACATACAATGTCTTGAAAAATGAAAATATAGCCTTCCATTATTTCAAATATGACAACATATTCATGTGACGTCGTCATGACCCGTTGTTTTATAATATATATAGGATATCAATGTACCCAATAAAAAAGGATCTAAATAATGAGAAAAAAAATGAAATTCATAAAATTTTTGAAAAGGATCTCTCTATTAATATTTAAAATACTTAATAAGCGTAGAGTTTAAGTTAGGTACAATTTACGTAATATTCAATTCTTATAAATACAAGTTAACTTCCAGATATTGATATCAATCTTAAGAAATGGCGTGTACAAAGATGGCTGCGTCGATTCTTTTAACCATTGGATTTACTCTCATCACTCCAGGTTAGTATTATTTCAATTATAATCAAAGAATTAATTATTAATGTAACTAATATATGTAGATACTCAACAGTACATTAATTGCTTGCCTTATCTTAACATTTTTTCTTTTCAAACACTACCTACCAACTTTGAATTTTAACTAGGTAACATCTTAGAAATTTACCTAGTTTGGTTGATAGGGGAAATATTTTTTTCAATTTCTAAATTTCTATTTGACCTATCATCTCTTATGTTGGCACCCACTTTCCGACTACTGCCGCGTTCCTATAGTAGATTTTATTGAAATACGAGAAAAGCCTACAAAATGATTCAAATATTTTCTTAATAATTTAAAGTTTTGTTTAATCTCGCATCTATCTAATATTTAATACAATTCACGTATAATTAGTAAGTTAATATGAATCTACCAATTTTTTTTTAATTTCCAGGCCTTGCATATCCGTGCTCTAACAACTTCATTCAGTGTCCCAGTGACAACAAATGTATTCCACAAAATGAACTTTGCAATGGGGCCGAAGATTGCCCGATGGCTGAAGACGAAGATGACAGAATTTGTGAGGTAAATTTTTTAAACCTATAGTAGAAAAAAATGAAAGGAAAACCTCTAATCTTCATAATTTTCACGGCAATCAACCCATCACACTTCTATAAACTAAATAAAATCTTTACCTATATTTCATAATTAAAACCAGGTTCATACAAGGCCAAGTTGCTCGAAAATTTATCAAATTATAACGAATATCTACCAAATTCGTATGAATCTCTTCAATTTTAGTATATTTTGAGAATGCAAAAAATGCGTGATGGCGTCTTATTAATTATACACTATACATTATACTATACTTCCTATAGTCATAGTTTTATTAAAAAGTTAGCAGTAAGACAAAATAATCTGCATAAATAGCTGGATGTGGATGTTAAATTCATATGGGCATTGGACACAATCTAATTATTAAAAGTTAGGCAGTTGTAGTTATACCATGAAAACAGAACGGTAGTTACTAATTTTTCGGTACTGAATAGTATTTCTATTTCTCCTTTATCTTAGCCGTTGGTTATAATGTACTAATAAATATTTGATTTATTTCTATATAACAAATCTAGTGTCTCTGCGAATTGCGCATCACTCTAGGTTCGATTTAATTAATAAGGTTAATGGAAAATAATAAGCTATTCACACATTATTGACTCACGTTATAATTTGTAGAGCATTTCGTACGAACTTGAATCGCTAACATTGTATAAACCGAAATTTACAAATTGCTGTTCGTTTCGTCTATTCGCTATCTTTCGAGTAAATATCAGCTTAATGTCATCCGGACTTTAGAAAAGATTTAAAAAAAAAAATTTAAAAATGAAAAATTCAAACCCTGAACAATTTAATTTTCCATTATTTAGGGTAGATTATAGATAGTAGGCTAAATAGGCCCAAGAATTAATATTTATTTGTGATATAATATTAAAAAATATTATTTTTATAGTAGATAAATTTGGACTGTCCATGGAAAGTACCTATTGGTATTGTATAGTGATTATAGTAATTCTAAGAATCTAAGTAATATAACAAAATAAGGTATGCATTTAACAGAAGAACTTATTGTATAATTACTATAGAAGGTAATATAGGCTGAAAACCTTTCTTCATAATTTTCTTTAATAAATTAAATATATTTTTTACCAGTCCTACAGAAACAAGTGTCCAAGAGGTCAAATTGAATGTCCAACAAACCACGACGCCTACAGTAACCAATATGATCCCCATTATTCATGCAAAACCTACCTTAGTAATTGCATAGATACCACTTGCTCGAAGTATATGAATCAGACAGTTTGCGATGTAAGTTTCTGAATATATTAATCATTATTGTAATATAATTGATCTTTGTAGATTCAATGCAATTTTCTTCTTAACATTTATTACGGTTTATTTAATCAGGCTCTTCTAACCAGAAGATTACCCGTCAAGTCAATTCCTCTTACAAAAGATATACCCAAGGATACAAGTAAGTTACATCTATCAGTTTAATCATAATTTTATATATTGGCAATAAAATAAGAGTATTTGTCTATTAGAAGGTAATTTATATCAAATCCTAGTTTCAGAAGAAGATCTACAAACTTTCTTAGCTTTAGTGAATAGCAGCTCCATTCTTAACAACAGCTGCCCTATGTTTTACACCAATGTGTCCGGTGATTGCTACGCTCTCCTACCTTTCAAAGTATTATGTAATTCACTCAAAATATTACATAGAAATAGATTTAATTTGAAAATCACATACTAATTCTATCTCAATAAATGTCAGATGTCATGGTCAGAAGCTGTAGAGAGCTGTGCAAGTATATCCGGAACTTTGGCTGATCCCGAAAATTTGAAGTTTATGAATCTCGTCGGCTATCTTCACAAGACAGGTTAAATTTAAATCCGATGAAAATCTAAATCGGAAGATCTACTTTTCAAAACGATATTTAAATCAAAGATTCTTGTTTTTAATGGAAAAATATTGTCTTTTTGAACAAAAAAAAATATAATTTTTTTAAAAAAATTCTCTCAATAATTGTCTGTTTTAGGATATTCATCGGACTTCTGGATCGGAGGCTTGTTCGATCTTGTGTTCGAAGAGTGGAGGTGGCTTGCTGGTGAACCTATGCCGATGAGAACACCTTACTGGTTTCTAACGTTAGTACGAAAATAAATATATGACATTTACTATGAATATTCTGATTTACTCAATTCTAATACAAAATAATTGTTTTAGCTTCAAACAAGTCTGCGAGACTCGAAAACTGAGTGAGAAACTTGGCGAAGCTGATGGCTGTTACCACTACCACCAAACTCCTACGGAGAATTCTGCCGGACAGTGCGCTGCCATGGATTACAAAAATATGTTCTATTTCACCAATGAGAAATGTTCTGAGAAGAAGAGACCAATTTGTCTATACAATAGTCTTTGATTTTGATAAATCTACAGGCTGTCCCAGAAAAAAGTGTACCCAACTTTAAATTAATATATTTCAACAACTATTGAAGGTGCAGTTTTCTTTTAGAAATCATTTTGTTTATTGAATTGTTCTCCATCCACAGTTAAATTTTCATAAAGTTTTATTCATTGTTCAGAATGTAATAACGATTTTATTGATGGGTGGTGAAATGGCCTTGCGCGAACGATCAGCAAACAAACTGAATTAATTTCAGACATAACGAATACAATTATTGAACAATAACCCCATTAATAAAATGGTTTTATTTCCAGGTTTAAAAGAATTCAAATAACTATTCCTTTTATGAATAATTGATAATATGGAGAAATGTGTTTAAGTACAAAAAGGAAGGCACAAGTTTAAATTTTAACAAGAGTCGTTCAGGCCACCCTTACAAAATGAAAGTCAGAGTGATGGTTTTATTTTCCACAGAGATAAAGTCGTCAAAGATAAAATTAGGATGGATATTTTGATGACCAAATTATTGAATAATCTGATCAATTACTTATTCATTCATATAAAATACAACTCCGTCCCTCATGATAATATTTTAAACATGACAAACATGTCTTTGCAAGAACCAGTGGACAAAGTTTCTACGGCGTCTAAAATCTGTTTCAAGGAGTTAATGTATGACTTTGATTTTTACGGGTGGAATAGTAGGTCATGCTTCTATTGATTAAAGATTTTGAGGTATTTAATCCATTTCTCCAAACAAAATTATTTATATTTTCCAAAATGGAGTTGCTGAACAAAATTGATTTTATTTTCATATCTTGTGACGTGATAGACCCTTGTTAAAATTAATATTTGTGCCTTCATTTTTGTAAGTAAACACATTTCTCCGGATCGGCACTATTTTATAAAGGGAATAGTTTTCGAATGCCGTTAAAAACTGTAAATAAATAAATTTTATTGCGTAGTTGTTGTGCAATAGATATTGTTATGCTTGAACTTACCGCATTGTCCGTTTGCTGACATTTCGCGCAAAGCCATTTTCACCACCCATTAATTAAATCGTTATAATATTCACAAATAAGAAATAAAATTTCATGGAAATTTAACTGGAGATGGAGAAAGGTTCAACAAACAAAATGTTACTTAAAATAAAACTGTATCTTCAGTAGTTGTGGAAATATACTAATTTAAAGTTGGGTATACTTTTTTCTGGGACACCCTGTTTACACCTAGCATATGCTATTATGCATATATTAGTTAAAATATTAGGAATTATAAATTTCTATGAAATCCCGTTGAACGGATTTTGATGATCATTCTTGTATTTTATAAAAATAATAATGAATAAAGCAAAATAACATTTCTCACAAGAACTATTTCAGCCCCTTGTACTTATTAAAACCCCTTAGAAAAACTTATAGAAATGTAAAACTAACAAACTATGTGGTTAAATAAATAAATAAATCTGCATTAACAAAAGTTAGTGACGCCATAGAATTCACTTCCATAACAGCCACCTGTTCTTGGTGTCTGTGCCAAAGACTTTAAAAGAGGCTTCTTTTTGCAATCATCCACTTGCACCGGCAAGTGGTAAATTATTCTTGTCATTCCAAATGTTCAGAGGGAAACCTTCTAGTGATTTGAAATGGTTATTTGGTCAAAACATGAGAATATAGAATCCCATCAATATCATCATTACTCATTAGTTTTAAAGAGCTATTGAATAAACATAAATCTCAATTTTATGATATAGAAATTTAGGAACTTGGGTAATGAACTAATTATTAGATTAGTATTTTTTGTTTAAAAATTATCGGATTGAAAATTTCTGTTAGCCATTATTATAAACTTTGTCAAAAAACATTCATTGACTAGTTGCTTTTTTTAAGCTAGTTTATTACAATGCTCATTGGAATATTTTCATTCAGTAATAGAAAGTTAACATAAGTACCTGGTATTCAACTTCAGGGCTCAACCATCCTCACAAAACACAAATGGCTAACGGCACGTGGAGATGCCTATTAGGGTGCATCGTTTTTCCACTTTTTTTCTAAAATCGATTAGCACTAGTGCGGGGATATTGTGGACAACCCTAGAATTGGAAAAATGAACCCTGAAATATATCATCTTGAGGTACCACCGCGCAATTGAAAATTTCGAAGATATATTTTCTAAAAATAGTAATTATAATTAATTTTTAAATATACACCAGTTCTCATTAGAATAAATAAGAACGCACTATTCGAATATCTTCAGGTATTCGAATATCTTCTTCACTATTTTAAATAAAGTTGTTCATTTATTAACTCCCAATTTTAAATCATGCCTAAGTTTTTAATATCTCGAGAAATACTCATATATCACTCACTACTAAACCACATAATTTGAATATGTTCGGGTGTTATCGAGTCTAATTCCCATTATACATTTATACAGCTCTCAGTTCACGTTGAATTTATAACATAATCCATTACCCACCACGAGGAGGTGGTCGTATGTCGGGTCCCACCCTAACCCGACCTATCCACTCAACTATATCGAGTAACTTTGCCCTAAACTAAAAGTAATTTCATCAATTTAAAAAACATAGTGCGATTTTGTGATATTCATTATTTTGTGACATATTCATTATTTCTCGTGTGGCAAATTTTGTCCTTATAAATTCATCTCTGTTCTCATATCCAGCCTTACTTATAGATGGTTCAGTTTAATTGATCTTTCAACTGCTTGGTTGTTGCATGAAAATGTTTGACTGGTGTAGTACCTCACTTTTCTTTTGATCATAATTCTCAATGACCTCGTCTGAGAGGGATCTTGACATCTAGATAGATATAAAATATTTACTATTTATTTCTTTATCAACCTGATAGTATAACTATCAAACTACATATTTGTTTCAATGCTGTTGCTCATAATCTGACTTAACTATTTCAAGAAGATATCACATGATGCATATAATTATTGTTATCGTGCAACCGTGAGAAAAGGAAAATCTGTTCTTCGATGAAGTTTATAAAGGACAGCATCACTTTCCTATCTGGTGACAGTTTTGGATGAATCATGTGTTTCTTCATCATTCAATTACTTGCTCTGTCAAGTATTATTTCTCTCATTGCCGGTGAAGCCTTAACTGAATTTCACATCAATGGAACCCGTCTTGAAGAACCCCGCTCTTTCCCATGTCCGGATGAAGCAGAAATTGCCCCGTGTGTCTGTATTAACAATTCAGATTTAGGCCAACTAACTCTGGACTGTACTGACATATCGTCTGATGAAGAACTCGCCGACATCTTTACGAAGGAATTCCCTGTGACTGATTTCTATGAATTCAGAATGAATTCGTCAGATTCTCTAACAGTTCTTAACTTCACTTGCGGAGGTGTGAAGTTTATTCGGTTCTTCCTAGCTCCCGGACCATTCCCACTGGTAGAAGTGAGTGATGTTTTCTACGAGTCCTGCTCCAATCCAGACCTGGAGTATGTCAGATTGAAGGATACACAGATAGCATCAGTTGTCTTCCCTCCTCCTCCACTTAGTGACAAAATAATCGCATTTTACATGTCCTACTCTAATTTGACATCAGTTTCTGCAATTAAAAGTAGAAGTGTATCAACTCTTAGTTTCGCTGCATCACGAATATCCGAAATAATTCCAGGTAATTATTTATCTCTATACAGTAAAGACCGATACTAGTATAATTATCCGTTAAGATAACGGGTTTGTGATATTTATATTGGTATAACAACCAGAAACCTAATTGCGCTATATCTGGAAAACGAAGAGTTTCCGCAACAAATGTTATTCATGAAAAAGACTTAAAATGTCCCTGTACCTTATAAAAATAGTCAAAATATTGAAAATCGGGGAGAGATCTATAATGCACATGTAGCTACAGGTTGTCCGACTTTTGTTGCCAAACATTAACATAAGGTTGCATTCGTCGAAATAAACACTTTTTATTCCATGAAGGTATGGTCTAAAATGCTTAGTTAAAGAGTTACAAGGTTAGGAAAGTAGTATCTGTACCATTTATCATTATTAGTTAACGACATTTTTTTAATGTTGCAATAAGAAACAAAACATTTTTAACAGTAATTATTAGGAGCACAAGAAACTTAATCTTAAATTAAGTTACATGCTTACAAAATGTGTTCAAACTGCCGCCCATTTGTTGCGATGCATGCATTCAAACGTTTGTCCAATAATTGGCGGACGCAAGCAGACACCAGGAGTTTCACGAATCCTTGCGGGACAAAAGTTTGAACGCTTGCATTGCAACAAAAAGGTGGCAAAACGAGCACATTCTGTGAACATGTAACCTAATTTAAGATTATGTTTCTTGTGCTCCTAATAATTACTGTTAAAAATGTTTTGTTTCTTATCACAACACTAAAAAAAATGTTAACTAATAATATTAAATGGTACAGATACAACTTTCCTAACCTTGTAACACTTTAACTAAGCATTTTAGACCATTCTTTCATGGAATAAAAAGTGTTTATTTCGACGAATGCAACCTTATGTTAAAGTTTGGCAACAAAAGTGTCGGACACCTTGTATATCTCTCGTTTATTTCGACGAATGCAACCTTATGTTAAAGTTTGGCAACAAAAGTGTCGGACACCTTGTATATCTCTCTTATGAATATGTTTTCATGTATTTTTTATATATCGATTGTTATACCATTGCTACTAATATTGAGAGCCCGTTATTTTATAGGGAAAGTACACTATAGTATTATTTTAAAATCAATTGTTCGTTAATGCAGCACAGCGTATATCTATATTTATCATCTCAAGATATAAAGAAGCATTATTTAGTAAAACAAAGCAACAATAGTTAAAAAAAATTTAATTAAGATATAACAGCAAAATTTATAAAAGAAGGCAAACTAAATAAATAGCTATTATAGATATAGTTGAGAGTAAAATACTAAAAAAGCTAATCCAGAAAAAAATTAACCACAGCTGAAGATTGAAAAATCCGTATTAGCTAGGTATTAAAACCTGAAAAATCAAAATATATTACTACTATTTCAAATTAGCATTATTTTAAATTTTACAATGTATTTTTTGTCATAGGAACATTCGATGAGATTCCAAACCTGAAGACCTTATGGTTAAATACCAATAACATCAAAATTCTCAAAAGTGGCTCTATTCCCATCACTTACAATGGATATTATTATAGTCTCTATGGTAATGGATTGGAAACAATTGAGGGCGGAGCTTTCGCTCTGAATGGAGAGCCAAGTAAGTTTATCAATAGTTATATAATGAATGGATAATGGTGACCGGACAACTCGCTGCCAGACAATTCATCGCGGACAATTCGCCGTGAGGACAACTCGCTGCTAGGATAATTCGCTGCCAAAACAACTCGCCGTGTGATATATGATTTACCGCCATGTACACTATTTGTATATAATTTTTTGTATAAATATAGGCTGCATGTTGTAAATTAATTATCAAATTTTCTTAGCAGGATTTGAAAAAAAATCTTTTCCATTTCAAAAGTTAAAAATAATGCTTTTTTAACTATTATATAAACATAGTGTGAGTTTAACAATAAAATTTTCTTCGTTCTATTTGAAAGTATTTTGCTAAAAATAATTTTCTGTTGGATAGAAAACAAGTTCAGATGTCTTCGTTATACGTTTGATGACATGTAAACATCACTTTAGTTCAAAACTAGTAGCTACATCCGTGCAAATAGAATGTTCTTTAACTACGAAGTCTTAGATTTTTGTCTTAGGTAGGCTAATAAGTTACATTTAGTATCACCTCTTCATTTTTCTCTTCTATTCGTGAGTGCATTCATGCAAATGAGCTTGTATTCCTTTTCATATCATTCTTTGGTAAGTGATTTCATCCACGAAGTAGCTTTTCTGCATCCATGAACATTGTTCCGGACTGGTGGTTGGTTCTTTGCCTTTTGTTAAAGAAGTTACTTTGATTTCTGATTTTTTTCCTGTCCCTTGTATTCAATTTCCTTTTGACGTGAACTAGGTAGCTCTAAGTTTCGGACCAGACATTAAACACTTCTAAATTTAAATTAATAACTAATATTTTTTTTGGCCTGAAATATTCTCACAGATATAACAAAATAAACTAATTAATTGAAATAATGAAATGTTATCAACTACAGTCTTACGTCAGTCTTGGGCGTATAGAAACATGTCATTGTTCAAATTTACCCCCTTTTTAAATATATGTAAATGATGTATACGCTGGCAAAACATAAATCACGCGGCGAGTTGTTCTGGTGGCGAATTGTCCTAGCGGGAAGTTGTCCTCACGACGAGTTGTCCACGGCGAGTTGTCCGGCGGCGAGTTGTACTAGAACCATGGATAATACATTTAATCTTAATTCAAGTTGTCACCTTATTGAAAAAGTAGAGAAGTATTGAATTCACCTTATATGGAAGGTTAACAGATGTTTTTATTTACAATTAATCTCTCTTTTCTCTTTTTTTTACAGAAATGAATTTTTTGAAAATTTACCTTTATGACAACCTCCTGAAGACGATTGATGTCTCAGTCTTTGGATTTCTGATGCCGTACATTTATGTACTTGCAGTTGAAGGTAATTCCTTTATTAGTTCTATCTTTCATTACCATTTATAGCGAAGGTTTAACCTTATTAACATTATAGTATTAGAAGAGTTGCGGTTTATATTTCAGAGATATGTACATATTATTTGAGATTCGATAATTAGAGTTCTAGGTAAATTTGCCGAAAACACATTCGTCGAAAACACTTTCGCCGAAAAATATGATTATTTAAAAAGGTATACAAATTTATCTCATATGTCCAGATGAAATTACATATAAGTGTATAAATTACTTTACAATATTCTACATAATTATTGGTTAAACTTTATGGAATTTACGTTATTATTATTGCTGCATTATTTGTGTCAGTTTATAAACTCTATGTTAATCCTATTTTCTGTGCACAATTATCAGTTACAAAAGAAAATGAATTTTCTTTTTGTTTGGTCTCACTTTACTTTAATCCTTCTATATACATTGTAGAATCAGTCTGCTACTGTGAGTCGCTCGTGAAGCTTTCACTGTACAGGGTGACCCACAAAAATGTCTACACAAATTTAAATTCGCATATTTAAATACCTATTGAAGGTACAGTTATAATAGATATATTTTTAGGTTTTAAGAATATTCATATAACTATTCCTTTTATAAAATATTGACAATATGGAGAAATGCATTTGAGTACAAAAAGGAGGTCTAAATCAATTTTGTTCAGCAACTCCTTTTTAAAAAAATGAAAAGTTTATGTTAGAATAAATGGATTAAATATTTCTAAATCTTCAATTTTCGAGATTGAATATCTCGAAAACTTAGAAATAAAACTGTCATACTTCCTTTTTGTACTCAAGTATACATTTCTCCACATTGTCAATATTTTATAAAAGGAATAGTTATATGTAAGTTCATCTGGACATATGAGATAAGTTTGTTCACCTTTTCAAATAATCATGATTTTCGGCGAAAGTGTCGTTCGGCGAATGTGTCGTGCGGCGAATGTGTTTACGGCGAATGAAACAGTCACCATAATTAGACGTTCAAGAATCATTTTCTGGTAAAGATTATTCAGTTTACGTGAAAAAGGCTTCTAAATTTTGAATTTAATCTTACCAAAATGATTAAAATTACATACCTCAAATATAGTCCCGTTTATTGAGAATTCAAAAATGAGTGATCTAGATTGGTTAATTCGAACTAAAACCTACAAGCCAACATCACTTACACATATGAAGAAAAAATCTAATCTGAGTTAGACATTTGAGAGAAAACTTAATCAAAATTGAAAATATTTAAGGTAATTTTTTTCACATAAAAAATTTAGGTGATCAGGTTGCTCTCTCAGACATATGTTGCATTTCCTGTAACTGTGGAATTGCATTCACCCGGTGATTTCATCAAAAGATTTTGAATGAAGTGAACTGAAATTTACTACAATATTGATACAAAATCATACTTTCAAATGCCTTTATACATGATTGAAAGTGTTATCTAGCCAACAGAATTTAATTTTAAAAAATGATTGTATTTTGTATGTAGCTGTTGACTCAAACTTTAAGTAAGTCATTTACTGTTTCATCTATTCGTATTTTTTTACTTTCTATTTTTAATATTATTTTGCCTTTTCCTAGGCAATCCACTGGACTGTGGTTGTGACTTGGCCTGGATTATTCTAAACCCTGAATACCTGGCGAAAGTGATACTAGAGGGATCTCCTACATGCGCTGATGGAACATTGCTGACTGACTTGGATCCTACCGAATATGAACAGTATTGTTGAGCTTGGACTACGATACCTAATGAACTGATCGACCTACTGAATTAGCTGATCGTTTTTAATGAGATGAAATGATATTGAGACGTTCGATGGTCAGAACATTGATTTTTCACAATTTAACGTGTTCAAATAAATTTTCTTAAAATTTATTGTTAGTTTTTGGATTCAATATTATTAATAAACAGTGCATCAAAAACCCTACCTATTTTATTATCAAAATTGTAATAACTGTTTGTGAACAAATTGCTTCTGATAATTCCAATTAATTGGAGTGTAATAAAATTTATATGAAATAAAATTAGAGAATTATATTTAAGAAAGAAAAATTGTGAGGGAAATCTGAAAATCAATCTCCAAAAATACCTAAAAAGTTTCAGTAAATTCCTAGTTCACTTCCCTATTTCATTTAGGGACGTGAACTAGGAACGAATACAAATACCCCCTTCCTAGTTCACGTCCCTAAATCAATTAGGGACGTGAACTAGGAAGGGGGTATTATTAAATTAATTCTTCTTATATTTAATTACCTTTTATTTGATTAAAATATATTGCACTAAAAAAGTTAATTGACAGAAAATCTGGTATCTTGACTACACATACAAATAATACCAAACAGGAATATTTAAAATTGAAATATATATAGGACTACTCATGTTTTTTGTTTTCAAATGGTTATCATAATAAGAAAATTATTAACTTAAAAATACCCCCTTCCTAGTTCACGTCCCTAATTGATTTAGGGACGTGAACTAGGAAGGGGGTATTTGTATTCGTTCCTATAGTTCACGTCCCTAAATGAAATAGGGACGTGAACTAGTAATTATAAAGTATTCAAAAAATATCCAAGTATTTAAAAAATATCCAAGTATTCAAACCGAAATAAGAAGTAAAAATAATGTAGAAATTATTAAACTGGATATGGAAATAGGAAGATTCAACAAAAATATAAAAGCAATTAGAAAATTCAAGAATGAAAGAAAACATTTGAACTTAAAAGTAATTATAAATTTTAATAAATAATTTGATTTATGACACCACAGTGCTGCTACTGTAACTAGAGAAATTGAAGCATCTAGATTCAATAAATCTGTGTCTCGACATATACCGTGTTTCGTCGTTTCGACGAAGAAAATTCAGTTGGCACAGCGGTACACGGAATATTCCTCGCCGGGTTTTAGATGATGAATCATAGGAGTAGGGTGATTGAAAAAAAAGTTTTTCGCTGGAATATTTCGAATATTTTCTTAATTGATTCATGTTGGTTAAAAAACGATACTAGTAAAATTTCAAGTCAAAATTCTAAAAAAAAGTTGATTATTTCAAGATTTCCATAAAATCCATGAGTTACTTTAAATGTTATGTAAATAATTTAGATCTTTTCTGTTTGCTGGGCGCATTTGAATGAAATAAATAAAGTTGTAAAGTATAATAATATCATAGTTACTGACTTTTAAGATTGAATTATTTAGTTAGAAAAAGTAAAGACTTGATATATTAAATAATGTATTTTGAAAAGTTTCTGTTTCTTGAGCACATGTGAAAATAAAATAATAATAATAACAATTTTCTGTTTCCTTGACGCATTTAAAATGAATTAATAACAATATAATCATAATACCATTTTCCTTACGCAAAAAAAAAAAAATATTTAGAAAATTGTAATGCATATCAGCATTTCCTTGAACAAACATTTCTGTAGCGTTGGCGCCACAAGAATCTCACAAATATCCAACTAAAGTTCTAAATCAGATTACAATCTTCGTCATCAAGGAAATAATTTTAGTGGAAGATTCCTCTGTAGGCCTAGCATACCAATTACTAATCATGACACTTTCGCCGAAAATATAACAAATTTTTAGCAAAATTAGGTATACCTATTTTATAGTAAAAAAGTAAAGTATACATTTTGTCACTACCATTACACTCGATTGATCAGGTTGCCTAATATTTATTAAAGACACATAAGAAAATCGTATAAATTTATATTGTTAAAGGTACTATATTGTTGAAGATAAGATATTGATAAAGATATGGAGAATATATATTTAAAATAGAGAATACAATAAATTTATTATTTATTTTGATTTTTTAGAATAATTACTAAAGCTACTGATTAAAATTCACCAAAATATGACTCTTGTTTGTGAGTAAAATATCAAAATGGGTCAAATTGACTCATTTTGGCGATTCAGTTTTGAGACAAACTAATGACTCAAGTTTTGAGTCGAATTAACTCGTTTTTTTTTCTTTCAGTGTTGGTTCAGTATACATAATATATATCTCTATTCAGTTGATGGATAGGTACTTGGCTTAATGACACTTAATTAATTTTCCTTTTTATAAAATAACTTAAAATTCGAGGGAAATATAGAAACATTTATTGAATTAACAGGAGGCTGCAGTTTGTAATATGGATACACATTATATACATATTACAATTTAAGTAACTTTTAATTCAGAGCTAATAAAAATTATAATTAAATTAAACGGAGGCTGCAGTTCGTAATATGGATTTACATTGAATAAAAGTCGTTTGGCCGAATGTCCATTCTGCCAAATTTAAGCCAAATATACTTTAGGACAAGTGACGTTCGGCCAGTTGTCTTTCAGCCAAATGTCATTCGGCCAAGTGTCCGCGCACGATCTATTGACTATTTATATGCTTTTCAAGTCTTGGCCCAGGGGCACATCTAGGAGTCGGCCAAGGGAAAAAAACTACGGATTAATCCTAAACCTTTTTTGTCGGTTATTTGATTATTTTAATTGTTTGTTTTGAACATGCTTACACTGAGTTCCATCAGAAGCGTCATTTTTAAATTGCGAATTTGGAGAATAATGAAAATGATTCAAGTCGTATATGTATACGCCATTTTGTTTATAAAGAATGGATTTTTATCACCTTATTAATATTAGCATTGATATTTAACTCTAAAAATGTTTCTGAATTTGAGAAGAAATGGATCGTCCTGTACTCTTTAGCTTGCCAAAACACCATCTTCTTCAAAAGTAGGCTGAAAATTCATGCTTCTCTCCAAGATAATGGAAAGGCGGCAAAATCTTACCACCTTATAAAGTTCACAAGAGTTCGTGGTCTTTTCAATAAAACAGGTTCTGTTCACAATAAATGAGAAATAGCAGGTAAATGAAACCAAAACCAAGAAGAACAGAAGCAGTGATTCAGGAGGTGAAGAGTTCTTTAGAAGAAACCACCAATTCGAAGTAACTAGTTGTTGTATAATGAACTCTTAATTTCGTTCTTAATTCTAAGCTATTAGGAAACAATATATAAAGTCTTTATATTATATATATATACACACATTAAAATTCCTGAGTTAAGAAGTTGTGAGTTATGAAGCACTCGAGTAATCGAGTAATGAAGTATTTTCTATGTTTTATTAGTAGAAAACGATATAAGTTAAGAGTTCCTTTAAGTTTTCCTTAAATAACCATGGTTTTCTTAAAAATTTTAACTTTCTAAACATAGGAAACTATCTAGTGCACCCGAGATATGTCGTGGTTCTGTGTTATGATGGAACCAATACTTCATAACTCAGGAGATTTACTGTACTTTTAAGATCTGATTCTTTAACTGACACTATAATAAAGGGTGTTACAGAAGTGTTGGGAACATTTCAAGTCCTCATGTCTGCTGGACTATGAATCTATGATTGGTAGTAAGTTGAAACAGATACCATTTTAATGTTAAATTCTGTGTACATCCATTTTTTTGTGATTTGTTTGTATTTTTTCTACGATTATCAAGATATTAAATGTCAAAATGAGCCCAGTAGTTTTCAGAGAGTATGTACATAATACTGAAGCAGCATGACAAAGTCCAGATCACCATGAATAGATGTGACTCAATTCTAAATTAGTTAATGTATACGCTTTTAGGACAACATAGATTACACTATCAACTCTGTAGGGCACAATGACATCTTTGTGATACACTAAGTAAAACATATGACAATTCCCATCTATGTACACTATTTGTTTGTCCAAACTAATATACTGTATGTCCATTAAAAGGAGGGGTTCAGGTAAAATCAAATATTTGTTAATATGTGTTTTAATGGAATCAGCATATTTAATTATATATGATTACATACTCTGTTTATATAAATAATACTTATTAAAGAAAAGAAAATTTAATTTATCGTGAAAAACCGCCATCTAGTGACAAATGGCAAAATCTTTGCACGAGTCATTGACGCCATCTTGTTTTATTCCGCAAACGAATTGTGCAAAAAACTTTAGTATATCTGCGAGAAATATTATTAATTAAAACTCTAAAAATACTGTATTTGTTAGTTTATTATATAAATCACAAATTCAAATATTTAGAGCTTATTTCCGAAGATAAACAGACATTTTATAAACGTTCATAAAGATTGTTCTGGAAATAATGTAAGCAGCGCCATCTATGAGATGATAGCATAAGCTTATGTTAACTAATAGAAACTCTATTTTCTCAGATAATACAGTGATTTGAGACGAAATATTTCTTATCCGTTACTAATAATTGTTTATTTATCATATTAAGCTAAAATATTTGATATGAAAATTAAACGCACCCCCCTTTAAAGCCAAACAGATTTTTCATTTAAGTTCACAAGAACGATGTCGATGAAATCGAAACTCTTAAGGCTCTACAGAAATACAGAAAAATTCAAACTAATATATAATCTACTTTAAATAAAACTCTTTGGAGAAAATGATTCTACCTACCATGCGCTATAATAATCCGATAACATTTCTTGCATGAATAACTACACTCATAAATTCGTCGTCATTTATTCTTGTCAGTAAATAGGTCGTGTCAGTCAATTAAGATCTCGATATCTCTTAGTATATAAGGCTCCATTTGGTTAATTTTCTTGCAACTCTTTCTATAGACAACACACTGTTCTGAAGTGCTATAGAATCGTGTCAACATTATCATTCTTTAATTTGTTTCTCACGGTCGGCAGGCTTGACCGGGCTATTGATTTTTTTTATCAAAAGTAATTATCACAGATAGACTAAGAGAAAGCATATCGTAATAAAATTAACAAAAAGATGTCATTTCTTTTCATCTTTCTTCTAAGTTTTTCACTCTTCATACCAGGTGAGGATATTGTTTATTTATTAAAGTTCCTTTACAGGCTCCAGGAAAATAATATAAGATAATTTAATACATAATATTATTGAACTAAGGTTTAGGATAATTAATCTGCACACTGCATAAAATTCAGTTAGGCAGTGTACTTTTAAGTCTCAAATTTTTAGGGGGATAGAGACAGTAAGATTCTAGGATAAATTCCCTCGTGGAAAATTCCATCACGGAAAGTTCCACCAGGAAAGTTCCACCACGGGAAAGTTCCACCACGGAAAGTTGTGTTGGATATGCAAGAATAGGTTATGCTAAGTCAAGGTCTAAGGAATAAGCTAAAGGGAACTAACAAAATAAGCGACAGATCAAACGATTGATTAAATAGTATCTTTTGAAGTTTAAATATGAATTAATGAAATTTTTAATAAAGTTTAAATTGTGTGAATTCATCAAATAATGTTCCGCTGCCACACTGGTCTACAATATAAATCCCGTTTGATTCAATTATAGTCATATATGTTGAAACTCAAATTAAAGATATTACTTTGTTATATTAATTTTATTTAGTATAATTATATATCGCCCAAACTTTTAATTGTACGTACCGATATATATTTCAATTTAAATCTGCCATGCTTAAATCTGAAACTGAGAAAAAAGAATGATTAGCTCATTTATAATTATATATCACCTATATACAATCTTGATCAAATATGAGAGTAACCTCAATTAAATATAGTAGGTATAATTGAAGTTATTCTCTTATTTGATATCAGATTCAGTGAAATTAAGCCATAAAATACTTTGTTTATTTATACTGTTTGTTTGTTTATTTTTCAAAATTTGTGGAATTTTCTACATCAGGATTTTAACGCCGGTGGAATCTTCCAGGTGGAACTTTACGCGGGGGAACATTCCGTGGTGGAATTTACCGGCCACGAGACAGTACAACCCTCCCAATACAGGGCCCAAAGGGGGCAATGGGGGTATTTAAGTTTTTGGCTCTTATTTACGAAATTACGTTTTTGGTCAAATATATATATGTTTTTGGCTCGCCTGCAAAATGTTAAAATTCAACAAAACCAAAGGCAGTTTTGAAATTCTCGAATAATTTTTAACGAAATAATGAACGGTTTTGTTCAATTTTCACAATCTCTTGCTATTCATCACAGTTCAAATCCGAAAATATTAATGATGAATCAAGCATGCAAGAATGAAACAACCATAAACTGATTTGAAGTTGAAAGACGTTGAAAGAACTTTGATTTTGAGCGACAAGAGATTAAGCATGACAGCTGAAAATGTCAATAAAATGTTGGTAATTTCTTGTAATGATATGTAATTGTTTCTTTGAAAAGTAGCATATTTATTATATTAAGAAATATATTGTTACTGTTTTTGCATTTGGTTTGTGCTGTTCTATTCGAGTTTCGTTGTTATATTTTCTTAGTTGGATGTGACTTGGACAACATAGATTTTGGGAAAATTTCGTTTAGGTTTCTTTCATCTTGTAAGTTTCTTGAAAAATAAAAGCTATGTATAAATTAAGAAGCATGTGTTTTATTTACTATTTATTAAACTCGTAGTCTTATATTTACGATATTAGAAGTACACAACTGCAATAAATGTTGCGTAAGTTCTGTGGATAATAATTAAAAATTAACTATTAACAAATAATTAACACCAATGACATAGTTACTCTGGAATTTTCTTTCCAAAAGTTTCAATTAATGTGGATAAAAGAAAGGAAATAAATCAATTTTAGGACACACTCAGCTATTAAAAGAACTTTTTCTCAAAAACTAATGCAAAAATCGAAAAAGTTACATGAAACAAATGTTTTTTTTTTGGCGAAATAACATAACAATACGAGAGAAAATAAACCTCTGTAACTTCAACAATTTTATTGTCACAATAAAAAAATATATCATCAGAAAGCTGAGAAATTGAAGTTTTATGTTTCATTCAGTTTTGAAAATAGAAATCCTAGAAAATCCCTCTGCTTTCAAACATTCTTGCATTTCCTTTAAGCTCCGCGCTTTCCATTTTGCTCTTCAGATTTTTCAGTGAAGTGGGACTGTTGCAGTATATTTTGTTCTTTTAAAAAAGTCTGGAGGTGAATGATCTTGAGAACGTGCGAGGCAGTAAATGTCGCAAAATCTTGAAATCAGTCGGATAGGAAACTCCTGCATAAGAAAAGCCATCAATTACCTTGCGCAGTGCGCGGTACATCTAGTGATTCTGATGATTAGTTCTCCTGATATCTGGGAGGAAAGAATCTTCTAACATTTTGCTGTAGCACTCCGAATGGATTATCACTGCATTGCCAACATCATCTTCTTCTGTTCATAGGCGTAAATTTTCTAACAGATTGATTTCAAGAATTGGCGACGTAGACTGGCTCGCACGTTCTTCAGATCTTACACCTTCAGTTTTTTGCCTCTGGGTGAATTTGCACAACTGCCCCACTTCACAGCAGAATCTGAAGATTAACCAGTGATTAATGTGGCCACTCTCTGCTCTGTAATGCAGGCTGCGCGGAGTTTAAGAAAATGCAAGAATGTTTGAATGGACAAGGAAGATATTTAAATCTCAATTACCCCAGATGAAATAAAAATGACATTTTGTATGTTCAAAATACCTACAAAACATCAACTTCTCAGCTTAATAATGATGAATTTGTTTTTATTGTGTCAATGAAATTGTTGAAGTTACAGAGATTCACTTTTCTACCATATTTAATTGTCACCCATGTGCATTGTAATTTCAGAACAATCGGTCCACAAATAAAAAAGTTTTCTGAAAATTAGGTCGTTCCCCTTAAAACATTTAATTCGAAAATAATCATATTTTCTTCTTGTAGAAATGATAGGCAAAGATCTCTTATTATAGATTTTTTGTATTCATTGATCATTTATTTTATAAAAAAAACCATTACTGATCACTAACTATTAGATTTTTCTGAAGAATTATGACGGAAAATTTCAATTGTAGAAATAATTTGCTTCTGTTTTACAATATAAATTTATAATATCAGTTTTCAAAATTGATAATATCTCTTGTACTTGTAAATAAACAATAAGCAATATAACATAGTAGCCGATATCAAATTACAAATAATTGTTCAGTTTCGATAGAGATTGGTTGGCTAGGAAGTATATTTTTAGTGTACCGTGTAGTGGCTAGGAAGAATCTTTTCAGTGTACCGTGTAGCAGCTAGGAATGATCCTTCGATCTACAGTCTACTGTCCCGTGTAGTAGCTTGATATTATCATTCCTCCCTTACAGTAATAAATTTTCAAACAAATATTATTTTTATTTTGTGTCTAGATATTGTTTAAATATTCCCTTCTGAAAAGCATAGATTGATTTTATCCAAGTTACTGCATCGTCTTTTATAAGTAATTATAATTTTTAGCATTGTTTATATTCCTCGAGTTTTGTTATTTATTACGGAAATAATTATAAATTGATGAATCTTTTCAGGTCTGGCTTTTCCTTGCAATAGTAACTACATCCAATGTTCCTCATCCAGCAGCTGCATTGAGGTCAGCTCTCTCTGTGACGGACAAAGGCATTGTACGCTTGGGGAAGATGAAGATGAGAGCTTCTGTGCGGTAAAATCTTTAATTTTATTTACCGATAACTGTTTTACGTAATTATTTTGTTTGGTAAACATCAAAATGAAGTAGGCTATAAACAATGAATAATGTATCCAGCTCATTTATCTTTTCTCTACAGGCATATAAAACGAGTAGTTCTTTCCAAACTTGCCCAAATGGACAAATCTACTGTTCAAACTACGGGAGATGCAAAACATGGTTGTTTGCTTGTCAAAATAATGATTGTTCGAAAACTGTGAATCAAACTATTTGCGATGTAAGAATGTGAAGGCGACTATACATAATTATATAACGAACAAAACCCGTTTTTACGAACACCTACAATACTAACGCTTAGAAACTAATAAAATGTCTATTCCTCTAAAGTTCTAAACTATTCAGTTGTAAAGAGAGATATTGAGGGAAAATATCCGACACTTTGGTATTTAGGTTTGTTCGTTATATGAGGGTTTATACAGTACAGTTAAAAAAAGCGGGTACGAAATTAAAATCTTCGTAATTTTAACAAGAACCATCGTATCTTCGCGTGGTTTTCTGTGGCTAATGCAAATTTTTACCTTCTATAACAACATTTTTCGTATTTCCTTGTATTGCTAATAGTTTTACTACAGGGTGGTCATAAGTAGGTGTGGTAAAATCTTGCGCGAGATATGTAATTGTTAAAGGATATCAAAATACATTTGTTTACCCAGTATTTACTTAGTTATAATGAAGAAATAATTGCATAAAATGAATATCTAAAGTAAAACATCGTTGACCAAAAACATCCATTATCCCCCGTTTTTCTCAACACTGTTTGTGCCTGAAAGATCAGAATGAACTTTCAAGAAATCCACACCATGCGTTATTCTTTCTTTAAATTGATTGGGATTGACATATGTGGAAGAACATGCATCATTTACAAATATGTGATATATTCCAACAAGAAATAATCGCAAGAAGGTAAATCTGGGCTCCTCGGAAGCCATTCAATTACATGAACCTTGTCTCAAATATTCATGTTCAAAAACTTCTCCCAGTCGTTCTTTGACAAGTGTTCTGTATACTATAGGTATCATCCGGCATTCACCATAATGTCGTAGTTTCGGTATGTCGTAGTTTCGGAATTATCCACAGATTCTGCACAGAAGTTCTTAAAATCATCCTAATTTTCGGAGATAAAACCAACTCTTTTGATAAGCAAGGTGTGAAATGAGCTCACGCAGGAGCGATTTCACTACCCTTACTTATGATCACCCTGTAGAAAAACTATTAGGAATATAGACACAAACGAAAAATTTGCTTATAAAAATCTGTATTACCACATGAAGATACGATGGTTTTTATTAAAGATAGGGCGATTTTAATTTCGTACCCGCTTTTTTGACTTTTGACTTATATATGAACATACTTTTTCTGGAACAATATCTCTCAATTCAATTCATATGTGTGTAATGAATACTAACTTTCTACAGGCTATGCACACTAGAAGACTTCCTTCTAAACCTGTTCCTCAAGCAAAGCCAGATCCAATATCAGGTAACGAAATCCACTGTATATCTTGCAATTCCCCTTGCTAACAAATCCACGGTGTCTCTTGCCATACTGTAATTAAATACAATAATTTTAAATTCTTTTAATGAAAAAAATTCACAACAGCTTTATTTTTTTAGACTTACAAAACGTATTTGGTACAGTTGATTTGGACATTTTATCGTCCAAACTTTATCATTATGGTTTTAGAGGACATACTAATTATTTTTAATGTATAGAGAAATCAATATATTAAGATCAACAAATCAAATTAATTTTTTAAGGTCTCACTCAAGGTTCGTTTATCTCGCCAACAATTTTTAGCATTTTTATCAATGACAGATGTAATTTTAGCAAAAACATAGGAATTGTTTGCACGCTGTTTGCAGATGACGCTCTATTTTACTTTGCTGAAGATGATTTTAATAAAGCTTCTTATAAACTTGTCCATTTCAAAGTTTGTTAGCTATGAATAGATTAATTCCAAATACTTCAAAAAAACTATATTGATGCTGTTGTCACTTTCCTAACTAGCATCTTACTCACCAGTGAATTTTAATAGCATTCTACTTGAATGGTTGGAAATTTTCGAATATCTAGGAGTATTTATCGACAACAAACTCTAATTTTCTAACCACTGTACGCATATTTGAAATAGACTTGCCAAATACAAGGCAGTATTTATGCATCTTCACCTTGCCTCAATAGACCTGCACTTCTTACAATATATCAATCACTTAACTACTCAATAGTTAAATCAAGTTAATCTTATCCAAGGAAAAACCTACTACGACAACGCCAATGAAATACAAATTTAGTGTACACTTTTTAACGTATCATTTCAAAGGTCAAATACAGTGACAATCAAATTCTTCTAATTTCTATGAGTGAATGTTCTTCAATCTTAAAATTTTATTATTTGACGAACTTTGTAATTATTTGTTTATTTCTTATTGAAATCTGTTAGTAGTGCTTTGTATAATATTAGTTTGTTAGTTTACCAAAACATAACCATAGTACCTACCTGAACTTTTAAATATATTTTACTTATTGTTGGGCTGGAAATGGAAAAAAGAGCTGTTATTTTACATGTTCCATTATGAAACTTTTTGATGGATCCCCACTTTTTTAGCCTCTGATCATTCTTCTTTTAAAAGGGATTTTATTATGGAAATATAATATGATGATTTTATGTAGTAATGACAATTCTTAACTATTTTTAACTTTTCCTACCTTGTAACTAACTACCTTGTAGCTTTTAACTGCTCTCATTATTCCTGCTACTTACCTTTATATTTTCTATCACTAAAGTTTTAAAATTTTACGTGACTACTCATTTTAAACACTTGATACTTTCTGTAATTTTCTTTGTGGTGAGTTTAATAAAGTTCAATTAAATTAAAAAAATAAAACCCTCCATTGTTAATTCGGAGAAAAATCTCAAAATTAAAATAAATTTCTTTCTATATATCATCAGTTGCTTATATTTCTTTTATATTCTTGGAATATTCTATTTTATTAACAACTATTAGCATAATAATAATTGAAATATTGGCAAGGAAATGATATTTTTTTAATCTGATAATGAATCTCAAATCCTATTTTCAGGAGAAGATCTTCAAGCTTTCCTATCTTTGGTGAACAGCAGCACTACTGTCGAAAACAACTGTCCGATGTTCTACACAAATGTGTCCGGTGATTGCTACGCTTTTCTTCCATTCAAAGTACTCTCAATGGATTCATTAATGAAAAATGACTTTGGCTTTTAAAAACAGCATTCATCACTGTTATCTATCATTTTTTTCATGTAGATGGCATGGCCTGAAGCTTTGGAGAGTTGTGCGAGCATTTCAGGAATTTTGGCCGATCCCGAAGAACTAAAATTCATGACACTTGTCAACTACCTCCACGAGAAAGGTGGTTATACATCTCAAATATTAAGTTTAATTAAAATTGTTTTGAAATGAAACGATGGTTAAAATTATAGGAGAATCTAAATGAAATGATTTTCCACTTTGTTCAAAATAGTTCCTACTAATGTGATCATTGAGCTATATATGTATATTACCGACTTCTGCAGTCTTCAAATCGTTGACATATTTTTCTGCCATATCAGGAGTTTTTTGGGCATATTGTTCTTTCCAGGATATTCGTCAGATTTTTGGATCGGAGGATTATTTGACATCGTCTTCAATGATTGGCACTGGCAGACTGGGGAATCTATGCCTTCTGGAACTCCATATTGGTCTTTGACGTAAGTACTGACTGCAAATCTAACCATATCAAATTCAACAACTTGAAATAATAATTTCTCTGTATATATTTGCATATTATGTTCGTTTTTATCAGTTATAAACAAACCTGTGAGACTCGAAAAGTAAGTGAGAAACTTGGTGATGCTGATGGCTGTTACCACTACCACCAAACTCCTACAGGGAGTTCTGCAGGACAATGCACTGCCATGGACTACAAGAACATGTTCTACTTCTCCAATGAAGATTGTTCTGAAAAGAAGAAGCCAATATGCCTACACCAAAAGCTTTGAATTTGAGGATACAACATCTACCATACCAATATTCCATATTCATTATGTATCCACAGATATATATTATGATTAGTTAAGAATTTTATTGAAGACGTGCTATTGTATGATATATAACTTGATGATTAATTGTTACTATATAGAATTATAGATGGAGGAATTTGTAAGATTGAAAAATTGTGCATCTATAGAACTATTCAAATATTTTAAGGATTAGATACACTAGTTTATATATGTATATAAACTTGAGTCATGATCATTCCTTATGGGTGCAGATAAATAAATAAATTACTGAAAAATGGGCTATAAATTTTATTTTAAATTCTAATCTATTAGTAAAATAATATGCTTTCAAAATGGGATGTATGTCTAAGTGCTTTGCCTTCAACAAAAACAATAACAAAGGGAAGTTTTTGGCACCTTTTCAAATTCTTTTGACATTATTATATGTAACAATTAGATGCATTAACTGATAACAAATTACCATTCGAACGTGCAACAATCGATTTATGGTTGCCCTATTAAATGTAACAATTAAATGCATAAACTTAATCACTACTGCTTATTTTTAGGCATAAAAAAATCATTTGATACACTGGATTCGGAAATTTTATCGTCCAAACTATTAGTTTAATAATAATAATCTATATATAGGCAAGGAATATTATTGACATATTTTTATTATTATCGGATAATTAATCACAAATCCTATCTTTAGGAGAAGATCTTCAAGCTTTCCTATCTTTGGTGAACAGCAGCACTACTGTCGAAAACAACTGTCCGATGTTCTACACAAATGTGTCCGGTGATTGCTACGCTTTTCTTCCATTCAAAGTACTCTCAATGGATTCATTAATGAAAAATGATTTTGTTTTATAAAAAGTCAAGTACAATATTGGAACATCCGAAAATAGTACATGAACGTGACATCGATTAAAACGAGTGACGTCACACTAGTTATTTCCAAATAAAAATTTTGCTATTATTGAGTTAAATGTGCATTTTCATGGAAATTAACATAAATAAAATATTGTTTTTATCACGTTTTACACTCTATCCACATATAATTTTCAGCTTAATAGCCTTCAAAATCTCCAATAGAGTATAGGTGACTGAAAGATTTAAGACACATTTGCATTTATCTGATTAAATAAGATTTTTTTTTTGAAAATTTCATTCGTCAAAATGTGCTTATAATAACATTTTACTAAATGCAATCAGGTTTATATGTTATATAATGGTCATTTGAGTGCTTCATTGTAAATACAATAGGTTTCTAGGTACCTTACAATTTAAGAGTTTGCAAATAAACCAACTTATAAGTGCCAGCTTGGTATTAAATATATAAAAGTTATCTAGGTATTTGAAGCTAACGAAACATATTGTTTATTGACATATTCTATCTATTTAATTGCCGCACTTATATAATTCTCATTTTGACATTACTTCATCTGATTTTATGTGACGTCATTTGTTTACATAGTTTTTGAAGACCGGATCGAATCAAGTTCACCGTCAATGAGTTTGCAACTTAGTATACTTTTCTATCTATTTACTATGCTTAGCAGTATGTAAGGCATGGAATTGTGTACCTAGAGTTCAATAGTTCAAGTTCAGTAGATAGTAGGGTTCAGTTCAGTCCAGATTTAAGACCGGCTCGTCTGGATTGGGCCCTTTTGAACCATCTTTATACTCTTCTGTGTTCAAGATTATAAATACAATTAAAGAAACCACAAGTCATCATTAACCTCAATGTTAATTCTTGTACTAATAATGTAAAAAAACTGGTTTAATGTGCACAAAATTTAAATTGTGATTAAGAGAAAATGTTGCAGTTTTCTAGCCTTGACTGGTTCCAACTCTGAAACCCAGGTGGAGCACAAAGCTGTTTTGAACCAGAAATTTGCGAAAGATGGTGAATCTTATTACATTATTTTGACTGCACGGCCTCTTTAATACTAACTCATAGAAAAAGGAATGTTTAAGCATCAAGTAGTTAGAATTATTATATAAAAGCAATAGAGTGCCAGATTATTGAACAAGAAATATTAATTTCTTGTTTAGTTTTCTGACTAAAACTTGCACCTCATCAGCTAAACCGGGACATAAATTTTATAGTGGTAGGTAGCCTCGCAACACGTAATCAGGAAAAATAGTTTTAGAGTTAGTTTTGTGATGTTTATTTAGGAGTGAGTACTATGAGCGAAGATATAAATAATATCTTTGTTATGAGGCTTTTTCTCTTGAGATTTCAACGGGGTCGAAGTTTTATTTAATGTGTATTGTTAAGGCTAAAACAATGAGTGCTCTAACAATTTAAGATAATTGGAAAATATTATTGAGTTGTTATAATTGGGAAGAAATTAGTGAAATAACTCTGGACTAGAAGGACAATTTTATTGGCTGCGAAATTCAATACCTTTCTCTAATTCCTATCATTTCTTCAGAACAAAGTTTTCCCGTACCTTTGTGAATTGATTAAGCATTCCCGTATTACTTGCTAACTATATAATTGAGCTGCAGGGCTAAAAATGCGAGATAGGGCGGAACATATATAAGGAAAGCCATCTTACTGAATAAACTTTTTAAATTTCTATTTATATACATACGGTAACATACCTATCGAACTGTACATCGTAAAGTATTGAAACCATCCCATGCATGTTCTAAATCCCTATATCTCTTGAAAGTATACAAAAACGTATGAACCACAGATCGAGAGAAGAAAGTATAGGCTAACCCCGCTTTAAGGAAACCCCTCTTTTATAACAGGACGACTTAAAGCGGACTTGACTCCGAGCTTATTTACATCAGTTGTACCGGAAAATTATTTTATTTACATTGAAGGAACGATATAAAATATGGAACATTGTTTTAGAATACCATGCAACGCTCTTTGATTTTTGTTAGTAGAAAACGAAATGATTGGAGTAATGATGGGTCTCCCCGCTTTAAGAACAATTTCTAAGTTAATGTGAAGTACGATTTTTGACTTAAAGCGGGTCTGCCTGTAGTTTGTTATAACTAGAGCTAGGACATTGGAGCACTTAAAAAAGAGCAGTAGTAGCGGTTAAAACGAGCACTTGTAGCGCTATAAATGTGCAGTAGGAGCGATAGAAAAGAGCATTTGGGGCACTTATCGGGGCATTTGGGGCAGTTTTTGGAGTGTTTCATGCACCGAAAGAAAAAAAGAAAAAGAATTTTAACGAGGTTTTGTTTTTTGAAGAGTTTTTGGATTAAATATACACAAGAATTATCTTTAATTTTTACCCATAAATAATTCATTTTGAAAAATCATTATGTAAATTTTTTTTTTTTGTTTAAAAAGACAATATTTATTATTATGTAAATATCTAAGGCTCGAAGGTATTGTGCAATACTTGAAAAAAACATAAGAGAAAGAACAATAGAGGTTGAAACAAAAACGAACGTATACAGTACATATAATAATTGGAATCTATATTGAGTCTATAATGATACAGAAAATTCTAGAATCACATGTTGTTGAAGAATGGTAAGAATGTGAAAGTTAACCCATATTAACAAGATAAAAACATTACTTCCTTAACATTTTTTTTGACACTTCATCGTCTATCTGAGACCAAATATTTCAATAAAAAGAATAATCTACTTCTGTGGAAGTAACAGGGGCACTAGCATAGCGGGAAACATCTTAGGGAGTCAATTCGGGAAAGATTTCAGTCTGACTTCTTCACTACGCCTTGCAAAATATTCAACCCTGTATTTACTTACTCAAACAAATGTACGAAAAAATAAGGTATGTAAAATAAAACAAAGATATTAACAGCTAAATAGATATGAATTACGTGAAAATCTAAGGATAATATTAGAATAGTTACACCTCTTTTTAAGTTTTATACAACTTTTCTAATCAAATAAAATGTATAGGAAAAGGGTAACAAAATTAAATCATTAAAAAAACTGAACAACAATACATTAACTCATTAAGTGAATATAATCAAATTAAATCAATGCATGACTAGATTAATGGTAGACATAGAATATATTTGTTAAACCAAATAATTTAGAGATGTCATTGTAGGAGCTACATGGCCCTTATAGAACGGATATTTTTGCCCGATAAAAGATCGTCCGCTGTACGAGCTTAACCTGTACTATGATTTCTCTTCAACATTCGAAATTAGTTAGCTATCAACAAGAATTACGGATACAATTTTTTTGACTGTACCTAGGCAATAGCACACAAACACATACCCTGGTCTTTCACAGAAGCTATCTCTCTATCAATATCAAATTCGTATTTTAATCTATTTTTACTTTAAGAATATTTTCACGAACTAATTATTGGTAATATGAAGGATGGGGAAAGAAATGTATAAATTAAGAAGGTTGCCCAAATAAACAGTCTCAGCAATCACTGCCAGATAACTATGTGAAATTAGTTCGATCATTCACGTTTAAGCTTTTTGAACCATTAAATACACTTAGAAGTGCAGTTATCCACCCGTTAAGAATGATACAGTTATTTCATATGACTCAATCTTGGTGCGCAATAGAAGTCAACCAGAGTACATATGGAGCATTTGGAGCATTTTGGCGCGTTTATAGCGTTTGGAGCATAATGGAGCATTATGAGCGCTAGTAGCATTTAACTTATAAATGCTCCAATGTCCGAGCCTTAGTTATAACTCTTGGGACGGTAGCTGTGACCAACTAACTTTATAAAGATTTAACAAGGTTAATTCAGATTACATGTTGTTGGTAAAAGTATTCTAGAGAAATACTATGGATTATAGAATATTCTATGTTATTCCGTAATCAAGCGATAGAGGATTCAACAATATCCACCTCACTTCAACGAATAGAATATTCTTTCAATTAAATCAATGAATTAATTAGTTCAGTGATAAATATACATATTAATGGTTCATAAACTATTCAAAATAATCATGGATTCACATAAAATCAATGTTCATTATATATTCAGTGTTATATTATAGTGGTGCGGTGGTGAAATGGTGTCCATATAACATTAATCAAAAAAAATTTGTCAATAAATTTGATATGATTTCAATGAATTTTTTTTTATATTTGTTGTTAGAATTATTGAAACAATATTACACTGAGGAGTGTGTGATAGATGAATTTGCTTCGTGTTATATTGAAATTATTCTACAATATATTTTACTTTAGTTAAAAATTGAACTTTATTGCCTTTGAGATTATAACTTAATTTTTTGGGGTTACAATCAAGATTTACAATTCTGTACTGTACAATCTTGAAAATCTTGTGCTGTAGAATGTTGAGAATAATATATTTGGAAAAATCTTAACCAAAATCACGATTCAGACATATATCAAATGGTAATAAGTGCGAGACAGTACTCAAAGTTATTATATAATGTAATTACTCAAATAGTTTATCTTTTACGAATTAGAGTAAAATAAAATGACCTTAAGTACTTGACTTTGCGTATAATTACACGATGTTTGTTACCAGAATCAGCTAATGAAATCTCTGTGATAAATGAATTTAAAATATTAAGAATGAACCATAAGTTAACTCTCATTCAGCATACACGAATATTTAGTTTGATACTTTTATTTATAAACTATGAATATCAAATATCACAAAAAAAAAACGATCTCAAATAGCTTTTCCTATATCTGCGTACTGTAGTAACTTCGAAACGTGTCTCACAATTATTTCAACTTTTATAAAAGCGAATTCTATCTGAGGTGTATAATATCTATGTTCCTATAGTGAATAATATCTAAACTACTATATAATAGAATATCGAATTCGTGAAATGTACTGACAAATCTCAAATATCCCCTACAATAGAATTTCGAAATGGCTTTGAGTCAAGATGGCTTCTTACTTTTCCGTGCAGATTAGAATTTCGAAATGAGAATTTTGTTTTGATTTTTCAATCAATTTGGAAAAAAGCTTGTTAAACAATAATTTTTTTCATTTTATCTTGACATTTTCCAGCTGTATTTTTGTGCTTGCAATTAAATATGACTTTTGTGACTTACAGATTTAAATAAAAAAATCTGAAATCAGTCCCTGACAACAGTGTACGAAAATTGTTTAATGCAGATTCTTTAAAATACTTTACTGTAGAATCTCAAAAATCCTATAATTCAACATCTATATAATCCTATATTGTCGAATCTCGAAAATTTTTTTTTGTAAAATCTCGTAAATCGTCTACAGTATATATCTCGAAAAAATGAAGAATCTCGTAATTAATAAACTGTAGAATCTCTAATATTCTAAATGTATAATCTCGGAAACACTCTTTGTAGAATTTCGAAATGGCTTTGAGTCATGATGGTTCCTTCTTGTGGGTGCAGATTTGAATTTCGAAGTAGCTAAATACTGAAAAAATACCTCCTTATTTTGTTATAAATTCTGCTATATTAGGAATATAATATGTTCTAGAATTATATATACTATGTCTTGAACTGAAACTGAAATACACGGGGTTCCAGTGGCCGCCTTTTCAAGTTCTTATATCTGTTGGACTATCATTGGTAGTAAGATGAAACAGATACTATTTTAAAGCTAAATTCTGTGCATAGCTATTTCTAGTGATATTTTTTTCATATATTTGACCATTTCAGGAACTTAATTGGCAAAATGTTCCTAGTAGTTTTTGGGTGAGTTTGTTTAGAGAGTGCATCATTATTACACAACAAGATCTCTGTGAATAGATATATGATTATGTTAACTTTTAAGGCAACATAATTAGACTACCCTGTCATCTCTACAGGACACAATGACATCTTTGTGATGCCTTAAATAAAGCATAAAAGAAGCGACATCTATTTTGTTTGTCAAAACTAATTTCATTATAAAAACGAATAAAAAATGATATTAGTGAGATAACAAGAACAATGATAATTTAAACTTTAATGTTCTATACTGAAATACAGAAAACTAAAAAAAGAATCTCCTTTAAATTATCTCTCTTGAGAAATTTCTTCTTCTGATCATGCTCTAGAATCCGATCAAAATTCCTGCATGAATGACTCCACTCATTAATACCTTATTATAACTCCTGTTTGTCAGTTAGATCTTCATATCTCTTAGTATATAAGGCTCTAATGGCCCAATTCACTTGTAAATCTTCCTATAGACAACACACTGTGCTGACGTGCCTCAGAATAGTGACAACATTTACAAAAACAATACGGGCACCAATGATAAGATAACAAATTCGAGTAAAAGTATGTTTTGAGAAAAGTGATATTTGCTATATTGATATCGGTGATCGTGGTAAAGTTCGAATTAAAAAAATATCTTTATCTGTCCCGTGAAATTTATCCAATTGCACAATTTCGAGAGTTCCCTGCGAGTTTTAAACAATGGAACGCCAAGAATATTTAAGAAGTCCAGTCCAGAAAGAAATATTGATGTGCAATTTAAAAACTAATTGACTTGAGTTGCTGAAACTGCGTCACTTTCAATTTCTATGTCGTATTTTCGTATCTTATGAATATCAGAGAAAAGAGGTCAATATGTTTTGAAATATTAAGTTTATATCATTTTGATTAGAAATATTAGCGATTTTCCTAAGTGAATCAAAATGTGACGCAACAGCGCATATATTTCACTCGAGCTCTACTCTTCCGCATGGTTATAAAATGTTATAAAACTAAATTGAAACAAAAAAATGTTGCATTATTTTCATTGATTTCATTTAAATACGTAATTGAAATACGACTTAGACAAACAATGTTCGAATTTCTAGCAACTCAAGAGAAATTTTTAAAGTATAATTTGTGGCTGTTTTTTATTTTTGCAGACAGAAAGTTCATTAGAATAATAAGATGTCCTTTCTTTTCATCTCACTGCTAAGTTTTTCGATCTTCATACCAGGTGAGGAACTATTCATAAGATTGTTTGTTATTAAACACTGAATTCGGAAATTATTCATGTTTTCTTCTCGTAAGAATTATATACATAAATGTTTGTTTATAGATGTTGATCACAGATTATAGAGGTAGATCGATGATTAAAGAATATAGATCACAGATTATATAATTATTTTGATCACAGATTATAGACGTAGATCACAGATTAACTTCAAACAATAAGTTCGAAAATAATCATCTTCATATAGATTTGTTCACTGATTATAAATTTAGATAATTGATTGATCTAACGGCTTTAAATATATTCATTCTTTCTGAAGTATAAGGAAGGTAAATTAATATGGTTTGACTTCATTTTTAATACTCACAATAAGACTATATGATATCAGTACTCAAAGTTGACAGTTGTGTTATTACTTTTTTAAGATTACATTTTTTTTCAATAGGGATAGGCAAGGAAAGTTCTTCGAAGTGAACCGTGTAGTGGCCAGGAAGGAATGGTTCAGCACAAAGTGTAAAAAAATGATTAAAAAGATCCTTCTCGTCGAAAATTGAACAATATTTTGTAAATTGATATCGGCTATTGCGCATTTACCTAGCTTGTAAATAAATTGATATCCCCAATGTTTTTTCATCAAATATTATTCATTAAAATCTATATTGAAAATTCGATTGGACAATAGTACAGAGAAGTTTCACAAGTGAACTTCGCGCATGTTCATATAAAATATTTGTATTTATGGATCAATTTGAGAAAAAATCACAATTTTAGACTATGAATTTATTTATATTTATTTAAGATTTGGTGAAACATTTTATTGTTTAACGACCATTAAATTCTGTAGAAAAGAATGCATTTAAAGAGTAAAGGAAGTAAAGTAATTTTAAAATTGCAAAAACTTATAGCCAAGTATGATATTGAACAAGGAAGTATATGAAAACTAACTTTTGGATTTTAAATCATGTGACTAGAAGTTAAATGTGAAGCTGTATTTGACAATTGAAGATGAGAATGTGAAGTTAGAAAAAGTTTGGAGTGCACTTTGAGTAAAACAAGTAAATGCAATCTCTTCTATTCAGATTAATTCATTTATTTGATATCTTGGATTATTATTATTCTGTCTTATATTCTACATCTTTTTTATTTAATATCTAAATATTGTCTAAATATTATCATCTGATTTTATCCTAGCTACTATTATATGTAATTAAACTTCTTACCATTGAATAAATTTCAAAAGATTTATAAGATTTTTATGATAATGAAAAAAATTAAGTTAAATTTTTTCAGGTCTTTCTTATCCTTGCAATGCTAACTACATGAAATGTTACTCATCCAGTGATTGCATTTCGTTCGGCTCTCTCTGTGACGGAAAAAAAGATTGTACGCGTGGGGAGGATGAAGAGGAGGCGTTCTGTGCGGTAAAATATCTATAAGTTTATTCACAGAGAATTTTGTTACGTGATTATTGTGTTTGGTGAACATCAAAATGGAATAAGATAAAAAAGAAAATCAAGTTCATTCATATCTTCTCTACAGGCATATACGGAAACTAATCCCATCAAAACTTGTTCGAAGGGGCAAACCTACTGTCATCGAAACTGCAGAACATGGTTGAGTGCTTGTCAAACTAATCAATGTTTTGAAACTGCGAACCAAACTATTTGTGAGGTAAGAATTTTAATGTGATTAAAAAATAATAAGACGAAAAAAAACATGTTTTTTCCTATAAACACATAAAACATAAACACATAAAACATAAAAAACTAATAAATAGTGAACAGCGATGTATAGAAATATATCAAGGCAAATATTCGAGATGTTTTGCATCTAGGTTTTTTAAAGTCCACGCTAAATTAATATTTATCTGGAATTGTTTTAAATTAGTAGAACTGAAGTTATGTAACATATAACAGGTAACAGAAAAGAAATAGATCAAGTATTTGCATCATAAATAACTAAAAAGGAATATTCACACTCATATTTCACTTTGCGACCTTTCTAATAGATTAAAAGAAGAATAAGTAAAGAAAATATAGTTTCTCTTCCATTTTCTTTACAAACAAATACAGTGTTTTTAAATTAGCAGTTCTATATATCAAAAAATGTTATGATGTATGAAAACGATTTTCAAAAAGTATATACATTTTCCCCACTTAAAGGTCCCCTCCAAGAAAATATTTTTATTGCCTCATTCAACGAGGCTAATGTTTCTTATCATTTTGCTGCAAACCGCATCTAATTTGGTAGCATATTTTTAATTTTATATGCTTTTAAAGATTTTTAGAATCAAAACTCTACAAAACCTATTTTACTTCCGACTTACTAATTTAAGAAATTTTCAGCCTGAAGAAAAAGAATGTACACCATTTGTTTTGATTTTCAACTAGGTAATAGATTTAATAAATCCATTTAATATTTGAGTAAAGGTATAAAATTAAATGAACTTATAATAGAACCGTTTATATAGTTTAAGAAACAATTGATATCTAAAATAATAGCCGAAAACGCATGGTTGGTTTATAAAATTCAAATTTGTAATCAAAACAAAGAGTGTACAATCTTCTTCTTGAACATCAGATTAGTGATTCGCTCAATTGTTGCTCACAGAGTACTAAAAAGCTTTAAAAACAAATTATAAAATATATACTGAACCGAATTGTATGCGGTTTGCAGAATAATGATCGTAGACCTTAGTTCTATAATATTATGTTATAAACTCATTTTTTTCTCGGAGCCTGGAGAGGACCTTTAATCTTTCTTGTGCATACTAGGTTTTTTCAGTTATTTTAAATTTTTAATCTTTACTTCTTCAAGAACTGAAAAAAAAAAACGCACACTATACGCGTACAAACGTAAGCACACCTTTCTTGTCAGATTCATTGAAGTACTGAGGGAAAAACTCACAAGAATAACTTAAATTACATATTACGATAAATACATTGAACTAAATTTGAAAGGGTTTGCAGTTTTATAACCAGCATTCTTAGCTCTTATGAACTGAGTAATAAAATATAGAGTAGAGGAGACCTTCAACCCTTTTTGAAGCGATTTCTCTTAATTCAATTATTTGTGTGTAATGAAAACTCATTTTCATCAGGCTATACACACTAGAAGACTTCCTATTCCTCCACCTAAACCAGATCCAATAACAGGTAAAGAAAATTGTTTAAAAAGGATTCTTACAGATTAAATGGGTTTGAAAATTTGAAAACGCATTATTGATATTCTTGATATAAGTAATACATGTCTGGCGTATTTCAATAATATGCTACAAAATCAATTTGTTTTATGGAGACCGTTCCCGGAAAAATCGCATAAATATGTGCAAAATATCAGAGCTCTAGAGTAACTCTAACCCCCTGGGAAGAGGGAGAAAGGGAAGGGGCGACGCGGGTGTTAGGGAGTCAATATGCACTCTAAAAATGATCTCTCAGCCAATTATGATACGTAATAATTAATTATCTCGTTATATCTGGTATCTACTGTGCCACTAATGGCACTCACACTAAAGTAGACAAAGAAATGTGTCTCAGTTACCCGCTGCACGGTACACCTCATACGAGCAGGATGCAACGTGTCAGATTATCAAACTTTGAAGGGGATTTTCTAGTTGTTCAAAAAAGCAACAAATTTTGGTATTCAAAAGCCTAAATTGTTTACAATTTTGAAGCTATGGCACATGTTTTTATATTCGATTTTCAGGAAATTCTCTACAAAATTACGGCCATGGAATTTTGATTTCAGAATTATTTTTCGAAATAAATTTATATTTTTTTTATTATTTTTTTTTCACGAATTTTTTTTCATTTCGAAAACCAATCCAAAAATAAAAATTCCATGGCCACAGTATTGTAGAGAATCTTCTCGAGAATCGAATGCAAACGACCCCAATGCTGTATGTTCAAAATTGTTGTTACTCGTTTCCTATGGATCGAATCGAAAGAATGCCACGAACAAAAACGATAGGGAATTTAATTTTATACGTATGAGGATACCAAGTTTGAGAACCGTAGCTTCATTAATAAAAAATTTGAGTTAAAGTTTAGTACCAATTTAAATATTGGCAATGAAATGAGTAATTTAAACTTATATCAGATAATTGATCACAAATCCTATTTTCAGGAGAAGATCTTAAAGATTTCTTAACCTTGGTGAACATCAGCACTACTGTTGAAAACAACTGTCCAATGTTCTACAACAACGTGTCCGGTGTTTGCTACGCACTACTTCCATTCAAAGTAATAACTTTGGATTAATTTTTAATTGACGAACATTTATAACAAGTAACTTTGACTTTTCCGAAGAACAACAATTACTATTATTCTATCATTTTTTAATGTAGATGACATGGCCAGAAGCTGTGGAGAGTTGTGCGAGCATTTCAGGGATTTTGGCTGATCCCGAAGAACTAAATTTCATGAAACTTGTCAACTACCTTCAGGAAAAAGGTGATTATAGAATGAATATCTCAATCAATAATTTTACTTAAATATTTTTTTGAAATGTAGTGGTGGTTTTAAAGTCTTAAAGATAAAAATTAGATGTTTAACAACTTTTTCAAAATGGTTCCTACCAATGTGATCATCGAAGTTTATTAATTATCACATTTTGCAATCTTCAAATGATTGATATAACTTCTTTCTCTATCAAATTTTATTGAACAATCAATTCTATAATCCAGTTTACACGTCTGACTTTTGGATCGGAGGATTATTTGACATTGTTTACAATGATTGGCACTGGCACACTGGGGAAGCAATGCCTACCGGAACTCCATATTGGTTATTGACGTAAGTACTGAACGTAAATACATTAACTCAAAATTACTATTATCGATTTTGAAGTTTTACTTGTGTTTTTCCTCAGTTATAAAGAAACCTGCGAGACTCGAAAACTGAGTGAGAAACTTGGCGAAGCTGATGGCTGTTACCACTACCACCAAACTCCTACAGAGAGTTCTGCAGGATGGTGCACTGCCATGGACTACAAGAACATGTACTTATTCTCCAATGAAGATTGCTCTGTAATGAAAAAGCCAATATGCATACACCAAAGGCTTTGATTAGTATCCTGCAGATTTTCTGGAAACAAATTTGCTGAAACTAAATTTACCGAAAACAAATTAGCTTAAACCTAATCCACCGAACCTGATTCTCCGAATATGAGTTTCCCGAAACTCAAATTTTCCCAAAACGGATTTGCCGAAAGACGTATTTGGAACAAAATGTTACTGAGCAAAAAATTACACAAAAAGTTACAGAAAAGAAACGAAACAATGAAACCATAACTCTTAGTAACACTAAATGATCCTTTAATCTGCCTCTTCGTTAATCCTGCTTGCATATCCTTACTACCTATCCTTAATTTACTAGCAACCCTTACCTAACTATCAATCCTTACCTTACTACCAATCCTTATCTTACTACTTATCCTTACTTTACTACCAATCCTTACCTTACTACCAATCCTTACCTTACTACCAATCCTTACTTTACTATCAATCCTTACCGTACTATCAATCCTTACCTTACTACCAATCCTTACCTTACTACCAATCCTTACCTTACTATCAATCCTTACCTTACTATCAATCCTTACCTTACTACCAATCCTTACCTTACTCTCAATCCTTACCTTACTATCAATCCTTACCTTACTACCAATCCTTACCTTACTACCAATCCTTACCTTACTATCAATCCTTACCTTACTACCAATCCTTACCTTACTACCAATCCTTACCTTACTACCAATCCTTACCTTACTACCAATCCTTACCTTACTACCAATCCTTACCTTACTATCAATCCTTACCTTACTACCAATCCTTACCTTACAACCAACCCTTACCTTACTACCAATCCTTACCTTACTACCAATCCTTACCTTACTATCAATCCTTACCTTACTATCAATCCTTACCTTACTACCAATCCTTACCTTACTCTCAATCCTTACCTTACTATCAATCCTTACCTTACTACCAATCCTTACCTTACTACCAATCCTTACCTTACTATCAATCCTTACCTTACTATCAATCCTTCCTTACTACCAATCCTTACCTTACTCTCAATCCTTACCTTACTATCAATCCTTACCTTACTACCAATCCTTACCTTACTACCAATCCTTACCTTACTATCAATCCTTACCTTACTACCAATCCTTACCTTACAACCAATCCTTACCTTACTACCAATCCTTACCTTACTACCAATCCTTACCTTACTACCAATCCTTACCTTACTACCAATCCTTACCTTACTACCAATCCTTACCTTACTACCAATCCTTACCTTACTACCAATCCTTACCTTACTATCAATCCTTACCTAACTATCAATCCTTACCTTACTACCAATCCTTATCTTACTACTTATCCTTACCTTACTACCAATCCTTACCTTACAACCAACCCTTACCTTACTACCAATCCTTACCTTACTACCAATCCTTACCTTACTATCAATCCTTACCTTACTATCAATCCTTACCTTACTACCAATCCTTACCTTACTCTCAATCCTTACCTTACTATCAATCCTTACCTTACTACCAATCCTTACCTTACTACCAATCCTTACCTTACTATCAATCCTTACCTTACTATCAATCCTACCTTACTACCAATCCTTACCTTACTCTCAATCCTTACCTTACTATCAATCCTTACCTTACTACCAATCCTTACCTTACTACCAATCCTTACCTTACTATCAATCCTTACCTTACTACCAATCCTTACCTTACAACCAATCCTTACCTTACTACCAATCCTTACCTTACTACCAATCCTTACCTTACTACCAATCCTTACCTTACTACCAATCCTTACCTTACTACCAATCCTTACCTTACTACCAATCCTTACCTTACTACCAATCCTTACCTTACTATCAATCCTTACCTAACTATCAATCCTTACCTTACTACCAATCCTTATCTTACTACTTATCCTTACCTTACTACCAATCCTTACCTTACTACCAATCCTTACCTTACTACCAATCCTTACCTTACTATCAATCCTTACCTTACTATCAATCCTTACCTTACTACCAATCCTTACCTTACTACCAATCCTTACCTTACTATCAATCCTTACCTTACTACCAATCCTTACCTTACAACCAATCCTTACCTTACTACCAATCCTTACCTTACTACCAATCCTTACCTTACTACCAATCCTTACCTTACTACCAATCCTTACCTTACTACCAATCCTTACCTTACTACCAATCCTTACCTTACTACCAATCCTTACCTTACTACCAATCTTTCCTTGCGTTTTTTTTAAATTTTTAATTTTACAGAATTTTAGAATATCTAATTGGTGTATTGTATACACTCTTCCTTTCTAATGTGTCATTCAGTATTATATTTCTTGTTTCTGAAATTGTTGGGCATTAATAACATAACTATTAGTTTATGTTTATATCTTTCCAATATACTTACGGCTTCAACGAGCGAACTTTTTATGAATAAATTTGTTTGAGTAAAAACTTTGATTTCTATTAACGCTTTATTAGTAATGTTATATCATATTTCTGAAGAATAAAAATATTCATGAAAAACGTCTTAAAATGGCTACTTATATCGGAAATCAATTGGGCCCTAGAGCACAAAAATACCAAAAAATATGTAGTTAAAAATACCAAATAATATGTAGTTAAAAAATAAAAAAATATATTAAAATAATATATAGTGTACTTTCCCGTTGAAAGTAACGGATTTTTAATAGAAATTGAATGTTGAAATACAAATTTAATAAATAATTGAATTTCTTTAAAGTAAATAATCAATTGTATGGTAATTTTGAGTATTCTTCGTTTATTTTTGGGACATTTAATGTTTTTTTATGTTTTTTTTTGAGGAGATTTTTTGAGGTGTGAGTTCTTCAATCTAATTTAAAGCTTAAAGAATATAATTAAAGAAGTGATAGCAATTCTTTAAATATTAGATTGGAAAATTTATTTTCAGTTTTTAAATTTTATGAGTTCACCAAATTTTTGGAATTTTCAATTTTTATTGTTTTTTTTTAATTTTGAGATTGAGTTTTTTGAGTTTAAAAAAGAATATTTTATTTATAATTTTTTTTTCTTAAGCGTAATTGATTTCCTATCTAATTTTTGACTTTAACTTTAATTAAATATGATGGCACTAACACTAGTATAAAATATTGATAATATTGAGAACACGTTATTCTTAACAGGCAAGAACACTAGTATAAAATATTGATACTATTGAGAACACGTTATTCTTAACAGGCAAGAACACTAGTATAAAATATTGATACTATTGAGAACACGTTATTCTTAACAGGCAAGAACACTAGTATAAAATATTGATACTATTGAGAACACGTTATTCTTAACGGGCAAGAACACTAGTATAAAATATTGATACTATTGAGAACACGTTATTCTTAACGGGCAAGAACACTAGTATAAAATATTGATACTATTGAGAACACGTTATTCTTAACGGGCAAGAACACTAGTATAAAATATTGATACTATTGAGAACACGTTATTCTTAACGGGCAAGAACACTAGTATAAAATATTGATACTATTGAGATCACGTTATTCTTTACAGGCAAGTACACTGGTATAAAATATTGATAGTATTCAGAGCAGATTATTCTTTTCGATCATATATGTTAAAATACATAATGTAACATTTTTGTTATTATGAATGTTTTCACGTATACAAATTAAAATAATTAAAAAATATTTAAATTGCTTACTTTATTTTTATTATAAAAAAAACCATCTCAACGTTGAATTTAATTAGGACTTTACCGAAAATACAGTTCATCTAGTAAGTAACTTTCGTTAGTACTGAAATAATAATTATTTCACAAAAGATGAAATCTTGGACTTTCTCAATATGTGTATTTAAAAACTTGTTAATTCGTAATCAAAATATAAAAGTTTCAACATCAATATTAATTGTTTGAAGAAAGTTTAACCTAACCAATGTTCATTATATCAAAATAGATATTTAGTTTAGTTTGTGCTGAAAATTTTCTTTGATTCGTAAGACAGAAAATATTTTTAGCCCAGACTTCAGTAATTTTTTTATGTCTCCTATTTATCATGTTTAGAACTTTAGCGTATGGGGTTTGAGTTGCCGCTAAAATAGTTTAGTTTCAATTGATATTAAGATTGAGCAACTAGATTAATTATATTCACGAGATTAAAAAGTTAACAAGATTATTAATAGCTTTGTGTGTGTTAGAGTGGAGCAGAATCTAAAAAGTGTTTTATTAAAAATTAAATCTTTAAAATCCTTACTAAAATCACGACTCAAACCTATTTCAAATGGTAATAAGAGCGAGAAATGTCTCGAAGTTATCTTACGAATTAATTCCTCGAACAGTTTATTTTCTATATGAGTTAAAATAAGAGAAAACGGGTTTGAGTGATCGACTTCGCGTATATGCGGTGTTTGTTACCAGAATCAGCTGATGAAATCTCTGTGATGAAAGTTCAAAGTAGCAAATGAATTAAATGATAAAGATTCATTTCTCACAAAGTAAAGATGGGAAAATGTTTTTATACTTTTAATTATAAATTATGATAAATAAACTTCATAATAAATGATCTCCTATCTTCTATGTCTACGTATTGTTATAGCTTGGAAAGATGCTTAACAATTATTCTATTTTTATATAAGCGACTTCTATATGTAGTGTACATTCTCTAAAATCCTATATTGAAGAATCTCTAAAATACTATATTATACAATCTCGAAATACTGCAATGTAGATCATAATGTAGAATCTTGAATATCCCGTACAGTAGTGTTGTGCTCCGTTAATCTCTTATCATAAAATACTTCATATTTTATATTTAATACTTTTGACTAATTGTCCACCGTTAGCTAACTCTATTTATTCACCCAAATATTTGAAGTTCTCATAATATATTTAATAAGTTACCCTATTTGAAAATAATTACCATTTGTAGTCTTATAAATAAAGTAGTTTAGATTTAAAGTTTCATTTTTTGTTCCTTTGATGAATTTCGAAGTGGAGTGGTTGGAATATTCTTATTCTGCAAGGTGATACTTAACTTTCATCACTACTGTTGAATTTCTAAATGGCTTTGAGTCATGTCGGACTCTTGGTTCTAAGTACTTGTCCGTACAGATTAGAATTTTGAATTGGCTAATTATCGAAAAATTTAGAATTTTGTTTTGAATCTATTAGGAAGAGTGTGTAATGACTTAGAAGTTTGTAATAACTTTGTGTAATTACCGAACATTGACTTTGCTTCATTATATCTTAAAATTATTCAACAGTATTTTTATGCTTTAAATTTAATATGATTTTTGTGACTTACAGATTATAACTCAATATTTTTTTTGCAAATTGTTCTCTGCCTACACCAATGTGGGTTCATATTAGCATTTAGAAGTAGATAATTACTGAGAAAGTAGCTCCTTATTCTGATTTGAATTCTAACATATAGAATTAGATATAAATATTATAAGTTCTATGTTTTGTACTGAAACTGTAAGAAAAAAGGCTTTTGGTCCTTTCATCGAAAACACATTCACCGAAAGCATGGTCACCGAAACCGTTTTGCCTTACAATTTCGTCGCCGAACCTTTCACAGAAAATATAAAAAATTGCAAAATGAGGTATACTTATTTTATAGCAAAAAACAGCAAAGTATGAATGTAATCACTATCAAATCTGGCCAAACCGATTACCTAACCTTAGGTCCACTATATGTAATTATATTTATAATGTTTAGTGTTTTAAAAAATAGGCAAAAGTGTCGTGCGGCGAAAGTGTTTTTTGGTGAAAGGACCGCGGGTCACCAATAAAAGTTGCTCGAGAATTCTTGATCGTATTTCAAGTCTTCATAATTTAATTACTTACAATGATTGATTGTAAGATGAAAAAGTTACCATTTTAAAAATAACTTCAGTGTATTTTAATTACTAGCGAATTATTTATATTTTAATAATTTTAAAGATATTTAATGTCAAAATGTACCCAGTTGTTTTGGAAGAGGTTGTATAGAACACTAAATCAGTAAGGCACAGTTCAGATCAGGGTGAATAGATTATAACTCTATCCTAAATTGATAATGTATGTGATTTTAAGACAATATATGCTACTTTATCATCTCTATAGCACACAATGACTTCATTGTGATGCATTATGTAAAAATAGTAAAACATATAATGAATGACACCTAGAAAAGGATTCTACAGATCATGCTTTAGAATCCGATCAAATTACTCGCATGAATGACTCCACTCATAAATTCCTCATTAATATTCAGTTCAGTAAGCCGATATCTCGATATCTCTTAGTATATAAGTCTGTAATTTCTTTATTAACTTGTAACTCTTCCTATTGACAACACACTGTGCTGACGTGTCTTAGAATAGTGTCAACATTTCCATTCTTTGTGCCTCACCAATCGCAAAATTACAGAACATTACTGTTACAAAAGACAGAATGAAAAATCTAGCTCTTAAGCGTACATTGCCAATATTAGAAGAAATAAGTGATATTTTCAAGGTAGAAATAAATGATATTTTCAAGGTAGAAATAAATGATATTTTCAAGGTAGAAATAAATGATATTTTCAAGGTAGAAATAAATGATATTTTCAAGGTAGAAATAAATGATATTTTGAAGGTAGAAATAAATGATATTTTGAAGGTAGAAATAAATGATATTTTCAAGGTAGAAATAAATGATATTTTCAAGGTAGAAATAAATGATATTTTCAAGGTAGAAATAAATGATATTTTCAAGGTAGAAATAAGTGATACTTTCAAGGTTGATATGTAGTAGAACTCTTCGAACCCGAGCTAAGCATAATTTGAACTACTTTAAATTTGGAATCATTTATTTATTGTTTATACATGGATATACATTCTAGACGTACACGTAGCTTAGGATGTTGATAATATTTGCATATTCTACATTATTTTTATTTTTACTTATTGTAATTAGTTTTGATATGTTTGCTGCCCAATGCAATGTTGCTCTATACAAAGTGATTAGAAAAGTATATAATTCTATTCTATTGAAAGAGTTTAATATCGAAAGAAGCACATTGTAGTATGTGAAAATTCAGAATGATATCACTTATAACTTTTCATCATAAAGTTTAATTCTTGGATAGATGATTTCATGCTTCATCGATTCCGAACCTTTCTCTCTAATCCAAAAATCTCGATTATTTGGATTCGATTAGTTTACTGCGTAATACCTATTCTAAGTTCAAATGATATCTTCTCAAGCACTTCAGAATAAGAATCGAAACTCCTGAACATCAAGTAATATTCAATATTTCTAAAATGAGGAATTAAATTCATCTGAAATCGAACCCTGGCTTCGAATCGAATTCAATGGACTGGCAGGTCCAATGATTTTATTAGATTATTCTTCTTCTGGCAAATTTTGTTTTTTCACAGATAGAATAAAACAAATTTCAAAAAAATATAAATAACAGAAAGATGTCCTTTCTTTTCATCTTACTGCTAAGTTTCTCGCTCTTCAAACCAGGTGAGGTAATATTTATTAGATTGTTTTTTATTAAAGAATGAACTAAAAAAATTTTATCTTATCTTCTCGTAAGAATTTATTGACATAGATGTCTGATTATAGATGTAGATAACAGATTATATGGATGTAGATCACAGATTATAGATTTGTTCACTAATCATAGATGTAGATCATAGATTATAGATGATGGTTACAGATTATAGATTTGTTCACCTATTATTGATATAAACCGATGATTATAGATCACTAATCATTAACGACTGTAAATTAATTCCTGAAGATTAAGAAAGGAAAATTACTGTGGGTTGACTTAATTTTTTCAGACTCACAATAAAATGTATGATATCAGTACTAAAAACTAATAGAACTTGTACTTGTGAATACAGAATTTCCGATACGCTGGCGAATAAAAAAAAATAGATTGGAATTGGCTAGGAAGGATCTTTTTAGTGTCTCATACTCTAATTCATATATATTCATTATATACATTTTTCCTATCGAAAACTGAAGAGTATATTGTAAATTTTATCGGTGTTGCTTATTTATTTAGTTTACTTGCAAATAGATAGATACAATAGATAGAAAAAATAAATGGCTTTAAAAATTTAATTCGATAATACTACTTTAATAGGAAAAGTTTCATAAATAGACTTGCCAAAGTGGATCAATATTGAAAAAGTGGATCAATATTGAAAAAGTGGATCAATATTGAAAAAGTGGATCAATATTGAAAAAGTGGATCAATATTGAAAAAGTGGATCAATATTGAAAAAGTGGATCAATATTGAAAAAGTGGATCAATATTGAAAAAGTGGTTCAATATTGAAAAAGTGGATCAATATTGAAAAAGTGGATCAATATTGAAAAAGTGGATCAATATTGAAAAAGTGGTTCAATATTGAAAAAGTTGTTCAATATTGAAAAAGTGGATCAATATGAAAAAGTGGATCAATATTGAAAAAGTGGATCAATATTGAAAAAGTGGTTCAATATTGAAAAAGTGGATCAATATTGATCAATATTTCATACTTGTAAAAACATCTTCATGTTTAATGACAATTAACGTCTGTAGAAAAGAATGTATTTAAATGATAAATAAAATAAATTTATTTTAAATTAGCATAAATGCCTAGTCAAGTATGTTATTTGGTTCTAGGTCCTTTCGCCGAATGACATTTTCGCCGAAAATAGGACAATTATTTACTTAATCAAGGTATACTTATTCAACAGTAAAAAAACAGTTAAGTTTACATTTTGACACTATCAAACCGAGCCGAGGAGGGGGAGGGAAAGCCCCCCTCCCTCTCCCTTTCACTAAATCCCCCCAACCGGACTGCACACATTAGGTGGACTATATCTCTTTATATTTATAACGTATAGTGTTTCCTAAATTTTCAGCGAAAGGGCCGGTTACCATGATCTTGTACAGGTAGTTATTTAATACTAACTGTTGGATTGAGAAAGACGAATCATGATGACTTCAAATAAAATGTTGTGTTCTAATTAACAATTGAAGATGTGATTATGAATTATGAAAAATGATTTTCTGTGCACTTTTAAGTAAAACAAGTAAAGGTTATCTACTCAGTTCAGAGATGTCATTTATTTGATATCTTTGAAAACTAAACCTATTTGTTCAGCTCGGATAATTAATTATTATTCAATCTTTTTATTATTATTAATATAACTTTAGAATAAAATAATAGTGAATTAAAGTGATTAAAATCATTCCATACTATTATATCAATCTGCAATTTCCAGGCCTTGCTTATCCATGCCTGGAGGTCCACATTCAATGTCCTACTGACAACAAGTGTGATATTGACTAAATACCAGCTTCTGGCTGAAATTTTTGATTGAATTTATCCTAGCTACTGCAACGTCTTTCATAAGAGATTATGCTTTTTAGCAAGGAATATATTTCAACAGTTTTTGTAAAAATAAAGAAATATGATAAATCTTTCCAGGTCTTGCTTATCCTTGCAATAGTAACTACATCCAATGTTCCTCATCCAGTCGCTGCATTTCGACCAACTATTTATGTGACGGACAGAGACATTGTACTCTTGGGGAAGATGAAGATGAGAGCTTTTGTGCGGTAAAATCTCTAATTTATTTACCTATTGTGTTCAAAAACACAATACCATCGAAATGACGCAAGATAATAAACAATGAATAATAATCTAGTGTAGTTATCTTTTTTCTACAGGCATACATACGAGGTCATTCTTACCAAACTTGCGAAAAAGGGCAAACCTACTGTTCGAACCTCAACAGATGCCATCACTGGTTGAATGTTTGTCAAACTAATGAATGTTCGCAAACTTTGAATCAAACTATTTGCGATGTAAGAATTTTAATGTGACTAAACAATAATATGACGAACAACTCCATATTTATACATCTTATATAGTAAATTTTTAAAGTAACCAACCTCGTACTTGAGTAACTAGACAAACCTTGCAATAGACCAAGATGTTTTGAATTGTACTGGAAAAACCTCGTACTAGACAAAAACACAATTTTCGTAACCTGACGGTTATTCAGTTGTAATTATTACATATATATTAGAATATTTGACATATATATTTTTTCAAATGATTTAACAAATCCATTATTTATCATTTTTTGTGAAATATGTAAAGATAATCATTTTGTCATGGCTGAGTCGGTGCTTGGAATATTGATGTGAAGAATTACATAAAATTAGATTCAGTGGAGAATATGCTAATTTCTTGAAGTGATTATTTTCATTATTATATTTTTTCAAATTTATTATTATTTTATTATTAAAAATATTATAATTTAAACAAACTTAATTTACATATTGCTTCTATAAATATTTCTTTCCTCCAATTTCTTTTATTTTCGTCAGCTTAATTCATTATAAACAAATGGAGGAGCTATCGAATTATCACAATTTTTAGAAAAATCGTTTTTGGTCTAGCACAAACCTATAGCATGAGTTATATATTAGACCTATAGCATGTAGCCTATAGCATGAGTTATATATTAGACCTATAGCATGTAGCCTATAGCATGAGTTATATATTAGACCTATAGCATGTAGCCTATAGCATGAGTTATATATTAGACCTATAGCATGTAGCCTATAGCATGAGTTATATATTAGACCTATAGCATGTAGCCTATAGCATGAGTTATATATTAGACCTATAGCATGTAGCCTATAGCATGAGTTATATATTAGACCTATAGCATGTAGCCTATAGCATGAGTTATATATTAGACCTATAGCATGTAGCCTATAGCATGAGTTATATATTAGACCTATAGCATGTAGCCTATAGCATGAGTTTTATATTAGACCTATAGCATGTAGCCTATAGTATGAGTTATATATTAGACCTATAGCATGTAGCCTATAGCATGAGTTATATATTAGACCTATAGCATGTAGCCTATAGCATGAGTTATATATTAGACCTACAGCATGTAGCCTATAGCATGAGTTTTATATTAGACCTATAGCATGTAGCCTATAGCATGAGTTATATATTAGACCTATAGCATGTAGCCTATAGTATGAGTTATATATTAGACCTATAGCATGTAGCCTATAGTATGAGTTATATATTAGACCTACAGCATGTAGCCTATAGCATGAGTTTTATATTAGACCTATAGCATGTAGCCTATAGCATGAGTTATATATTAGACCTACAGCATGTAGCCTATAGCATGAGTTTTATATTAGACCTATAGCATGTAGCCTATAGCATGAGTTATATATTAGACCTATAGCATGTAGCCTATAGTATGAGTTATATATTAGACCTATAGCATGTAGCCTATAGTATGAGTTATATATTAGACCTATAGCATGTAGCCTATAGCATGAGTTATATATTAGACCTATAGCATGTAGCCTATAGCATGAGTTATATATTAGACCTACAGCATGTAGCCTATAGCATGAGTTTTATAATAGACCTATAGCATGTAACCTATAGCATGAGTTATATATTAGACCTTTAGCATGTAGCCTATAGCATGAGTTATATATTAGACCTTTAGCATGTAGCCTATAGCATGAGTTATATATTAGACCTATAGCATGTAGCCTATAGCATGAGTTATATATTAGACCTTTAGCATGTAGCCTATAGCATGAGTTATATATTAGACCTTTAGCATGTAGCCTATAGCATGAGTTATATATTAGACCTATAGCATGTAGCCTATAGCATGAGTTATATATTAGACCTATAGCATGTAGCCTATAGCATGAGTTATATATTAGACCTTTAGCATGTAGCCTATAGCATGAGTTATATATTAGACCTTTAGCATGTAGCCTATAGCATGAGTTATATATTAGACCTATAGCATGTAGCCTATAGCATGAGTTATATATTAGACCTAGTAGCCTATAGCATGAAACGTAACTCTGGTCTACTACTATGAGGGCATTGTTAAAAGCTTATATAATTTCAAAATTTTTACTTGAGCTATTTAGCTGAACATCTACGTTGAATTTTTCATTCCAGATCCGGGAAAAATTGACAGCTTACATGAAAACCTAAAATGAAAGTTTTTTCCTGAATAACAAAATGTCCAAAAATGCTTCGTAATCGAAATATTGATACCCTGATTCGAGGGTAATTTTTGACAAACATAGAAAATTTCACATTAAACAAACATTGTTACACGAAAGTTATATCATCAAAATTGCTTAGTTTTTAAGATACTAACTATTAAAGATATATAAGAATACTCACAATTACTTATATTCCTAACAGATGGATATTAATGGAAAATGTATCATAAGAGATATCTGAACATCTAGGTAGGAGTCCTTTTAAAACTATAGAAGCCAGTATCTTGAACACTAAGCAGTTTTGATAATTTAGCTTTCGTGAAACAACGTTTGTTTTATGTGAAATTCTCTATGTATGACCAAAAAATTACACTGGAATCAGGATATCAATATCTCGATAAACAAGCATTTTGGGACATTTTGTTATTCTTAAATAAATGTATATTTTGAGTTTTATGGAAGTTGTCAAATTATGTGGGATCTGAAATAAAAACACTGTAAAAAATGTGTCAGGTGTTTGATATTTGGGTTTGTTCGTCATTTGAGTGTATACCTTTATGAAAAGTATTTTTCTGAAACAATTTCCATAATATCTATTCTACCAATGCATGTAATTAATACTTATTGTCACCAGGCTGTGCTCACTAGAAAACTTCCCCCTACGCCTGTTCCTCAACCTAAACCGGATCCAATATCAGGTAACAAAATTGCTTTAAAGGGGTTCTTTGAAAGTACCGTCCACTCCATTTTTTCATAACTTCATAAATTAGATCTAAGGTTACTAGTTATAAAACTGCAAACCATTTCAAATTAGGCTTTATTTAATATATAATTTAATTATTTCAAGAAGGTTTTTGCACTACTCTCTCACTTTCAAATTAAAGAAAAATGAGGGTTTACTTATGTGTCATTCAAAACAATACATTGATAATTTGATAATTTGAACAAATTGATAGTTATATCATAAATGGTTACATATATTGTTACCTATAATACCATGGATTATCATTAAAAATTAGGTATCTTTAAAAGTACATAAATATTTAATTTCCATTATATATACAAAATATAATTAGCAAGCCTCCCTTGTTCTTCTATTTAAGGGGCAACGACAAAATCCCACACAACAAAAGCCCTAGCGACAAAAGCCCATACGACAAAAGCCCACACCGACAAAAGCCCAGACCGACAAAAGCCCACACCGACAAAAGCCCACACCAACAAATGCCCACACCGACAAATGCCCACACCGACAAATGCCCACACCGACAAAAGCCCACACCGACAAATGCCCACACCGACAAATGCCCACACCGACAAATGCCCACACCGACAAAAGTCCATACCGACGAAAACAAAATAAGTATTCCTGCAATATAAATAATTCATATATGTAAAGTTGGACGAATAATAATTTAACAGTTTTCTGATTCTACGGAATCATTGTAAATTTGTATTATGCACCAAATTAGGGCGCTGCTATCGCAGAACTTAATTTTAAAGCACATTAATTTATGTACTAAATTTTAGTATATGCTACTGGAACATTTAGTCAGACGTCAGGTAACCAGCAGACGTCTTGTTCAGTTGTCATGTAGGATTACTGATCGAAAGGTCATACATCAGCCTCTGTACACTTTGCTAGCTATAGTCTTTGATTCTATAGCCAATTGTTCTTCGTAAATACTTTATTTGGCTACAATTATGTATGCCCATTATGCATGTGTAATTAGTCAATTAGTATGGTTGTTGATGTCCTGAATACAGATTATATTCTAATTTTTCATCAAACTGTGGAGCAATAGTTAGCATATAACTGTCAAAAAAACCGAAATGTTTTGTAGTTCCTTATTATATTTAACTTGTTACAGGAAAGCAACGACAACCTACAATTTAATTATATATTTACTCGCAGTTTCCATAGTCTAGTGTTTTAAAATTAAGACCTGCGATACCAGTGCCCTAATTTGGGGCATAGTACAAATTTACAATGATTCCATAGAAAGAAAACTGTTAAACTATTATCTTCCTTCGTTCCAACTTCACATATTTGGATTATTTATATTTCAGGAATACTAATTTTATTTTCGTCGGTGTGGGCTTTTGTCGGTGTGGACTTTTGTCGGTGATGGCTTTTGTCGGTGTGGGCTTTTGTTGGTGTGGGCTTTTGTCGGTGTGGGCTTTTGTCGTGTGGGCTTTGTCGCTAGGGCTTTTGTCGTGTGGGCTTTGTCGCTAGGGATTTTGTCGTGTGGGCTTTGTCGCTAGGGATTTTGTCGTGTGGGCTTTTGTCACCCTTTCCTATTTAATATATTAGAAAGCTAAACTGTGAAATGTTATATAACCTTAGTTTTACCAATTTTTTATGAATTTCCAGAGAAAATTTGAGAAATAAGATTTAGCATTTTTTAAATAATAATGCATACATGATATTTAACTTTTACTTAGTGCTCTATTACGGTTTTAATTCGTGGATAGGAAGGCCATTCAGAAAAAAACACACACAAAATCCTCTTCTCAGACCAGGTGACTGGAGTGTCTACAACAGTGTCATGGAAGATCTGCCTTGTAACGGGCAATTGAAGGGTGGAACAGAACAGAGCGATGAACAGCTCGACTCAATATCGTCACGCTACTATTTTTAAAATAATATGTATAATAAATTATTGCAGGATGACGTTGCAAATAAATTTGGACGTATAAATACTGAAAATCAAGATTGCACCAAATAGTGATGTATGTGCGAAAAAATAAGGCCATTTCAACATTCTCCAAACCTCGATAAAGCTTTAAATAAAAGTTGAATATTAAATATGTATGCATTAATTTAATATACGAAAGTATAATATTATTACTTCGGAATGTTTGCGAGTCCGTTTATATAAGAGTCTACTGTATTAACTTAATTGAAAACTATTGCTACTGTAATAACAAACTACCACTTCTTTATTGTGTCTGCTGTCACAATTTTTATAGGCTCAATTGTCTTAGGGCCCAATTGTTCTGGGTCCAATTGCTTCTGGGCAAATTGTCAGCGGACCCACTTATTGGGACCAAATAATTGTCTTGGGTCCAACTATTGATTGATGATACTTATAAATATTTCAAACATAATTTATTTTATTTTATACATGGAATATTCTATTGTTTGTATGAGGCGTATTTCGATAATATGCTAGATAAATCAGTTTCTTTTACAAAATAAATATTCAAGTATAAAAATAAGTAATGTCTGTTAGATTGATACTAATTCAAATATCAACGAAGAAATGAAAGAAGTGATTTTTATTTTATGAAAAATATCAATACAAAATTGTTCGAAATAAATTGGAATTACAACTAATAGAGCTATCGCGAATTCCTCTCATTCATCCATGAGAAATCACATAGGGAATACAGGGCCACAGGTGAATGATATTTAATTGATTATATATACCATAAAATTTTTGTATGCATTGACTAAAAATTTTCAACCCCTGAAAATATTTCTCCAAATCGTCACAAGAATAGCAATATTTTTCGAGTACAAAAAAGTATTTTAATATAGAAGCAAAGGATAGCCTGTAGTAGTGAGATATAAATTTCTATTGAAGTATGGATTAACAGTATGAAAATTTGTCCACTATCAATTGCATCACTTCACCTGGGTATTATAATCTTTGAAAAGAAATAGAATTGCAAACACTTTGAGAACAGGACGACCAAAGCTTTACACAACAGCGCAAGCGCTAATCCAGCAAGAAATGGATCAGTACTCACACATTTCAATACATCTAGTGACACGAAAATTTATTTTTCGTACTTTACAACTCGAAGACCGTGAAGCATGATTGAAAGCTTAACCCGTACAAGTTACATACACAGATGCCAAAAACTCATCGAAAAACACAAATTTCAGCGTCTGACTTTTTGTCATTCGATTTCTCAGATCAAACATGGACTCGCTGGAGATCATATTTTCAGATGAAAAGTAGTTCCATCTCAGAACACATCCTAATCGTCAAAACACTAGACTCTGAAGTACCAGCAACCCATTTCTCAATGATGATTCGATAAAAGAAGGATCTGAGAAAGTAATGAGTTGGGTGGGTGTGGCTGATGGCAGAGGGCTACTAATTTTTTGGTTTGATGCTCGTGAATCAGTTGATTCCAAAAAATATTTATGACTTTTGAAAAATTGGGTATGGCCTACACTGAATGAAACTATTAATACAATTCGAAATTATTACTACCGACAGGACGGAGTGCCCCCACACAGCTCCAATTAATTTCTTGCGTGTTTGGCAGAAAGATTTACAGAAATTCATCATCATAAGAACCAAAGATGCATGGCCTGCTCACTCTCCAAACCTTAGCCTCTTGGATTACTGGTTTTGGGGAGAAATGGATACTGATGTCACTCATAACAAACCAGAAGGTCTACAAAGTCTTAAAAGAATAATCAACGGAATCGCTTAAAGTATCAGCGAAGAACGGTTACTACGTGCTGTTGCTAACTTCTTCAAGAGAGTTGAAAAATGCGCTGACATGATAGGGGGCCATTTTGAGGCAGAAATGAAATTTATGATGTTTATCTTAAAACCCTAATGAGTTTGACGTGTGTTTTCTAAACATATCTGTTTTTAAATTACTTTATATCTTTCATGTCATTCCTTTAAATTTACCAGCCTTTCTTGACTTTGTTCCAACATAAATACCAGATACATGTTTGTATTTAAATTAAAAAATATTTACGTATCGGCGTAAATCAGCGTAAATCACGTAAATTATGGAATTAATTGTACTGTGGTGACGTGTGGTGTCATACATACCTATGTATTTATTTCTCCTTATATGTTCAATAGTTTTACTTGAAATTTGGTACACATTAGTGTTGTATATACACTAACAACTTGTAAGAAATAGAGCACCGTAGGTTTAGAAATATGACATGTGTTCTTTTAACACATACTCAAACCCTCCCGTTCATTCTAATAGTCAAACTCATTAGGGTTAATATATTATGAAAACTTCATATTTCATTATTTGCTTCCTGATATTCCAAGTTTAAAATGATGATAATTATTCATGTCAGTGTTAAGCTATGGTCTAAATAACCCATTACTTATCAATCCGATTCTTTGATCAATTTAGACAATTTAAAATTTTATGTATTGCCATCAATTTTAATGATAAGAGAAATTTAGAATAAAATCATTCATAAAATCAATTGATGATTTTCAACTATCATCTGATAATTATTAATCTCAAATCCTATTTTCAGGAGAAGATCTTCAAGCTTTCTTAACCTTGGTGAACAGCAGCACTACTCTCGTAAACAACTGTCCGATGTTCTACACCAATGTGTCCGGGGTTTGCTACGCTTTTCTTCCATTCAAAGTAAAGACTTTGAGGTTGTTAATTGACAAACATATATAAAAAGTGGCCTTATTTAAGGAATAACTATTACTAGTTTTTATCTTTTTCTTTATGTAGATGACATGGCCAGAAGCTTTGGAGAGTTGTGCAAGCATTTCAGGGATTTTGGCTGAACCTGAAGAACTGAAGTTTATGACTCTTGTCAACTACCTTTATGAAAAAGGTAATCGCTTGTTTGTTAAAGTTTGTCTAAAGATCAAAATTTAAGGATTTACAACTTTGTTCAAGATGGTGTCAACCATTGTGATTTAGTTTAGTTTTAACTCATAGTTTCCTGAAATTCGAATTATAATATCTGATTGTTTTCACTTATAAAGTATATTATGGGCTAGTTAAATGTAATGTTATAGACAACAGTGCTGAATATTATCAAAAAACAAATATTTTTTCTTAAAACTTAAACCATTACATTCGCTTCTTATTAGAGAAAATTTGAAGCGGCATCTGTCGTTTCAGTCAGAAGTCAAGAATCATTTACATAACTTCTTATCAGAAATTTTATTAGACATACAATTCTATTTTACAGCATACATGTCAGACTTTTGGATCGGAGGATTATATAACAATGACTTTAATGATTGGCGATGGCAGAGTGGGGAATCTATGCCTACCGGAACTCCATACTGGGCTTTGATGTAAGTATTGAACGTAAATACATAATATTAAATTCAGCATTTTGAAATTATAATTTTCGTGTGTATTTATTGGAAGCCTATTCTGCGTTCTTCCTGCAGTTATAAAAAAAGCTGCGAATCTAGGAAAATGAGTGAGAAACTTGGCAAAGCTGATGGCTGTTACCACTACCACCAAACTCCTACAGAGAGTTCTGCAGGACAGTGCACTGCGATGGACTACAAGAACATGTTCTACTTCTCCAATGAAGAATGTTTTGAAAAGAAGAAGCCACTATGCCTACACATAAAACTTTGAACTTGATGATACATCGGCTACAATACAAATAGGATACATCCATTATATTTGTATAGATCATATTATATAGGTTGAGTCAGAATTTCAGAAAGTCGTTCAATAATTGTGTGATTTGTTTACTGATAGTGTATTGTTATTTGATCGAAGAATATTTAGATTATGAAATTAATATATCGTAAAACGAGAACCATTTATAGATGTTAAGAATTAGGTTACAAATTTATATATAACTTTGATTTATAAGTAGTTTACATCTATCTCTTATTCATTGTGAAGTTGCAGTTTGAATTTATTTTTCTTCGAATATTTTACTGTCTAAATATAGAATAATAAACTTATTTCAAACAATACTTGCTTAAATTTTATTTTATTTCGATAGTAAATTTATAACTTCCTACTTCATATCTTATATCAAATAATTATTGTTATAATATTTGCGAAAATTATTAATTGGTTAAACAAATTGCAATGAAACTCAAAAAAAAATCTTCCTAAATGGAAAAATTAGGCCAATCATAAATCCTTGTGAGGCCAAATTCTTCATCAATTTTTTTTTCATTATTCTCAAAAGTTCAAAATACGTAGGATTTAATTATTTTTCAGTTGCATATGCACTTGATCCTTCAATTATGTTATAAATATAAATATTCTTAGTTCCATCTAAATCTTTATACTTGGTTTGAGAATCATATGATATATGTTGGTTCTGTAAGAAGATGGTCCATTAACTGCTCTGTATAGGAAGTCCTTATGATAGAAAATAAATACTTGTTGAAGATAGAGAAAGGGTAAAATTATTGGTCATGGAAAGTGATCATAAATTGATTATAAGAACTAACAGAACCATTCAGTGCATAATTCTGAATAGGTAATAGGTCTATTACGAAATAAATTTTGTTCCAAACCTCAAAATCTCACTCCTGGTTCGCTATCTGAATAGCTAACGGTCCCCACCGTGTGAAACACAGACACCCACACCAACACACAGACACCCACACCAACACACAGACACCTACACCAACACACTTTGATGGTGTGGTATTGATTGAAATATTTTGCACCCTTATTTACTATATACAATCGATCATAGACATTATTTTATTCATTGGCCAGCCCAACTAATTCCCATAACAATTCTGTTCTGTCTCCAATTCAAATAACCCCATTATCATTATACAAGTAATGAATGATTTTGAGCAAAAACTCAAGGGATACGTTATGGAAAAAATCCTGAAAAATATACATGTTTTCATTTTTGTTTTCTAGAAATTATCTAGATAACACTTTATAAACTTATGTGATTCACAATACATTATAGGTTTTACCTTCATCTAAGTGTTAATTTTGTTCACATAGAGCATATAAGCGCTGAGCTCTGCACACACGCTACGCGAATCTAATTTATACAGAAAGAAAATCATTTAACACATTATGCAAATATTCCCTGTATTTCAATTAATTTTACTGTGAATGAAAAAATATATCTTTTAATTCGTACACTTACCAGTTTCAATAGACTGGGAATGAGGGATATATTTTGGGATGTTCTTTGCCCGAAAATTTTTCGCCTACATTAATTTCGATGTGAACAGAAATAGTGATCACGTCGAACACTTTACCAGTTTCAATATGGGTGATATTTTGTTGAATTATTGTTAATTAATTAAATTATTATCCACATAATTTTACTGTGAGCTGTAATACTTTTATAAATATTTTGCTATTTTGAACATTCATTAAATAGATTTCGTGAGGTGATTCTGGTAACAATGACCACAATGTACGCTACTTTGAACCCTCAACTCCATTTTCTTACAAACTATTACATAGAAAATGAAAATTTTTAAGAGTAAGAATTACATAATAACTTCGATTCATGTCTTGCAATTATTCAATCTTCTATCTATAGAAGTGGGACCTACCTGTGCAATAAGAAATTTGGGAGGTATGAAGGAAGGAGGATATTTATTGAAAAGAAAAAGATTACATAAAAAAACGAATGGAAAAGTATTAAATTCTCATTTTCAAGCCCTTCTATGAAGTCCTATCAGATGATAAGACTCTTTCAAATGAATAATAATGAAATCTTACATCATCTTGTAGCGCGCGCAAAAAATGAATCATAGAAAACTTCAATGAATGAATTAGAGGTGACAAGATGACTAAATAAAAAAATAATTAAAATTTATTCTTTTACTCAATATGCTCTTATTCAGTACGGCTATCGCGTTCCAATTCTAATATATTACAAGCTAATTGTTATCGGTGTTCTCTTCAACAAAACATTCATCAAGCTCGTGGCTATTTTGGTTGGACTTCTAAAACAATTTATTGGAGGCAGCATGGTTTTCCTCGATTTTTCTTGGGTATAGGATTTTGGGTTCTTAACCCCATACATTTTAGTATGGGGTTAAACGTCTAATTTGCAGCCAAAGGCCGTGTCACTGACGTCAGAAAGAAATTTAATATAAAGGACAAGAAGAAGTAGCCCGAAAGGAACTTGGCTCCTTTATTAAAACCCCCTACCATCTGTCGTTGACAAAGATCATGCATGCAGAATAGCTACTCAGTAAATGCAGTCATTTACTTTGGATTGTGACTACAAAAGAAAAAAAAAACACCGGTTGCTGGACTCACGGATGGAAGAGAAAAATGATGAGGTGATTGTAAATGAATCCAACGAGCCTTAGATTTTCCAACGAAAATCTAAGACCTCGTAGTTGAAGAGCATATCATTATTTATTTAGAGGTTTAACATGTGCTTCAGAGCCAAAGGCCTCATAGATGATGAAAAAAGGAAATTAAATGCAAGTGACCGGAAGGAGCTGTCATAAAAGTAATTGGCTCCATAATTCAAATCACTTACCACCTATCAGTGAAAAATGAGGTCTTTGATCCTCTCTAACAAAAAATCTAAGACCTCATAGTTGAAAAGCATAAACCTAGCACTATCCTCTAAAATTGCAAGTAGCGGTTAAAGAATGATAAACAAGGAAAAAATAACATATTCTAAATTACGACACCCCCCCCCCCCCCATTTGACAGTAATATTCTGTTTGTAAACTAAAACAACTTGAAAGAGAATCACGAATGAAGTGAATTCACTTAAAAAAAACATTAGTAAAATGAGTTATGACAGCAACGAGAATAAAGATTGAATTATGTTCGGCAATAATTGGAGGACAAGTTGAATTAGTCGGTAGATAGTAAAGAAGGAACCAAGACTAAATATTTATTCTATGATGAGTTGTTTATGATATGTTTTGAAGGATTATTGTGTTGAGTTTTTCTGCAATAGAGAAAATTCATAATTTTTTTTGTTCGCAAACATACTTTTTACTCCGTTTACTTATTTTGAAATGATCTCAGAACTTTTTAAAAGCTTTCTAGACTGCAAGACAACTTTAAAAAAGATGTCTGGGTATCCACGTTTGTATTTTGGTATAGTAAAGGTAAACGGGAGTAACGACGCTGCTCTTCACGTTTGGCTGTACTGCACGAAGGAACACAGGTCTACAAGTCTTCAATCAATATCTCATGGTATTTATTTAATCTCAGATTGTGACAATTTCTGCATTAAATCACAAATTCGATCCATATTTCTTGTTTAATAAATATTCATTCTCTTCATTATACAGAAATCAAAAACAATTAACCACTCCAGGCTCCTAGAAGAAAAAATGATGATTACTTAACAATGAAGACCTAAGGTACATATTATACAACAATTAATATGGATATCACATAATATTTGGTTCAGTATATATCTGTTCATATACTTTCCTAGTCTTTCCATTCAAAGTACTCTCAATGGATTCATTAATGAAAAATGACTGGCTTTTAAAAAGAACATTCATCACTGTTATCTATCATTTTTTCCATGTAGATGGCATGGCCTGAAGCTTTGGAGAGTTGTGCGAGCATTTCAGGAATTTTGGCCGATCCCGAAGAACTAAAATTCATGACACTTGTCAACTACCTCCACGAGAAAGGTGGTTATACATCTCAAATATTAAGCTTAATTAAAATTGTTTTGAAATGAAACGATGGTTAAAATTATAGGAGAATCTAAATGTAATGATTTTCAACTTTGTTATAAATAGTTCCTACTAATGTGATCATTGAGCTATATATGTATATTACCGACTTCTGCAGTCTTCAAATCGTTGATATATTTTCCTGCTATATCAGGAGTTTTTTGGGCATATTGTTCTTTTCAGGATATTCGTCAGATTTTTGGATCGGAGGATTATTTGACATTGTCTTCAATGATTGGCACTGGCAGACTGGGGAATCTATGCCTTCTGGAACTCCATATTGGTCTTTGACGTAAGTACTGACTGCAAATCTAACCATACCAAATTCAACAACTTAAAATAATAATTTCTCTGTATATATTTGCATATTATGTTCGTTTTTATCAGTTATAAACAAACCTGTGAGATTCGAAAAGTAAGTGAGAAACTTGGCAATGCTGATGGCTGTTACCACTACCACCAAACTCCTACAGAGAGTTCTGCAGGACAGTGCACTGCCACAGTACAGAGAATATATAGTATCCCAGAGCTATAGGGGGGATATTACGCGTGTCCCGGTAGGCTGTGACGTCACATGTCAACAATGGTGCGTACGTTTGTACGTACAGTACAAACACAAAAGATGGCTGCAACACACCCAACTTTTGTTAAATAACGTTTTCGGTGATATTTTTTTTAATTCCACATTACCGCATGCTATTATCCAATCTTTACAGTTATACGGACGAAAATTATAAAATGACTGTTGATGAAATTGCTACTGGTCTTTTTACACCCAAAATAGTAACAAATTTATAGTCTTGAAGAAGACGATTTATTCAAGATAATTAGATCATTAGTCAGATCGGTCGCGTTGGCCGCCATCTTAATTCTCTATTCCACGTGACCCACAGCAATTCTGTTTACTATGACGTGACCTCTTGTTTACATACATGACGTCACAGCCTACCGAGAATAAAATTGAATAATACATGTAACTGGGGTACTATACTATTCTATGTACTGTGGCACTGCCATGGACTACAAGAACATGTTCTACTTCTCCAATGAAGATTGTTCTGAAAAGAAGAAGCCAATATGCCTACACCAAAAGCTTTGAATTTGAGGATAAACATCTACCATACCAATATTCCATATTCATTATGTATCCACAGATATATATTATGATTAGTTAAGAATTTTATTGAAGTCATGCTATTGTATGATATGTATTTTGATGATTAATTGTTACTATATAGAATTATAGATGGAGGAATTTGTATAATTGAAAAATCGTGCATCTAGAGAACTATTCAAATATTTTAAGGATTAGATACACTAGTTTATTTATGTATATAAACTTGAGTCATGATCATTCCTTATGGGTGCAGATAAATAAATAAATTACTGAAAAATGGGCTATAAATTTTATTTTGAATTCTAATCTATTAGTAAAATAATATGCTTTCAAAATGGGATGTATGTCTAAGTTCTTTGCCTTCAACAAAAACAATAACAAAGGGAAGTTTTAGGCACCTTTTCAAATTATAATATCAGCTGGTTAAGATATAAGGTAGTAATAAAATAAAGACCTTTTTAATATCTAAATTCTTTGTATTGTCATATATTGTGAATTGCTTGGTGCACGGACAACTCGTACCTGGACAACTCGTACCCGGGCAACTGGTATACAGGACAACTGGTATACAGGACAACTCGTACCCGGACAACTGGTATACAGGACAACTCGTACCCGGACAACTGGTACCCGATTTCCATAATTTCGTGTTAAATGTACCTAATTATAATAACTGAATAAAATACAAGTCCGATTTTCAAAATTTAGTTAAATGTACATAATTATAAATTAAATAACGTATGCGTGTAGGTGCCTAAAATACAATTGAAAAACTTGTTTTGATTATATATTATTACCTGAGTAGGTAATTTTCCATCTCATTCACAATATAAGGTAGTCTGTATTTTAGTCTCTATAAAAGTTTAATTTTATCTTTAGCTGTTCTAGGTTACTTAATATTTAACTTTGCTAACTTAAGTATATTAAAAGAGGTTAATTTAATTAAATTAGCACTGTTGGTTCTAATATATTTTTCGCGTATTATGTTTAAAATATATATCATGAAATGGAAGACTCTTGAAGTGAGATCATACGAATTTTGTAATGTAGTCTATATTGTAGTCTCTATAAAAGTTCCTATTTTATCCTCATGAATTGTCAGTTTATGTATGTTTCATTGCAATTATAATTTTTATTATAATTATGTACATATAACTAAATTTTGAAAATTAGACTTGTATTTTATTCAGTTATTATAATTAGGTACATTTAACACGAAATTATGAAAATCGGGTACCAGTTGTCCGGGTACGAGTTGTCCTGTATACCAGTTGTCCTGTATACCAGTTGTCCGGGTACGAGTTGTCCGGGTACGAGTTGTCCGGGTACCAGTTGTATGTGCCTACTTATAGTTTGAGAAGATTGTGAGTAGAAAACTGAATCAATTAGACACAGCCCAGATAACAGTGAATAGATATGACTGTATCCTATATCAGTTACTGTAAGCTTATAGGGTAACAAATAGTACCCCATAAACTACAGTATATAGTCCATAGGACACAATCACATCACTGTGATGCCTTTGAATATATCATATAATAACTGCTATCTGTTTGTTTGTCGAAACTAATTATCATATGTTTATTAAAGCCAAATTAAAAGACTTTGCATTGCTAAGATCACTAGAACAATGGCAATGAAATTGATACTCTAAGCCTTAAGGTTCTACTGAAATACAGAAGACTAGAATGTATTAAAAATGATCCTATAAATATAATAGGATAATATAATTCTCTGTACGAAATTATTCTACAGACCTTGCTTTAGAATCCGATCAAATTACTTGCATGAATGACTCCACTCATAAATTCCTCAATAATATTCCGGTCAGTAAGCCGATATCTCTTAGTATGTAAGTCTGTAATTGCATAATTCCCTTGTAGCTCTTCCAATAGACAACACACTGTGCTGAGTAGCTGATGTCCCTTAAAATCGTGTCTTAAAATCGTGTCAACATTTCCATTCTTTACTATGTGCCTCACCATTACTGTTACTAATGACGGAATGACAAATTTAGCACTTCCCTGCAAACATTTCCACATGTCATACACATGGATGTCATGTGGTTGGATGGTTATAATATTGCAATACGTTTTTAAGATGTATCATCCACATTGAAACAACCAAAACACTTAAATAACAGATGTTAACCATGTGTAAATTACCACATCAAAACCACATGTCAATGACCATTTCAATAACAGAAGTTAACCATGTGTAATTTACCACATTAAAACCACATGTTAATTACCATTTCAATAACAGATGTTAATTATGTGTAATTTACCACATTAAAACCACATGTTAATTACCATTTCAATAACAGATGTTAACCATGTGTAATATACCACATTAAAACCACATGTTAATTACCATTTCAATAACAGATGTTAACCATGTGGTTACGCAATATCATAACCACATGTTTAAAACCATACTGAAACCATATGTTATAGATATTTAATTATAAACATAAAACATGGTAATTGGCATGTGGTTGTAATGTGGTAAATTAAACATGGTTAACATCTGTTATTGAAATGGTAATTGACATGTGGTTTTAATGTGGTAAATTACACATGGTTAACATCTGTTATTGAAATGGTCATTGACATGTGGTTTTAATGTGGTAAATTACACATGGTTAACATCTGTTATTGAAATGGTCATTGACATGTGGTTTTAATGTGGTAAATTACACATGGTTAACATCTGTTATTGAAATGGTCATTGACATGTGGTTTTAATGTGGTAAATTACACATGGTTAACATCTGTTATTGAAATGGTCATTGACATGTGGTTTTAATGTGGTAAATTACACATGGTTAACATCTGTTATTGAAATGGTCATTGACATGTGATTTTAATGTGGTAAATTACACATGGTTAACATCTGTTATTGAAATGGTAATTGACATGTGGTTTTAATGTGGTAAATTACACATGGTTAACATCTGTTATTGAAATGGTCTATGACAAGTGGTTTTAATGTGGTAAATTACACATGGTTAACATCTGTTATTGAAATGGTAATTAACATGTGGTTTTAATGTGGTAAATTACACATGGTTAACTTTTGTTACTTTTGAACTCTAAATACAATTATGTGAAAGAGGATGATCAATCTATTTATTGTATAATTACAGTAGATCTCACCTATAGTCAACTCCTGTATAGTTAACCATCCTGTTTAGTAGAACCCTGTTTAGCGAACTAACTTTTATAGTGAAAATATTTAGTTTAGTTTGCCACAAATTGCCTTGTTTTCTATGAATATCTATATAGTAAATTAGTTTTATTCCATGAAAATTCTTCCAGTATAAATTTTCTTTAATGAAGTCATGTGTAGTGATCCGTTTTGATATTTAGAGTACTGAGAAATTAAATACACTGAATAATGACTATATTTGAAAAAGAAAGAAAATATTTTATGTAGTCTGCCATGATAATGCTAGTTTTCTATACAACTCTTATATCATGGGCAAATGCAGCACTCATTGCTATTTTGGCACTCAGAGCGGCACTCGTGCCCACCAGAGAAAAGGTGCTTTATTTTCTTCCAAAGAAAATTTAGAATATTTAGCCCTGACTGCTTTATAAATTACAAGGATTTATAATATAAAAGAGGATGGTAAACTAGTTGAAGAACAGAATGTTTTAATTACCTTGATACTTTGATAGTCAATTTTATACGTTAATAAGGTATTTTTTGTTTATTGTTAAAGTAGTGCCGGTGTTTAAAATTTTTACTTCTGACTCTTTTTATCTAGATCATTTATTCTTACGCTGGTAAGAATTTGTGCAATCATTTTTAATTCCTTTTTTTAATAAGTTGGGAAGCCATTGTCATTTATCCTGTGATTTTATGAATTAGTTATTAAATTTTTATTACTTGAATGTAAAACAACTTATTTTTGTTTTTATTGTGAAAAAAAGAAAAGTATAATTATGTATCATTCATTAATTGCTTTTAATTCAAATAATAAATATACTACAAATATTTATGTTCCAAATATGTACGATTGTACGTACTTCAATGAAATATATCCCCCTTCCTCTCATTTTAATTACTCAGTATCCCCTGAAATTTAAAAAAACGAAAAGAAAATGGTAACGGCACTGTTATTCCATATTTCGGCACTGAAAAACACAACATGTGCCCATCCCTGCTCTAAAGTGAAGTAAATCATCTAAAGTGAATATAAATTTATTAATAATAACTTTAAAAAGCTACTTCTATCATGTCCAGGATGGCTCAGTGGATATGTCGCAGGCTCAAAACAACAGCAAACTACAGGGACCCCAGTTCGATTCCGGAAACACCACTTCATTTCTTTCCTCATTTCTTCCAATTTAATTTGTATATAACAATATGTAACATTAAACTAAATAATATGCAGGCGAATTACATATACACTATGTACTTTAAAGTAAGAAATGGCAATAAAATTAGTATGATCTTTTTGATTTCTTGACACATGGTATTGATGTGTGTTACACATGGTACTGATATATGTTACACATGGTATTGATATGGGTAACATATGGAATTGATATGGGTAACATATGGTTTTGATATGGGTAACATATGGTACAGATATGGGTAACATATGGTACTGATATGGGTAACATATGGTACAGATATGGTTAACATATGGTACTGATTTGGGTAACATATGGTACTGATATGGATAATATATGGTACTGATATGGATAATATATGGTATTGATATGGGTAACATATGGTACAGATATGTGTTGCACATGGTACTGTTATGTGGTTTTGTTATGGTTAACATGTGTATTCCATATGTTATACATGTGGCAAAACCACATGTATAACATATCGTCCAAGGTTCCAAAAATCAACATTGTAACCACATTGTTATAATGTGGACATAACCACATGGTATACATGTGGAAATGTTTGCAGGGTTGAACGTTCTGTGCCAATATTAAAAGAGACAAGTCATATTTTCAAGTTTATATGCCGTAAAACTCCCATAATCCGTATTAATCATAATTTGGACTGCTTTAAATTTGGTCTTCCACAAATTTGGAATAATTCTTTGGTTATACGTGGATATACTCCTAAAATAGGATGTTGATAATATTTGCATATTCTACATTATTTTTACATATTGTAATTAGTTTAGAATGATATAGTGTAATTCTTGACTAATGCAATGTTGCTCTACTATGTACCTATTTTCACTTTTGTTCAAAAACGTGAATTCTATTCTCCTGAAAGAGTTTAATAAAATGATAAAAATTCATTTCTCACAAAGTAAAGATGGGAAATTGTTTGATACTATTAATTATTAATTATGATAAATAAACTTCACAAATTATCTCCTATTTTCTATGTCTACGTATTGTTGTAGCTTGGAAAGATGCTTCACAATTATTCTATTTTTATATAAGCGACTTCTAAATGTAGTGTACATTCTCTAAAATCCTATATTGAAGAATCTCTAAAATACTATATTATACAATCTCGAAATACTGCAATGTAGATAATGTAGAATCTTGAATATCCCGTACAGTAGTGTTGTGCTCAGATAATCTCCCATCATAAAATACTTCGTATTTTATAATTTATACTCGTGACTAATTGTCCACCGACAGGTTACTCTATTTATTCACCCAAATATTTGAAGTTCTCATAATATATTTAATAAGTTACCCTATTTGAAAATAATTACCATTTGTAGTCTTATAAATAAAGTAGTTTAGATTTAAAGTTTCATTTTTTGTTCCTTTGATGAATTTCGAAGTGGAGTGGTTGGAATATTCTTATTCTGCAAGGTGATAGTTAACTTTCATCACTACTGTTGAATTTCTTAATGGCTTTGAGTCATGTCTGACTTTTGGTTCCAAGTACTTGTCCGTACAGATTAGAATTTTGAATTGGCTAATTATCGAAAAATTTAAAATTTTGTTTTGAATTTATTAGGAAGAGTGTCTAATGACTTTTGAAGTTTGTAATGACACTGCGTAATGACCGAACAATGACTTTGCCTCATTTTATCTTAAAATTATTCAACAGTATTTTTATGCTATAAATTTAATATGACTTTTGTGACTTACAGATTATAACTCAATATTTTTTTTGCAAATTGTTCTCTGCCTACACCAATGTGGGTTCATATTAGCATTTAGAAGTAGATAATTACTGAGAAAGTTGCTCCTTATTTTGATTTGAATTCTAACATATAGAATTAGATATAAATATTATAAGTTCTATGTTTTGTACTGAAACTGTAAGAAAAAAGGCTTTAAGTCCTTTCATCGAAAACACATTCACCGAAAGCATTGTCACCGAAACCGTTTTGCCTTACAATTTCGTCGCACGACACTTTCACAGAAAATATAAAAAATTGCAAAATGAGGTATACTTATTTTATAGCAAAAAACAGTAAAGTATGAATGTAATCACTATCAAATCTGGCCAAACCGATTACCTAACCTTAGGTCCACTATATATAATTATATTTATAATGTTTAGTGTTTTAAAAAATAGGCAAAAGTGTCGTGCGGCGAAAGTGTTTTTTGGTGAAAGGAACGCGAGTCACCAGTAAAAGTTGCTCGAGAATTCTTGTTCGTATTTCAAGTCTTCATAATTTAATTACTTACAATGATTGATTGTAAGATGAAACAGTTACCATTTTGAAGATAACTCAAGTGTATTTGAATCATTAGTGAATTATTTATATTTTAATGATTTTCAAGATATTTAATGTCAAAACGTGCCCAGTTGTTTTGAAAGAGGTTGTATAGAACATTAAATCAGTAAGGCACAGTTCAGATCAGGGTGAATAGATTATAACTCTATCCTAAATTGATAATGTATGTGATTTTAAGACAATATATGCTACTTTATCATCACTATAGCACACAATGACTTCATTGTGATGCATTATATAAAAATAGTAAAACATATAATGAATGCCACCTAGAAAAGGATTCTACAGATCTTGCTTTAGAATCCGATCAAATTACTCGCATGAATGACTCCACTCATAAATTCCTCAATAATATTCAGTTCAGTAAGCCGATATCTCGATATCTCTTAGTATATAAGTCTGCAATTTCTTTATTCACTTGTAACTCTTCCTATAGACAACACACTGTGCTGACGTGTCTTAGAATCGTGTCAACATCAGAGCGTATTTACTTTGTTCCACATCAATCTCAAAACTACAAAACATTAATGTTATTAGTGACAGAATGACAAATTCAGCACTTCGACGTCCATTACAAATATATGAAGAAATGTGAGATATTGTATAGGTTGATATTCAGTAAAGCTCCTCGAATTACTAAGCGTAATTTGGACTTCATTTGAATTTGGACTTTTTTTTTGCTTTGACATGGATATCCACTTAGAATAGGATTTTGATTGTGCTTGCATATTGTGCAATATTTTTTGTCATATTTTAATTAGTTTTGAATGATAGAAATCTTGCCCATTGTAATGTTGCTTTTAATATAAACTATTTTGACTTATGTGCAAAAACGTGAACTTATACAAAAAGAAAATAGAGAAGTATATAATTCTATTCTATTGAAATAGTTTAATATTCAAAGAAGCACATTGTAGCATGTGAAAATTCAGAGGGATATCACTAATTGCTTTTTGTATCTTAAAGTATAATACTTGTGTAGATGATTTCATGCTTCCTCGATTCCGAACAGTGCCCTCTAATCCAAAAGAAATCTACTGCATACTATCATATCAAAGTTCATAGGATATCTTTGTAAGCACTTCAAAATAAAAATCAAAACACCTGAACATCAAGAAATATTCCATATTTTTAATAAGAAATATTAAATTCAACTGGAATCGAATCCTGCCTTTCGAGCATAGTTCAACTCGCTGTGCTGGAAGGTCGACTGGGTTGGTTGGATTATTAACCTTTTTGGTAAATTTTATTTTCACAGAACTGGATTATAAATATTTTTGGCAAATTTGTTTATCACAGACAGAAAAGGAGAAAGTTCATCGAAATATAAATAATAAAAAGATGTCATTTCTTTCCATCTTATTGCTAAGTTTTTCGCTCTTCATACCAGGTGAGGTAATAATTATAAGATTGTTCGTTATTTAAACATTGAATTCGAAAAATATTCATTTTTTCTTTTCGTAAGCATTATAGACATATGTATATTATAGATGCAGATCACAGGTTATACATTTGTTCACAGAGGTGTCCGGACAATTTTTCCCCTGACAATTCGTCACCGGACAACTAGTCGCAGGGACAATTCAAGAAATGGAAAATATGGCTAATATTTTCACTAGCTAAATGAAATATTAAAGTAATTAATAGTAAGAAATATGGTGAAATGGAAAAGATGGCGATGAATTGTCCACGACAAATTGTCCGCGAAGAATTGTCCACGACGAATTGTCTGCGACGAATTTTCGGCGAGGAATTGTCCCCAACGAATTGACCACAACGAATTGTCGGTGACGAATTGTCCACGCGACGAATAGTCCTAGCACTTTTTTACTTAGCTACTACATCGTTTCCTACTTGTAATTAAACTTTTAAGAATTGATTGAATTTCAAAAGATATGCTATCTTTTATGGTAATAGTGAAATAATGATTAATCTTTTCAGGTCTTGCTTATCCTTGCAATAGTAACTACATCCGATGTTACTCATCAAGTGATTGTATTCCGTTCAACTCTCTCTGTGACGGGAAAAAAGATTGTTCACATGGGGAAGATGAAGATGAGAGCTTCTGTGCGGTAAAATATCTAAGTAGATAATTTTATTACGTGATTATTGTGTTTGGTAAACATCAAAGTGACGTAAGACAAAGAGGAATGAATAGTTAATACAGTTTTTTTTCTCTACAGGCATATAAGGAAACTAATCCCTACAAAACTTGCCCACATGGTCACACCTACTGTTTACCTCTCAAGAACTGCTACACTTGGTTGAGTTCTTGTAATACTAATGAATGTTCGAAAACATTGAATCACACTATTTGCGATGTGAGAATTTGAATGTGAATAAACAATCATATAACGAACAAATCCATATTATCGCTCACCTATAGCTAATACAATGTAAAATAGCACTTAAAAATTAATATATAATGTCTATTTCTCTAATACTCCTTAACTGAGCAGCGATGTATAAGAAGATATTGAGAGAAATATACAAAATGTGTGGTATATGCGTTTGTTCGTTATTTGAGCATGTAGTGTAAACGAAATGTATTTTCCATGAATTAATTTCTAGTATATATCTTTTCCCCCACTTAATTTTGCTTGTAAATGCCTATTCACATTTCTCACTTTTAATTTGTTTTCTTTCTTTTTTCGAGAACTACATAAAAATTAACACGTTAACGCATACTATATGCATAAGAACATATGTACACCTTGCCTGTCAGAAAAATTGCCTTTATTTCGCTTGAAATACCGAGAGAAGAAGAACAATCACAAGATTAACATAAATCTCATATTACGATGAATATGTAGAACCAAATTTGAAATGGTTAACAGTTTTGTAACCTTATCTCTAATTAATGAATAGAGTGATGAATAGAGAGGGGACCTTTTTCCCTTAGGAAATTTTTTTTCGGAACTGATTTCTCTTAATTAAATTTATTTGTGTCTAATGAATTCTCATTTCCATCAGGCTTTACACACTAGAAGACTTCCTATTACTCCACCTAAACCAGATCCAATAACAGGTAAAACAATTTTTTAAAAGGGATCCGTACGAATTAAATGGGATCAAACAAAAAATTCAAAATATATAAAGGTACATATATTTGGTTATATGTACAGTATTTGAAATCGTTCCATTTATGTTCCTGATGTAGGTTGTATATGTTAGGCGTATTTTGATAATATGCTACAAAGTCAATTTCTTTAAAGTTAAGTTAAAGTTTAGTATTACTTCAAATATCGTATTGAAATGGGTAATTTAAACTAATATCTGATTATTGATCACAAATCCTATTTTCAGGAGAAGATCTTAAAGATTTCTTAACCTTGGTGAACAGCAGCACTACTGTCGAAAACAATTGTCCGATGTTCTACAGCAATGTGTCCGGTGTTTGCTACGCACTACTTCCATTCAAAGTAATAACTTTGGATTTATTGTTAATTGACATATATCGATAACATCTGATTTTGACTTTTACGAAGAACTACAAATACTATTATTCCATCATTTTTTTATTCAGATGACATGGCCTGAAGCTGTGGAGAGTTGTGCGAGCATTTCAGGGATTTTGGCTGATCCCGAAGAACTAATTTTCTTGAAACTTGTCAACTACCTTCAGGAAAAAGGTGATTATTGAATGAATATCTCTAACAATAATTCTACTTAAATATTTTTTTGAAGTGTAGTGGTGGTTTAAATTGCTTAAAGATAAAAATTAAATGTTTAACAACTTTGATCAAAATGGTTCCTACCAATGTGATCATCGAAGTTTATTAATTATCCCATTTTGCAATCTTCAAATGGTTGATATAACTTCTTTCTCTATCAAATTTTATTGAACATTCAATTCTATAATCCAGTTTATACGTCTGACTTTTGGATCGGAGGATTATTTGACATTGTTTACAATGATTGGCACTGGCACACTGGGGAAGCAATGCCTACCGGAACTCCATATTGGTTATTGACGTAAGTACTGATCGTAAATACAGTAACTCAATTTTTTTATTTATATTAATTATTTTGTAGTTTTACATTTATTTATTCTCAGTTACAAAGAAACCTGCGAGACTCGAAAACTGAGTGAGAAACTTGGCGAAGCTGATGGATGTTACCACTACCACCAAACTCCTACAGAGAATTCTGCAGGATGGTGCACTGCCATGGACTACAAGAACATGTACTTATTCTCCAATGAAGATTGTTCTGTAATGAAGAAGCCAATATGCATACACCAAAGGCTTTGATTACTCTCCAGCAGATTTTCTGGAAACAAATTTGCTGAAACTAAATTTACCGAAAAAAAATTCGCAGAGACCTAATTCACCGAACATGATTCTCCGAATATGAATTTCCCGAAACCCAAATTTTCCCAAAACGGATTTGCCGAAAGACGTATTTGGAACAAAATGTAATTAAGCAAAAAATTATACAAAAAGTTACAGAAAAGAAACGAAACAATGAAACCATAACCCTTAGTAACATTAAATGATCCTTTAATCTGCCTCTTCGTTAATCATTGTAACTGTTGATCTTTGTTCCACTAATTGATCCTTTGTCTATGTTACTACCTACCTACATATCCTTACTTCCTATCCTTACTTTACTATCAATCCTTACTTTACTATCAATCCTTACCTTACTACCTATCCTTACCTTACTACCAATCCTTACCTTACTACCAACCCTTACTTTACTACCAATCCTTATCTTACTACCAATCCTTACCTTACTACCAATCCTTACCTTACTTCCAATCCTTACCTTACTACCAATCTTTTTCCTTCCTACTATCTATCTAAATTCCTTTCAAAAGTTTTAATTTTACAGAATTTTAGAATATCTAATTGGTGTATTGTATTCACTCTTTCAATCTAATGTGTCATTCAGTATTATATTTCTTGTTTTTGAAATTGTTGGGCAATAGTAACACAACTATTAGTTTATGTTTATATCTTTCCAATATATATATTCGCTTCAACGAGCGAACTTTTATAAATAAATTTGTTTGAGTTAAAACTTTGATTTCTTTCAACACTTTATTACCTTCTCAATCTTGCAGAAGGTTATATTTTCATCGGAATTTATTTATTTATCATCTTGTTATTCGCTTAACTGAAAAAGTATTCAACCAAATTGCCTGAAATTTGGTGAAACGATTGGTCCATGTCCAGTGACATGCTGCTAGTCTTTTGGGAGTGACCCGGTCAAATGTCAAGGTCTTGGTCATTCATAAATCAAAAAGTATCGAACCATATTGCATGAAACTTGGTGGAACAATTGGTTGATATGCAGGAACCATTTTAATAGATTTTGGGAGTGATCGGGTCAAAGGTCAAAGATCAAGGTCAAGGCCATTTGTAACTCAAAAAGAATTTAACCAAATTGTCTGAAATTTGATGGTACAATTGGTCAATGACCAGGAACGATCTGGTAGAATTTTGGAAGCGATCCGGTCAAAGGTCAAGATCATTTATAACTACAAAAGTATTGTACCATATTGCATGAAACTTGGTGGAACGATTGGTCAATATGCAAAAACCATTTTGATAGATTTTGGGAGTAATCGGGTCAAAAGTCAAAGATCAAGGTCGAGGCCATTTGTAACTTATGCAAAATAACTTATTTTTATTTTTATTGTGAATTAGTTTCACATGAAAAAAGAAAAGTAGAATTATATATCATTTATTAATTCCTTTTAATTCAAATAAAAATGTGTAAGATTTTACGTACCGGTGGTAGGACGTTTCGGTACTGGACGTTTCGTAACCGGACGTTTCGTTACCGGACGTTTCGTTACTAGGACGATTTGTTACCAGATTTTTCGTTCCGAATCGCTACGATAGATTTTTTAAATTTGAAATGAGTTATAGACTAAAAACTATACCAATCCCATACATTATAAATTATAAATATATATGTACTGAATTTTTTCCCTATGCTGAACCAATTACCGGAAATTTTCAAACATATTATGTAGAAAATAGTATGTAAGAATAAGAATAAGGAGTTGAAATGGTAAATTATATAGTCTTTTCTTATATGATCGAAAATAGTTATTACTTTCGCAAAATTGCGGAAGGTTTTGCTTTTTTCATTAGGTCTCATTCGGTAACTTGTAACATCTGTTAATTTGAATTTTACCCTAACGTTAAAACCTTTTCAGAAGTATCAAAAACAAAAGATTTTCCTAATGTAGGCAGTAGAGCAACCTCCGAGTTCTCGGACTGAACCACATTTCCGATCGTGTGTTGAAGAATAAAATAGATTTATTGTTAGTTAACTTCTATATCGATTGATATCCATGATTTTTTCATTTCCAACTTTTTTATAGTCAAAGATATTAAGAGATGATTATTAATTTCAATATGTTTAAAAAGTAGACATTATTTTTAAAGTACTATAAATTTATAATGTATGGGATTGGTATAAAATGTAGTCGGCAACCCATTAAAAAAAAATAGTTTTCATTTCTTTAAAATAACGAAAAAGCTGGTAAACAAACGTCCTAGTAACTAAACGTCCGTTAACGAAACGTCCGTGCACGGAACGTCCAGTAGCGAAACGTCCAGTAACGAAACGTCGGTTTAATTACTCAGTATCCCCTGCAATTTCAAAAACGAAAAGAGAATGATAACGGCACTGAGATTCCATATTTCGGCACCGAAAAATACAACATGTGCCCACCCCTGAACTATACTTTAGGAAGAATATACTTCAATTATATTTTCTGTTTTGGAATTTAATGATTTAAATTTGGTAGAATTTTTCATTGTGACTTTTTTAGAAGATAATTGGAGTACATACTCACTTTACTCAATTAAAAATATCAACAGAAAAGTAAGTGTTTACATGCCTAGTGAGTCAACCAAGAACAAATTAATGAACTCTGAGAACGATTATTGAATATACTAGGAAAATGATAGTAAATAATGATAAGAGCTATATTTAAAAACTAGAATAACATGGTACATAAATCATCTTTTAATCCCAACTCGTTTATATATCTTAATAAACGATTAAGACCATTAATTATTAAATAACAGAAAGAGGAGAAAAATAAAATCTTACCAGTTAGTCCCGAGTGAGCATGTCTAAGTACGCCAATGATTTTCTTAAATAGACATTTTAGGGTGAGAACAGGTAATCCTTAGCATTGTGACAATATGCTTCTTAAATCATAGATCTTAAGAATAGGCGAAATGAAATGGTATCGAATGCTATATACCGCTGGTGTAGAATTATTTATACTCTATAATATTTTCAGGATAAATAATTTTAAAGCCAATTACAACAATACTAGTAATTACAAATTAATTATGTAGCTCTTCAGTACACTTTAAAAAAGTTTTAGAATCTTTCATATTTAGTACAGAATACTTATTAAATTAGAATAGTAGCTAATATACAAAGTTCATTGTACTATTAACAATCGTCGAAACTGTGGAATGTAGCACTATTTCTGGTAACAGTATCTTATTTTTTAGAAGCAAGAATTGAACACAAGTAATCAAGAATATCATAAATATTTATCATTGTTGTACAAATAGAGACATAGTATATAACAAACATAATAATGTGGTTTCTAAATGACCCAGTATCATTTACATAATGATACAAATACATATATTTCATTAACTACTCGGTAAAATTTGACATTGTTTTGAAAGATATATAGTACATATGTAATTTGGATTTATATCATTTTTTACGGCTGACCAATATCAATGATTAACTCAAGCTTATAATTACCGATATATTAGTAAGTTATTATATGTATATTGTAAATGTATAGCTTTAGCCAGCATATTTTGATGAAGTGGACCAATTAAATGCATAAGTAAATGATTATCTACTTCATCACTGTTGGTTCTGCTTCATACCCTTTATACCTGCCATGTACATTCTCGAGATTATCGCGCATTTTCAATGATCCTATAAACGGGCAGCGCATTCTCTAGATAGTGCAAATCGGCAAAAGGCGCGGGACATAAATACTATGAGTATGGATTCGCATAAAATCGATGTTTATTATCATTAATCAAATTGCTATATTACAGCGGGGCGATAGTTAGGTTGTGTCCAAATAGCAACAGTCAAACATTTTTAGTCGGTGAATTTTATATGATTCCCTTGAATTTTAATATTGATATTTGTTGTTTAAATATTGAAAATAATAATACTATAGTGAAGAACACAATGAATTCATTTCGTTTTATCCTGAGATTATTCAACGATATTATTTTTGCTTGCATTTCAATATGACTTTAGTGGCTTACATATTATAAATAACTTTTTTTGAATTATTATCGGGATTTTAAATTATGTACTGCAGAATCTTGAAAATCTTGAATTGTGGAGTCTAGATAATCCTGTACTGCAGAATCTTGAAAATCTTGAATTGTGGAGTCTAGATAATCCTGTACTGCAGAATCTCGAAAATATTGAATTGTGGAGTCTAGATAATCCTGTACTGCAGAATCTCGAAAATATTGAATTGTGGAGTCTAGATAATCCTGTACTGCAGAATCTCGAAAATCATGAATTGTGGAGTCTAGATAATCCTGTACTGCAGAGTCCTGAAAATCTTACATTAAAAAAAGCTAATCAGAATCAAGACTCAGACATATTTCAATTGGTAATAAGCGCGAAACATGCCTCGAAGTTATTGTATAATTGTAATTCCTCAACGGAGATTTTCTATGAGTTACAATAAAAGAAAATGTTCTTAAGTGCCCGACTTAGCCGAAAGTTCAAAATAGTGAACTAATTAAAATTATTAAGATTCAACTATAGATTAACTCTCCCTCAGTATAGATGAGTAGTTGACTGATACTTTTGATTCTAAACTATGATAAAAAAAAATCACAAAAAAGTCTCCGTTTTCTATATGTTTACGTACTGTAATAACTTCAAGATGTGCCCAAAATTATGTCAGCTTTTATATAAGCGGGATTTATTTGTACTGTTCTGATTTTGCTTCGTTTAATCTTAATATTATTTAACAATATATATGCTAGTAATTTAATATGATTTTCCTGATTTACAAAATAAAACTCATTATTTTTCTGCAAATTGTTCTATGTCAACACTGTACGAAAATAGTGCACTGTAAAATCTTTATTATACTATTCTGTAGAATCACGAAAATCCAGTACTGTAGAGTCTTCTAAATCCTATATTGTACAATATCTAAAGTCCTGTATTGTAGAATCTCGAGAATCCTAGTTTCAAGAATCACAAAAATCCATTCTATACTGTATAATCTCGAAAATCCTGTTTGTAGATCTCTTAATGGCTTTTAACATGACGGCTTTCGAAGTAGATAATTACTGAGAAATTATCTACTTATTGTGATTTGAATGCTAATATATTAGGGAAAAAAATGTATATTACAATTCGATATTCGTACTAAGTTCTATGTCTTGAACTGAAGCTAGAATATAGTGTTTATCAGAAGTCTTAGGGACATTTCAAGCCCTCATATCTGCTGCACTATAATTGGTAGTAAATTGAAACAAGTATCATTTTAAAGCTAAACTTTGTGCTTCTTTATTTTTTGCAAAATATTAATATTTTTGAAAATTTTCATGGTATTCCATACCAAAATGTGACTAGTGCTTTTAATGAGTGTGTTTGGAGCACTGAATCAGTATTACAAAGTTCAGATCACGTGAATAGATCTAATTGTACCCTATCTTAGTTACTGTGATCATTTAGAACAACATAAACTATCCTATCAACTCTGTAGAACACAATGACATCATTGTAAAGCCTTAAGTAAATCATATGTCAAGTGCCATCTGTTTGTTTCAAACTAGTACCTGTTGCAAATAGCCAAATTACCTAATTTAGTATTGATAAGAACACAAGAGTAATGGCTTTGAAATTTAAACTTCAATATTCTGCTGAAATAGGGAGAACTAGAAAAAGAATCTCCTTTAAATTATCTCTATGAAGAAATTTCTTCTACTGATCAAGTGATCATGTTCTAGAATCTGCGATCAAAACTCTCGCATGAATGACTTCACTCATAAATACCTCATTAATATTCAGGTCGGTCAGTTAGATCTCGATATCTCTCATTGTATATAAGGTCCTAGACTCCTAATTGCCCATTTCACTTGTAACTCTTTCTATAGACAACACACTGTGCTGACGTGCTTTAGAATAGTGCAAACATTTCCATTCTTTAACTTGTGCCTCACAAATAACAAAAAAAAAAAAAAACAGGATGACACATTTTACCACTTAACTTCGAGTAAAAGTATTTTAGGAAAAGAGTGATATTTGCAAGGTTGACATCCACGACCATGAAAAAGTTCAAATTCAAAAGATATCATTATAAATATTTCAGAATAATAATTAAAAGACCTGAAACTGAAGAAAAATTACATATTTATAATTAAAATATTCAATTCTTCTGGATTCGAACTCTGGATCTCCAACACAGTTGCATCTCACTGTGCTGGAAAGTCGGTTTACTTGACAGGTTTATTGTTTCTGGTCAAATTTTATTTTTACAGACAGATATATTCATTATCTTTCATCATAACAGAAAGATGTCCTTTCCTTTCATCTTACTGCTAAGTTTTTCGCTCTTCATACCAGGTGAGGAACTATTTATAAGATTGTTTGTTAATAAACAATAAATTCGACAAATATTCATCTTTTCTTCTCGTAAGAAATATAGACATAGATGTCTGATTTTGGATGCGGATAACCGATTATAGAACTGTTTCTCTGATTATAGATTATTACCTTAGGTTGACTTGATTTTTTTGAGACTCGCATTAAAAATGAATGATAACATTACTCAAAATTGACTATTCATACGTTTTTTACAATTAACTACATGATTTCTGATACGCTGGCAAATAATTTTTTTATGGGAATTGGCTAAAACATTGAATGGGTTGTCTCTGCTAGCTTAATCCCTACACACCTCTTCCAACCATTGTTGTAAGAGCATATATTGCAGTTTCTTGTTTTAAGAAAGACTTGATATTAACTCGTTCAACATGTTAACTTTGAAATAAACTGCCATATTATATGCATATTTCTATTTCTGTCTATTAGGATAAAATTTCAATTAACTTGAGCTACCTCTAAATTTTGTCCAAATATCCCAGGATATCGTCTGAGTTATTTCTTCATGGATACAAAGTATTTAACAGAGAGTCATCTAAAAATAGTATCTTTGACTTTTTATTTTCACCCTAATGAACATTGTCACAGGGGTGGAATATACCTGTGGTGGAATATACCTGGGTTCACATACCTGGGGTGGAATATACCTGGGGTGGAATATACCTGGGGTGGAATATATTGGGGTGGAATATACCTGGGGTGGAATATACCTGAGGTGGAATATACCTGGGGTGGAATATACTTGGGGTGGAATATAGCTGTGGTGGAATTTACCTGGGGTGGAATATAGCGGGATAGAATTTACCTGGGGCGGAATATACCTGGGGTGGAATATACCTGGGGTGGAATATACCTGGGGTGGAATATAGCGGGATAGAATTTACCTGGGGCGGAATATACCTGGGGTGGAATATACCTGGGGTGGAATATACCTTGGGTGGAATATACCTGGGGTGGAATATAGCGGGATAGAATTTACCTGGGGCGGAATATACCTGGGGTGGAATATACCTGGGGTGGAATATACCTTGGGTGGAATATACCTGTGGTAGAATATAGCTGTAGTGGAATATACCTTGGGTGGAATATACCTGGGGTGGAATATAGCGGGATAGAATTTACCTGGGGCGGAATATACCTGGGGTGGAATATACCTGGGGTGGAATATACCTTGGGTGGAATATACCTGGGGTGGAATATACCTGGGGTGGAATATACCTTGGGTGGAATATACCTGGGGTGGAATATACCTGGGGTGGAATATACCTTGGGTGGAATATACCTGGGGTGGAATATAGCGGGATAGAATTTACCTGGGGCGGAATATACCTGGGGTGGAATATACCTGGGGTGGAATATACCTTGGGTGGAATATACCTGGGGTGGAATATACCTGGGGTGGAATATACCTGGGGTGGAATATACCTGGGGTGGAATATACCTGGGGTGGAATATACCTGGGGTGGAATATAGCTGGGGTGGAATATACCTGGGGTGGAATATACCTGGGGTGGAATATAGCTGTGGTGGAATATACCTGGGGTGGAATAAACCTGGGGTGGAATATACCTGGGGTGGAATAAACCTGGGGTGGAATATACCTGGGGTGGAATAAACCTGGGGTGGAATAAACCTGGGGTGGAATATAGCGGGATAGAATTTACCTAGAACCCTAATTCATATATATTCACTAGCTAATTATACTTTTCCTATCGAAAACTGAAGAGTATTTTGTAAATTTCTATCAGTTATTGCTCATTTATTTAGCTTACTTGTAAATAGATTTAACTCCAAACAATTCATCAACGAATATGGAACAATAAAAAAAATGTTTTTGAAAATTCGAAAATATGCACAGTCAAGTTTTTTGACATGGACTTGTATTGAAATAAATTGTTATGTTGTATTTGAAACTGAAGATGTCATTATGAATTATGAAAAATTATTTTCTGTGCACTTTTAAGTGAAACAAATAAAAGTTATCTACTCAATTCAGAACATGTCATTTATTTGATATACATTAAAACCTAAACTATCTGTTCAGCTTGGATAATTAATTATTATTCAATCTTTTTATTTTTATTAGTATCTAAAAGATATTGACTGAACAAAATTATCTGATTTTTATTAATTGATTGATTTTATCCTAGCTGCTACATCTTCTTTTATAAGTAATTAATTATTTCAGTATTAACAAAATTCAAAAAGCTGTCATGACAATAAATTTTTTTTAATCGTTTCAGGTCTGGCTTATCCTTGCGATTGATTATTTAATCTTCTATCCCACATTGTTAATATTATTAGTAGTATCTGAAATACGGTGCTAGTACAATTTCCAACCGGACAATTGCCACCCCCATGATTATCATCAGTTTTGTGATAATATGATTTATAAATCATAGATATTAATAAGAATACACTGAGAAAAAATACGAGTCAAATTGACTCAAAATTTGAATTTTCAGTTTGTCCCAAAACCAGCTCAAAAATGTGAGTCAATTTGACTCATCCTAATACCTTACTTAGAAACAAAAGTCATATTGAGTCCTAATTCATAGTCAGATTGACTCAAGTCAAAAAATATAACAACTCTAATATTGGAGTTTTTCAGCCTTGACTCATGCGATGAGTCAAGTTGACTCGCTATTTTTTTCTCAGTGTACATTATCATAGACGAAACGAAATGAAATGGTATCGAATACTATATACCGCAGTTTTAAAACGATCCAATATATAGTGTTTAATCCTCACCGTCTATAATATTTTTAGCACTTATATATATATATATATATTATTTTTAAAGCATTTTGGAACATCCCTATTATTAATACATGCATATTTTGAGCGACTAGTTTCAAATACTGCAGCTTGTCATATCCTAGATTATTGATATTTGTTTAATAAAGATAGTATTGATAAAGAATTAAATATTTAATTCGTAAAGGAAATTTTCAATTGTATATTGAAAATAAATTGCATAAAAAATAATATGTAACTTAAAAATTGTCCGGCAGTGGCAGTTGTACGGGTGGCAATTGTCCGGCAGTGGCAGTTGTACGGGTGGCAATTGTCCGGATGATCACGTTATGATAAAAGGTCTAAAGTTCTAAACAGTTTCATCTCCTTTTTATTAATTGAGAGATTTTATTTTCGCTACTACATCATTTTATATATGAAATTAAATTTTTTAACATTGAACAAGTTTAAAAAGCTTTGTTATCTTCTATGGAAATAATGAAATAATGATTAATCGTTTCAGGTCTGGCTTATCATTGCGAATATTACCACATCCAATGTTCCTCATCCAGTGATTGTATTTCGATGAACTCTCTCTGTGACGGACAGAAAGATTGCACGCTTGGGGATGATGAAGAAGACGCCTTCTGCGCGGTAAAATTTATTCACAGAAAATTCTGATACATAATTATTGTGTTTGTTAAACTTCAAAACCAACTTGGATAAAAGAGATATTCTATCCAGTTTAATTACCTGTTCCTCCACAGGCATATACGGAAACTAATCCCCACACATATTGCCCAAAAGGGGATACCTACTGTACGCACCATGGCGCCTGCTACTCCTGGTTGAATGCTTGTAATAACAATGATTGTTCGAAGATTTTGAATCAAACTATTTGCGATGTAAGTACTGGAATGTGATTAAACAATAATCTAACGAACAAACCAATGTCTAGTTCTCTAAGCTATTTATAGGACAGGCTATATTTTATTATAACCTCGGACAAATTGCAACCGAAAGTTTTTCAACAGTTTTATGTTCTTGGAGGTATCTTCTATAGCATAAAAATACTCATAGGGAATCCTGGTGGTGGAAGGTTCTATGGCGGCTATTCCACAAAATGGCCGCCACCAACATGATATATTTCCCAATATAGGTACCGATTTTTAAATTTTATAATACTTCGAATTTAACTGCCAAACATACAATTTCGAAGACCAGGAGAATGAATACCTATTATAACTAATTAAATGTAAAAGAATACATAAAAAATAATTGAATGTCTATTTCTATAAACTGTTCAGCTGAACAGCGATGTATAGAAAGATATTAATGGAAATATGAAAAACTTTTGGTATTTGGGTTCGTTCGTTTTTTGAGTGTTTACCCTGGTGCTAGGACAGTTCTTCGCGCGGACAATTCATCGCGAACAATTCGTCACGGACAATAATTATTCGTCGTGGACAATTCGTAGACATCTTTTCTTCCATTTCGACTTATTTCATATTATTAATTAATTTGTTTCATATTTCATTTCGCCATTTATTCACCCTATTTTCCCTTATTTTCTTGATATCTAGATTAGTAAATGATACAATATGTACAAAACTTGGTATCTACAATACGAAGGATTTTTCTGATGGATAAGTAATCTTCCATTATTTAGAAATTAATTATTCCACATTTCGAAATTATTTATTTAACATTTGAAATGAATAAAAAAAAAATAATATCAAAACTTGGTATCAACACTACGAGTAATTTATAAATCTGAAAAACACAGATTAAACCAACCTAAAATCTCTGGATGTAAATTGAAGAATTAAAAAATAGAATAAAATTGTGTTAAAAATACAGAAAAATAATATAGAAAATTGTATGCGATGAATTGATCGCGACGAATTGTTCATAACGAATTGTCCGCGGCCAATTGTTCATTACGAATTGTCCGCGACGAATTATCCAGACACGGTTTACCCTATTGTATATTTTCTAAGAATCAATTTCCCTTAATTCAATTCCTATGTGTGTGATAAATACTCACTCTTTCACCAGGCTATACACACTAGAAAGCTTCCTTCTAACCCTGTTCCTCAACCTACACCAGATACCAAATCAGGTAAAGAAAATTGCATTAAAGAGGTTTCTTAACCATAGAAAGACCAGAAAGAATGAATATATCATAAAAAACCATACAGACAGGCCTCATATTAATGTTCTTTTTCTAAATAAAGATAATTGTTTTTTTAATTGTTTAAAGAAGGTCTGCTTCTTCTGGGAGGGGGCCTTCAAAAAATATCTATTTTACAAGTCAGATATTGAAGGGTTGTGTTCCGAATATTCCTATCCAATTTCCTTCTCTACAATGATTACATAGATTCCCATTATGATCGCTCCTAATACATAAATTCACACTGTGATAGATTATAATGCATAGATTTACATATTTATCGTTATTATTGCACAGAATCAATTAATTATCGTTGTTATTGAATAGATTCACTCTATAATCGATATTATTGAATAGATTCACTTAATAATCTCTATTATATAATAGTCTTAAGGGGACCGTCCGTGATTAAATCACTAAATTTTCAATATTTTTTTTATTGCTTAAATAGCTAGTTTATATTACTAAGATTGATCTCACAAAGAAAAATCAGCTGTTTATCACCCCCCTCCCCTTCCACAGGGGTTGGGAGCTTGGAATTTGGCGCGCCATTACATCTGGCACAGCGTGGGTGAGCCGCCTAACTCTTAGATTTGGCACATGCGTGCCTAGCTAAGTGGCTGCTAATTACATCATTGTTTCACAATTGGCTAACTGTTATTCAAAGTTAGCCTCTCAGAAGCATTCTAATAAAATAGATCTGGCAGTTGTGGACGAGAGTTCTCAAAGTGAAGGACGCTAAACTCGACAGAGTTCAGTTCGTCACTACTGATACAGCTCTTGTTCATAACTTTGGTAATGTTCATGGCTTTCTTTTGACACGTCTGGGTCTTTCTACTGAAAAGACAACTCTGAAGAGAAGGAATAGTGAGGCTAGTACACCAGCAAAGATGACACCGAAGCGTCGTCGGCGTGATGAGGCTGGACCCTCCCATGACTATCAACCCGGAGGATATTGATGGGTGTTCGTTGTTTGTTGTTTTTTTTTTTTCTGTAGCGGTTGTTGTTTGGCTATGTAAAACTTTACTACAGAGAGCTGGGTGGCGCCCAGTGATACCCACTACCTTTGAGTAGTAATAGCGGGGCACTTCGCCCCGCGGGGATTTAGTGCCATACATAGTCCAAATAAAAACTTTGAACTCATTTTTCTTGCAGTTGAAAAATTACTAACTTTTTGGTATTCAAACATGTACTTCTAATACAGTTTTGTAGCTACGGGTTTGCGGTTTTTTTCATTCGATTCTCCTGGTAATTTTCTACAAAAGCGTTAGGATCGATTTTTGAATTTCGAAATATAATTTTTTTTTTTTAGAAATATAATTTTTTTTTTTTGAAAATTTTAGTTTTTTCACGAAAAATCAAATTTTTCGTAAACTAATTCGAAATTCAAAAATCGATCCTCGGGCTTTTGTAGAGAATCACCAGGAAAATCGAATGAAAAAAACCGCAAACCCGTAGCTACAAAACTGTATTAGAAGTACATGTTTGAATACCCAGTTCGAAATTCGTTCGAAATTCGAATAACTTGTTTTCTATGCTTCTAATCGAAAAAATGCCAGGAACAAAAACATAATATTATTCAATTTTATATTTAGGAACTAAGTTTCATAACCGTAGCTTTATTAATAAATTTGTTTACAAAATTTACGGACGGTCCCCTTAATAGATAATCGCTGCTATTATAGAATAGATTTACGCTAAGATTGCTATTATTGCAAAGATTCACACTATGATGTCATCAGCTAAATATTTCTGCAAGCGACTTTTGTAATTTGACGCAATAGCTCGTTTATTTACCCCGGGCTGTGGAGTCCTGCATTTTTTTAATTGATATTTATACGATATATAAGTAGATCATAGTAGATCATATAGTATGCATCTATAATCTCACCAGAACGGGCCTCTCAGACCTGTTAATTGGTCGTTAGAGGGGCAAAGGTCTCCTCCAAGTAATTTTTTTAATTCTTTAATCGATGAGGTTAATGTTCCTTATCAATTTACTGCTAACCCCATGAAATTTGATAGCATATTTATATTTTTTTATGCTTTTAAAAGAATTTATCAAAACTCTACAGTACCTATTTTACTTCCGATTTGCTAATTTTCAGTCTGAAGAAAAAAAATGTTCGCCATTTGTTTTGAATGTCAAAAATGTCGAAAATCCTTTTAATTTTCTTTTAAAGGTATAAAATTGGATGAACTTATTATATAAATGTTTTTTATAATTTAGAAACATTTAAAATCTTAAACGAAGCCGAAAACGCTTTGTTTGTTCATAGAATTCAATTTTGAAATTAAAACAAAAAGTGTACAATCTTTTTCTTCAGCGTCAGGTTAGTGTTTCCTAAAATTGTTACACACAGATACATCAAAACTTCAAAGGCAAATAATGAAATATACACTGAACCGAATTATATGCGGTTTGCAGAATAATGTTCCTAGACCTTAGTTCTATAATATTATGTAATGAACTCATTTTTTCCTGGAGCCTGGAGAGGACCTTTAAAGATAAAAGTTGTTTCCTCATTTCATTTAAAAATATGAAGGTTCCCTTTTTTTAAATATTTAATTACTTTCTATTGAATTTCCTGAATCAAATATCAAAATTATTTTTTTTACTTTTATTTTTTAATGTCACTAGTTGCTTCTATCCTGATCAAATTGAAGGATTTGTTTTATTTTCTAAGTCATTGTTAATTAATAATTATTCATTGACTAGTAAAAATCGAAATTAGATACGGAGTAGCTATCTTGCATTCATGAGCATTGTCACTGACGGTGGTGCAGGGTGACTCTGTTCACAGAACTATTTTACTTTTCGACTGCCTCTTTAAGTCCCTTGTATTTAATTTCCTTCTGACGTCAGAGATGTGACCTTTGGTTCCAAAGCAAACGTTAAACCACTATTAAAATTTGTGTAAGAAATTTCTGTATATCTCTAATACTGTGAAATTAACTCCAATAATATTTACACATATCTCACCATCATTATATGACTAAAACAAAAAAATAACATTGGGTTGTATTTTTTTGTGAGGTAAAGGGTTCCATGGCTTATTCGGAATATATTTTGAGTGCTGACTCCGAAAATTATATCAATTTTGCCCAATCAGGTCGTATTTTCATGCTATGGAAATTGAAAAAAAACATAAAATTAAATAAACTATGCCAATATATTTTCACAAAATATATAAGTATTGTAGAGGGAGGTGGTGAACAATGGGACAAAAAAAAACACAAAAATATACATATTTCATTTACTATATGTATATGTAAAATATGAAAAACGAAAAACAGATATTTAATATTGATATTTCTTTATTAAATGGAATTAACTTGAATGCTATCACATTTTCCGTTTACTTGAAAATAGTTATATATAAAAAATTGTCCTATTGTATAGCAGCAAAAGTGAACTATGGAACATGTCCTGGTTAACAATGTGACAGGTCATCTAACTATATATATTGTCGACTATCAAGTTCGAATTATCTCTTCATGTTGCCTTATATAATATCAGTTTAATGTCCTCCAGTTTCACCAATGCCATGTCCGGAACATTTGGAAAATGAATCTCATTGCACTTGAGTCTTGGCCTTATATACGATATCTCAAATTTTCATCTTTTTCATACTTTTTTCTAAGTCATCAATATTCGATCACTACAGGGGAAATATTCTGACCCCTAACCGTGTCCCATTGTTAACCAGATGTGCTGTCCCAATGATCAAATTGACGTTATTTTCAAAACATGTGCGTACAGTGGCTCAAACGCTAAAGTATAAAAGTAATCCTTTCATATGATCATATCATACATATTACTTAATATTATAGAAAAATACCGTGAATATTATTTGTTAAACAAACAGATAAATAAAAATTGAAAGACAATACGAAAAAAATTGTTTTCCCACCTCTAAAACAAGTTTTCACTTTTACGTAGAGCTGACTGCACCTAAACTATAAGTAACTGCTATGCGAGTTTATTAGCTAAAGTGAGCCTAATTCACCACTAAATTGTTGTTAGAAATTACCCTGCACGTTCAATTGCTCATAGTGTCCCATTGATGACCATCCTCTCCTATATATCTAGTTTACATGGGCCAAAAATGTTCTGTAAAACACATATATTTGAAGAAAACATGAACAACTGTATTAACTTTTAAAAAACTTTTTTTTAAATATGAAACACAAAATCCTGACCTGATTGAGAAAAATGGTTAACACTCCTGAAATCAGCAGGTAAAAAAATACTTCCAGAAACGTATAATAATAACCCAACCTCAGAAGTGTAATTTCTGGATACTGATGCTTTAAAAATAACAGACATTAAAATTTCTACTTACTAGTTGTGGTAACAACTTATTTTCAGAAGAAAGTCTTTCAGAGGAAGATCTTCAATCTTTCTTAGCCTTGGTGAACAGCAGCACTACTGTCGAAAACAACTGTCCGATGTTCTACACAAATGTGTCCGGTGTTTGCTACGCATTTCTACCATTCAAAGTAATAACATTGGATTCATTACCAATTGACAAACATTGATGAAAAGTGACTTTGATTTATCTAAAGAACAATTGTTTATATTATTCCATTATTTTTTTATGTAGATGACATGGCCAGAAGCTGTGGAGAGTTGTGCGAGCATTTCAGGGATTTTGGCTGATCCCGAAAACCTAAATTTCATGAAACTTGTCAACTACCTTCATGAAAAAGGTGATTATTTTTTTTTTACTTAAAATGGTTTCCAATTGTAAACTAGTGCCTAACACCGTTTGTTACAGTTTGTTTCAACCTTTGTGGTCATTGATCAATTACTAATTTTGCTATCTTCAAATCGTTGATTTACTTTAATGTCATATCTGGAATTTTATTGGACATATCGTATTTTCCAGTTTACACGTCTGATTTTTGGATCGGAGGATTATTTGACATTGTCTTCAATGATTGGCGATGGCACACTGGAGAATCTATGCCTACTGAAACTCCATATTGGTTTTTGACGTAAGTACTGAATGAAAGCATAATATCAAGGTCAGCAACTCAAAATTATATTCAATGTTCTTATTTTGTAATTTATGTTGCGTTTTTATCAGTTACAAAGAAACCTGCGAGACTCGAAAGCTGAGTGAGAATCTTGGCAAAGCTGATGGCTGTTACCACTACCACCAAACTCCTACAGAGAGTTCTGCAGGACATTGCGCTGCCATGGACTACAAGAACATGTTCTACTTCTCCAATGAAGATTGTTCTGAAAAGAAGAAGCCAATATGCCTACACCAAAGGTTTTGAATTGGATGATACAACATCTACCATACCAATGCTATAGAGTCATTATTTTACTACAGGTCATGTATTACATATGTTTGTTAAGTCTGATTTTTTTGAAAGTCATGAAATTGTGTGAGATACATTTTAATGCTTTATTGTTATTAGATGGAGACATATTAGCTATTGATATTGATGTATCGTTCTTCGTTAAAAGAAGTAGAAAATTTGCTAAATTTATAAGGAATTTTAGGTTGTCTATATAAATATAAAGGGAAATGAATTCAAATGATGTAACTGCTTTTATTTGTAGGCAACCTGAGACAGGAAATTTTATTTAGTTTTAATTACTGCTTTAAAGGGGCAGTACAGTCAAAATCAAACTATCGTCAAATTGGTCCTAAATCGATTTAGTATATTTATTTATCTAACATTAGAATATTCGTTGATTTTAGAAATGTTTATATAAAAAGTATATTGTAAATTCGTGGCGCCATCTGTGGACTGCGGTGGACCGCGTAACTAATCATTGTAGTTAGTAAGTAAACAAAATGATAACCAGTCCCAGACTTGAATCGTTTATTAACTTATGAAAATGGTGAAAAAGAATTTGTGAAATTGAAAACTGTCCTTAGAGTCAATTAGATTTAGTTTTGAAAAGAAAACCATCTCTTCATAAATTACCTGTTAATGCTGTTGATAGAAAAACTGTTCACATGTTATCAGCTGTAAAATGTAAACAAATAGTACAGAGTGGTGGCGCCATCTGTAGGAGGACGCAGGAACTAAATCGAATTTATAAAATATGATATATATATCGCTTATTATATTTTTTCAACCGTTTAATTCTACAGGAATGCTTTATTCTTACTAAGTGATCGTTCAACATTAATATTATGAAAACAAAAATTGACTGAACTGCCCCTTTAAGCATCGGACTCAGAATTTAAGACTTTATACCGTTTTAACCCATCGATTATGGTGAAAACAATAATTTTTTTTACTGAAAAAGAGTCTTTAAGTAGTGGGCTTTCATGTCTCACATTTTTGTGAGGGTACGAGCACTAGAACCTCTCCCAGGAGAGCCCAAATGGATCACGATTTTTTTTAATTTCAAAAGGAATGCTAGGCAGTGTACTTTTATGTCTCATTTTTCTTGAGGGTTAGAGGGACTACAACCCGTCCATTGGCAGGGCCCAAAGGGGGAAGGGAGAATTTACGATTTTGGGTATTATTCACATATCTTAATTTTTGGTCAAATATACGTTTTGGGCTCTCCTGTGAAATGTGTACATCCACCTAAAAAAAGACGAGAATTAAATGAATTTTCATGCTACATGAAAACCAAAAACAGTTTTAGAATCCTTGAAAAATATCTAACATGTGTATAGAGGGATTTTTAAATTTTCACTACGGTTTTCTTTTTATCACTGTTCAAAACCGAAAATTTAGGTGTTTTTTGAACATTTTAGTTAGTCATCAAAAATGCTTATAAAAAAACGGGTAGGAAAATTAAAAAAAGCCCTCTATAGATTTGTTTGAAATGTTCCAAAGATATTAAAACTGTCTTAGTTTTTTTTTCTAGCATATATACTCATACACTCGTAGTATTTTGAAATATATACAGATTTTTTTATGAAAAAATTAAAAAACTACTTTTTTTCGATGTGTTTTGTTTGCAAAGTTACATTAACCTTGCAAATTTCAGAACAATCAGTCAACAAATGAAAAAGTTTTTTGAAAAGTGGGTTGACCCCCTTAAACGATCAACAAGATGATTTACATCTTATATTTAGAGGTATTTAAACAGTCAAATGGCAACTTCGGAAATATGGACTTTAGAGGATGTTCTAAAAAGAGAAAAATAATGCTGTGTTAGTTACAGAGAAAACAACTAAATTCCACATAGTATATCAAAAGGGAAGTTATATATTATCTTGAGAATAAAGTGCTTTTAAGCGAAGAATTCCAAGAGGCTAAGTTAAGTAAAGCAACAATTAACTTTCAAGTGAACTGGTAGGACGGTACTTAACTAGTCACTACGCAGTCTGAATATGTACTGATTCTGTCAATTAGCTGAACTCTGAACTCAGATATCATACTCAAAGTCAAAGGGAAAACCACCAATCAAAATAGCGACTTTTCATAGTAGCTAATAATTAAATACGAAATGTTATCATATATGCATAGAACTAAAGTTATTATGTTAATATTAAATACATAATTATTATTAATCATCTAAATAATATTAACCATTACCTATCTGAAACTAATTTAAATTCAAATACTAAACAAATATTTCTAACAAATTAGCTTGATAAACTGTAATATTATTAGTAAACTGTAATAAAGTGTGTTGAAGAATTCTTAGTAGCATTTCAAGTCCTCACATCTGATGAAATTTTATTGGGAGTAAGATGTAACAGAAAATATTTTAAAGATAACTTTAGTGTATTTTTATGGCTAGTGATTTATTTTTAATAATTTTCAAGATTTTTAATGTCAAAATGTGTAGTTCTTAAGATTGTGTGTAGAACACCGAATCAGTATATGGCACAGTTTGAAATCACAGTGAATAGAAATAAGGCTCTCCCGTAATAGTTATACACGCTTTTTTAGGACAACGGTTCTAGGACCAGCGGAATATTGCCCAGCGGAATTCTGCCAGTGTGGAATTTTGCCCGGTGGATTTTTGCCCGGCGGAATTTTCCCCGTGGATTATATATTTCTCGGTTTAAATTGGTAAATTGTAAATTATAAATATAAAATGTGAGATCCAACTTACATAAATATAAAACGTTTTAATTTGATTTTAACACATTGTACTATAACAAGTTTTATTTAACTAATATTAAATAGCCACGGAAATTAAAATAAAATTAATTTTGAATTTACTTAAGATAATTACTGAACATCTTTTAATCTAACTGTTATACATATATTCTAACATTATTGCAGAATTCACTTATCACCATAATTGAAAAAAGTAATGTTAACCTTAGTTGGTTCCTGAAGTTTGCTCTATTGCAGCTATTGTCTTTTCCCTTTCACAATGGCGTCGATAATATTAGGTTCACGTGGAAAAGATATTATTATTTAAAAAAATCCTATTAATACTTTATGTAAGATTGAAAACTATGAAATTGTTAATGAAATAACTGAACATATTAGTGAACACATAGTAATATCTCGTCACGAAGTACTGTACAGGTGGAGAAAGCCGTAAATGAATTGTACACAACAGTTAAGATTACTAAACCAAAGTATTTTAAAAATAGCAAACCATATAGTATTATTTTAAACTAATTTACAGTCAAAATATATAACAGTCAAATTTAAAAGATGTTTTGCAATTTTTTTAAGTAAAATCAAATTCATTTTATTTTCAATTTCATGGCTATTTTACATTGGTTAGGTAAAACTTGTTATAGTACAATATGTTAAAGTTACATTAAAATGTTTCATATTTATGTAAGTTTTGGATCTCACATTTTATACTTACAATTTACAATTTACCACTTTAAACTGAGAAATATATAATCCACGGGGAAAATTCCGCCGGGCAAAAATCCGCCTGGCAAAATTCCAGTCACCTAGGACAACATATACGACATTATGAACTCTATGAGAGACAATGACATCAATAATCTTAAGAAAAATATTTAACAAGTGCCATCTATTGGATACTAATCCAGTTCTAATATTAGAATAAATAAGTGATATGTAGTAAAGGATCATTGAAAGCTCAATTTCGAAGAATATCTTTATAAAGACTTCAAATAAAAATGGAAAAACCTGAAACATAAAGAAATTGATCATATTTCTAATAGAATTAATTAATTCCTTTGGATTCGAACTGTGGCTCTCCTGCACTGTTCCAACTCACTGTACTGGAAGGTCGCCAAATTATGATTTTCACAGATTAAAAAAAGTTAATCATTGTAAGGAAACAAAAAAATGATTTCTTTTTATCCTACAGCTAAGTTTTTACCTCTTCACACCAGGTGGAGTGATATTCACTTGATTGCTTGTTACTTTAAAACAGTGAATTCAAATGTGTTCAGGTTTCTTCTTGTAAAAACAATAAACCTAGATCTTTGAATATATAGTCTATAGATATACGTATGTTGGTCTCATAATAATTTAGATTCTGATTAATGACTATAGATCAATGATCATTTGAGGTTTTAAATTAATCGTTCCTTCTGAAGAATAACGTTTGAGAAGTCCTAAATTTGAACTAATTTGTTTCATATTCACAATAAAAAATTGATGCGAATACTGGAATTTTATGTTGCGTTCCTATCAGTTAAAAAGAAACCTGCGAGACTCGAAAACTGATTGAGAAACTTGGCGAAGCTGAAGGATGTTACAACTACCACCAAACTCCTACAGAGAATTCTGCAGGACAGTGCACTGCCATGGACTACAAGAACATGTACTTATTCTCCAATGAAGATTGTTCTGAAATGAAGAAGCCGATATGAAAAGGCTTTGAATTGGAACATACAACAGCTACCATATAATTCTAAAGAGTCATCATTTTATTACAGATCATGTAGTTACTCAGGGTTCATAACTTCAGGAACATAAAGGGACATCAACTAGTAGACAACGAAAAAATATGACGTCACCAAAGCAACACATTTCTTGTTTGTGACCGAGCGGCTCATAATTCCTCGTATTTGCATGTTAATATCGAGAAGTTTAAAGTCATTTTATAAGGGTTTCGTGAAAAAGAAAAGCGAAAATGGCGATTGAACCTCAAAGTTGAATATATAGATATAATTCAGGTGTGTTTTTATTTTCTTTCAACTTTTATATAAAACATAGGGTCTTGAACATATACTACATAATAGCCTAAACCAGTGCTAGTTAACTGCTAAACTGTAGTTCCAATGAATAACAATTAAGTAAATAAATAATGAAAATACAATTTAACTAATGCCTAGTTAGTAATTGATCAGAAAAAATATAGAAGTGACTTAGTTTTAGTAGGTCCCATGTTTCATAGTGTTTTCAGAAACGCAATTTCCGGTCACACCATGGTCACGTCAAACTAGATTCGATGAGCTGATTACCATACCCTATGTTACTGTATCCTGCAGATACTAAATTCATTATGTTCCTGTACCCTGGTCAGAACCTACTTACCTATACTTTAGTTGAATAAGGATATAAAATTTACTCAAGTTTGGGGTTAAAATATTTTCTATATATCAATCAAAGAAAATTTTCATCTGAAACTAAACTAAACATCTCTCTTGATAAAATCTAATTATATAGAATGTTAATATTCTCCAAGCAATATTGTTTCTTGAATATTTCAATTTTATACCGTATTAAGAAGTTCTTTTTCAGACATTATGAACATTGAACAAGTCGCACTTTTTATTTTTCTATCAAAATATTTTTGTTATTATAATCCTTAAAATTCTTAATTAAATGAACTTGAGAAATTCCAGTTCGATCTTTGTCAGCACATGATCCCATTCGTCACATTTCCAAATGGAATTCAAAATTGTACCTACTTTTCATTACAGTGTTTGTTGGAAACCTTTAAGCCAATCATAAATCACTGTGAGGATAAATAATTTTTCATAATTTTATTGATTTTTTTTTTGTCATTGACGAAGATAACCAATTATTTTTTAGCGGCAAGTGCATCATGAAGTTGCTTCTATTTTATAGGTCCTCTCCAGGCTCCGGGATAAAAAAAATTGAGTTTATTACATAATATTTTAGAACTAAAGTACAGGTTCATTAATCTGCAAACCGCATACAATTAGGTTCAGTGTATATTTTCAGTCTGAAGAAAAAGTATGTGCACCATTTTTTTTAAATGTCAACTAGGTTTTAGGTATAATAAATACATTTAATATTAGTTTTAGGGTATAAAATTGGATAAACTAATTATATAAACGTCCTTTAAGAAACAATTAACATCTCAAACAAAGGTTATAAAATTCGAATTTGAAATCAAAACAAAGAGTGTACAATCTTCTTCTTCAGCGTCAGGTTAGTGATTCGTCTCAACAATTTTTGTAGTACACAGAGTATTAAAAACTTTAAAAGCAAATATTGAATGTCCTATGAGACATTCAAAACAAATTAATGGGTGTAAATTTTTCATATTTAAACCGAAAATTAGCAAATGGGAAGTAAAATATGCATTATAGAGTTTTGATTATAAAATATTTAAAAACATTTAAAATTAAAATATGCTATCAAATTTCATGAGGTTTTCAGCAAAATGATAAGAAACATTAACCTCATTGATTGAAGCAATAATAAAAAAATCTCTTGGAGGGGATCATTAATAATTTTATATTTCTAATTCCTCCTACATATTTCTACTGCACATTAGATAGATAATAAATATTTATTGAATCTATAGACAAACGATTTACAGGATCATGGAAAGCCATCTCAGATAGTGCAAATTTCTGAATTCAATTACAAAATTGATCCACATTTCTTGCTTAAATATTCATTCTCATCATTATACAGTAATGAAGAAATCCTCTCCAGGCTCATAAATAAGAATAAGTTTATTACATAATATTGTAAAACTAAGATCTTCAAAAATTGATCTGAAAATTGCGTTAAATTTCGTTCAGTATATGTCTTCTCATATGCCTTTCTAGCTTTAGATCATTGCTAAACAATTGTACAAAGCCTAATAATATGACACTGAGGAAAATGATTGCATATTTTGCTTTCGATTCGTCTTTTATAAAATGGCTTTCAATGTTCGTTGCTATTCACTTTAGTTTAATTTTACATGTATTCTACTATTCAATATAATATGGCTATTTCTGTACTCCGTTAGAAAAATGTATATAATTAGAAAGGTTGCTTTATGACCAGAGTTTAAAAAAAAGTATTTAGCAACAATCTTTTTCTTTGTAGCTGTATTTGAAACTCAAAAGTGAATTAATATTGTATAGTGCCTTGAAATATGTTTTAGTATATATAAAAACTTGTATATGCTATCAGATTGTATGTGATTTACAGCAAAATAATGAGAAGATTACTATAAAAACCTACCACAGTTTAATTTAATTTCAGATTTTCTGATAGGACGATTTCCAGCTTCAGCTATGTCTGCTGTTTCTTTGAATGGATCAGCACTATATAAGCCACGTAAAGATGATAAATCTGAACTGTAACACGAGAAATTCGTCATTGTTTATCTTTGCTGATGAATTGTCATTATATTAGCCACATAAGAGGATTTATATACGGTTTATGCGGAGATTGTAACGGTCTACTTCCATTCAAGGTACAATTCATTTTTTGGAATGATTCTAGAAGAATATGAAATTTTGATTTCCAGCTTATTTTGGGAAAAAATTATTTATATGCAAATATTTTCAAAATAGAATTATTTGATTCCTTTGAAATAATTTTTCGAAAAATTAGAATTACTTTCCAATTTGGAACTTTCCTGTATAACTTTTCTTTTATTAACCTGATCGAATACCTGTAACCAATAGCGTTAACGCGGGTAATTCCGCCGACCCTTGAATGTGCGGGGAATTACCCCTCACCCCCCTTATCTCCAAAACAATTTGGAAATTTAAATTTCTGTTTACGGCATTGAAGAGAACAGGACCTGTTCTTCCCAATGCCGTGAACAGAAATTCAAATTTTCGAATAGTTTTTGAGATAAGGGGGGTGCGGGGTAATTCCACGCACATTCAAAGTGCGAAGGGAATTACCCGCCTTGACGCTACTGGTATTTTCAAATAATGACGCAATTTACTGCAAATTATTTCTCATATACTCTCTCAACATTTGTTGAATTCACATCTGAAAGCAAAATGGGAAAACGTATTCGACACAGTGTTAGAACATTAGAGTTGGTTCACAGTACCTAGAGGTAGTCCTAACTGATATCGAACGTTTATGAATAGTTGAAACACCTTCAATTAACTCTATTGGTCATTAGAACAACCCTGAAAACATGACTGACAGGTTTGGTCAACTGAAATGATGTTACCAATACACCAAACTCCTACAAACAGTTTTGAAGAACAGTGCATTCGCTGCCATGTATAACATGTCCAATGAAGATGGTTTAGATCTAAAAAAATTAACTTGCATAAATAAAAGTATTTAACAAACTTTGATATTTTGCACCTACTTAGTTGACAAAAATTTCTAATGCAAATTTCGTCTGTTGATGATTTGAAAGTTTTGATCAATCACAAAGTTAATTCTTCATTTTATTATATATGCATTTAATTGATGTTTCTTATATACTAATACAGACCAAACAATTAAATATATTGTTTGTGAAATACTACAACTACCTAAAACTTGAGTTTCAAGTTAACACTAATTATAAAAAGTACCTAGTAACAACCATTTCGAAGATCCAAAAGATAATGAACTAGTTTCCGAATCAGGTTTGTAGATTAAAATCTTTCGATAATCACTGCAATTAGGTAGATTGTCCTGCTAATCAAGTGGAGTAATCAAGGTGCAATGATCATCAATCCCAGAATCCAAAGTAAGGAGCGAAAAGAGAGACGTATTGGAGAGCCAATCAAGATGAAATATTCTCATCTCGCCGCCTCAGTTACGTACTGAATTTCGTGTCGGAAGGATGTCCGTCGCTGTTCACTGGCGCTTCGTCGACATGGATTCGACGTCCTTTTCATCAATTTAACTTGAAAATGGTGATTGATGTTGTGAAAATGTTTGACTATGTGTTCATAGAATATTATGGGATAATGTGTTCTATTTAGTACCATTTGTAAGCAAGGATAGTGCTTTAATGTATATACACTTTAAATACTTATATCCTAATTACTACACATACTTTAAATGATATTCAACAATATTCTGAACCTGAAATATTTTAGAATTGAAGGGTATCGTATTAATAAAAATTCTCAATCTGATTTCAGAAAAGTTATTATTAGGTATAATTTAATGTAGTTATTTAATTATGGAAGTTTTAGAATCTATAGCTTTAATTTGACAGTAAAATGAAATTCTGTTAGTGGTCGATTTTGTGAGTAGTAACCGGTAATTACCGCGGTTTTACTTTATTACCGTTTCCCAGTCACCGTCGGTTACAATGCCGGGTATTGTGGTTTTTCGACGGCGATGGTCCGTCGGGTCGGACGATTTCGTTGTGCCTGCGATTTTCCTTCTAGTGATGCATTCTGTTTGGTAAGTTATTAATATATTTTTTTTAGCAATGGTGGGGCCATATAAGATTAGAAGGGGAATCCTGTTAATTCTTCATGCCCTGAATAAATTTAACCTTTTTTTCTAAAATCAAACAAAAAAATATCAGGCCATAAAGTGTTAATTAATCATCTATGGCCCCACTATAATTTTCTCTCTAGTGTGATCTGGTCAACTAAAGATTTCAAACCTAAAATGTGTGAGAAAACACGGTACACAGAGAGAAAGTTATGGTAGGGCCATAGAAGATTTAGAGGCGAATATACGTACTCTTCTATGGCCCCATTATAACTTCCTCTATGGGATCATCCAAAACATCAAACCCAGTGAAAAAACTTATGGTGGGCTCATATAAGATTAAAGGAGGTCCCCTATTAATCTTCTATGGCCCCACCATAAGTTCATTTTGTATATCTTTTCGTTTATTTAAGTATTACAAGAATTATTATATCACCTCTTGAAATTGTTTTAAAATTAAACTTGTATTCTCTATTAGAAAAATATTAAGAATGATCGTGTCGCTTATATACGAAAATATTGTGATAAATAAAAATAAAATTCGAGTTATCCATATATACAAAAATCGTTTTCATACTCTGATATTTTTTTTCATGGCTATCTTACAAAATAGCTATTTTCGAACTATAAAACGTTGTCGCAAATGAACGATATAGAGGAAAGTATTTAAAATGAAACAACTAATAATTATCAATTCACATTTTAATTATGATTAATGCAGTGCTCCCTCCACAATGAATATTTCAATGCTCATATTTTGATACGTTTTATAATAATAACCCATTGCAATTTTCTTAAGGGCCGTACACACGCAGGGTTTTTAAGTCTTTCCACCAGACTTTTTGCTAAGCTCCTCCTTCTTTTTCCACGAGAATATAAGAAAAAAATTATATAACTGTTATTTATTTTAGTTGGTATCCATGATACCTGCAGGTATCATAGATACCAACTAAAATAAATTTAGTCACATATTACATGTAATTTTTATAGTTAGTATTTTTACATAATATTTCATTTGAGTTCTAAATTAAATCATATTTATATGTTAAAAACATATATAATGTTATAATTTATATAGGGTTACTTTACTGAATAACTGGACACTTACAGTTACCAGAAAGTGCAGGGGTATTAGTATTATTACGTCATGATAGGATATGCAAATAAATTTCAACATTCACATTGTCGAATTGTTTATATTACCTTTAACTGTTAGGATACGGTAATTGAGTAATTACCCTATAAAGATAATTATTAGATGCAAACTGTGGCCAATATATGTGACCAATATATGACCAATATGTGACCAATATGTGACCAATATGTGACTCTTTGTGACCAATATGTGACCAATATGTGTCCAATATGTGACTCTTCGTGACCAATATGTGACTATTTGTGACCCATATGTGACTCTTCGTGACCAATATGTGACTATTTGTGACCAATATGTGACTATTTGTGACCAATATGTGACTATTTGTTACCCATATGCGACAAAATTAATTATTAAATTTACCTATTTTTTCATTATAGTACCTGCCAATATATATCTATAGATATTTTATTTTGTTTAATTATTTATTAATTCAATTGATGAGGTATAATAAATGTAGCACAGTACACAAACATATTCTTATCTCCAAACTGATGAGCCTTATCACCTAACTGATAACGCTTATCAGTTACGATCATATATACTATTATATAGGGTGACTATAGCAAGAAGAGTCATTCATACTTCAAAATGGTACATACAAGTTTAAGAAAAAAGTATATAGTAACTATTATTTAACTTTTATTTTAATTGGTATCCATGATACCTGCAAGCATAGTAAATAAATAGGGAAGTATACCAAATACAATATTGGAACATCCGAAAATATTCTGAGTGACGTCACACAAAATATTATTTATTTGTTGTTAAATAGAATTTGTGATATTATTCAGGTAAATGTGCATTTTCGTGGAATTGTTCTATCACGTTTTACACTCGATTCACTTATAATATTCACCTAATATTACTTATAATATTTGAGAGTACTCTGTGCGGCGCCATTTGTTTACATCGTTTCTGAAGAATCAATCAAGTTCACCGTCAATGAATTCCAAACTTAGAATACTATCTATTTATTTAGGTATAATAGGTAGGTACTAGATAGGTACTAAATAAAAATTGAATAAAAATAGTTTTATAGTTTTTCTTATATGATCGAAAAAGTGGAACCGTCCGATAACTTGGAACTAACCAGTCCTTTTTTAAACTACAAATAAAAGGATCAGTATGAAAACATTTTCGGGAAAATCAACATATCGGGGTAATAAATTCAATTTGATAATGCTGACTTGACTGTAAATAAAAATTTACAACTAGAAATTAATAAATTTCTTATCTGTTATCTCTGTTATCTTTCATCTAAATGAATAAAATGCATCACTGTTTTATTATAGATATCTTTTATTATTCAATGGTGTTAATTTATTTATTTATATTTCACACTTATTAAACGAAAATTCACTGTTTCATGAATTTAATAAAGATAACATTTACTGTTAAGCAATTTTAATATTTTTTTTTTTGAATATATTTGAGAATCCATACAATATTTAATGAAAAAACTATGGACAAAGATAGAGATATTATAATTATCATTTACAAACTCTTAGACTTGATTTTAGTACTTATATAGTAAATTTCTTATTATAAACATCTATGTAGTGATTTAATTTTAAGTAAAATTATGAAATCGTAACCACAAGTATAATATTTCTCCTGTTTTATCAAGTCTCGTTTTTGTGTTTAACAGGAGCCAAACAGATGGTAAAGTTATCATTGTTTATCAAACACTGTAACGGGTTAGCCTCACATCTTCTATACATAGAACATATCCTCGCGATTGAAATCAAATATTTATTTTGAAGCTACAAGGTTAACGGACATTAAAATAATTATATTGATATTGATACTGATACTGCTATTGATATTGATACTGATATTGATACTGATACTGATACTGCTATTGATATTGATACTGATATTGATACTGATACTGATACTGATATTGATATTGATACTGATATTGATACTGATACTGATATTGATATTGATACTGATATTGATATTGAATCTGATACTGATACTGATATTGATACTGATATTGATTTTGATACTGATGTTGATACTGATATTGATATTTATATTGATACTGATATTGATACTGATATTGATACTGATACTGATATTGATACTGATATTGATATTGATATTGATACTGATATTGATACTGATACTGATATTGATATTGATATTGATATTGATACTGATATTGATACTGATATTGATACTGATATTGATATTGATACTGATATTGATATTGATATTGATACTGATATTGATCCTGATACTGATATTGATAATGATATTGATATTGATATTGATATTGATACTGATATTGATACTGATATTGATACTGATATTGATACTGATATTGATACTGATATTGATATTGATACTGATATTGATATTGATACTGATATTGATACTGATATTGATACTGATATTGATATTGATATTGATACTGATATTGATACTGATATTGATATTGATACTGATATTGATACTGATATTGATACTGATATTGATACTGATATTGATACTGATATTGATACTGATACTGATACTGATATTGATACTGATATTGATACTGATACTGATACTGATACTGATACTGATATTGATACTGATATTGATATTGATATTGATATTGATACTGATATTGATACTGATACTGATATTGATATTGATATTGATATTGATATTGATATTGATACTGATATTGATACTGATATTGATATTGATACTGATATTGATATTGATATTGATATTGATACTGATATTGATACTGATACTGATATTGATATTGATATTGATATTGATATTGATACTGATATTGATATTGATAATGATATTGATATTGATACTGATATTGATACTGATACTGATACTGATACTGATACTGATATTGATACTGATATTGATATTGATATTGATACTGATATTGATACTGATACTGATACTGATATTGATATTGATATTGATATTGATATTGATACTGATATTGATACTGATATTGATATTGATATTGATACTGATATTGATACTGATATTGATACTGATATTGATACTGATATTGATATTGATATTGATACTGATATTGATACTGATATTGATATTGATATTGATACTGAAACTGATATTGATACTGATATTGATATTGATATTGATACTGATACTGATACTGATACACTGATACTGATATTGATATTGATACTGATATTGATATTGATATTGATATTGATATTGATACTGATATTGATATTGATATTGATATTGATACTGATATTGATTCTTATATTGATATTGATATTGATACTGATATTGATATTGATATTGATATTGATTCTTATATTGATATTGATACTGATATTGATATTGATATTGATATTGATACTGATATTGATATTGATTCTTATATTGATATTGATACTGATATTGATACTGATACTGATATTGATACTGATACTGATACTGATATTGATATTGATACTGATACTGATACTGATATTGATACTGATACTGATACTGATATTGATATTGATATTGATATTGATATTGATACTGATATTGATATTGATATTGATATTGATACTGATATTGATATTGATATTGATATTGATACTGATATTGATATTGATACTGATATTGATATTGATACTGATATTGATACTGATACTGATACTGATATTGATATTGATACTGATACTGATATTGATATTGATACTGATACTGATATTGATATTGATATTGATATTGATATTGATATTGATACTGATATTGATATTGATATTGATACTGATATTGATTCTTATATTGATATTGATATTGATACTGATATTGATATTGAAATTGATACTGTAACTGATATTGATACTGATATTGATACTGATATTGATGCTGATATTGATACTGAAACTGATATTGATACTGATATTGATACTGATATTGATACTGATATTGATACTGATATTGATATTGATATTGATACTGATATTGATTCTTATATTGATATTGATATTGATACTGATATTGATATTGATACTGATATTGATATTGATATTGATACTGTAACTGATATTGATACTGATATTGATACTGATATTGATACTGATATTGATACTGATATTGAAATTGATATTGATATTGATACTGATATTGATACTGATATTGATATTGATACTGATATTGATACTGATACTGATATTGATATTGATACTGATATTGATATTGAATCTGATACTGATACTGATATTGATACTGATATTGATTTTGATACTGATGTTGATACTGATATTGAGATTTATATTGATACTGATATTGATACTGATATTGATACTGATACTGATATTGATACTGATATTGATATTGATACTGATATTGATACTGATACTGATATTGAATTGATATTGATATTGATACTGATATTGATACTGATATTGATACTGATATTGATATTGATACTGATATTGATATTGATATTGATACTGATATTG